>CM056056.1:12494611-12639611 GCA_029574335.1 Rana kukunoris
GGGGGACATATGGCTGCAATATGTGGGGTGGGGGGACATGCTCTGCAATAGTGGGGGGGGACATGGCTGCAATATGTGGGGGGGGGACATGGCTGCAATATGTGGGGGGGGACATGGGCTGCAATTATGTGGGGGGGGGACATGGCTGCAATATGTTGGGGGGGGGTATGGCTGCTGCAATATGTGGGGGGGGGGGACATGGCTGCAATATGTGGGGGGGGGACATGGCTGCAAATATGTGGGGGGGGGGACATGGCCTGCTATATGTGGGGGGGGACACATATGTGACATGGCTGCAATATGCTGGTGGGGGGGGACATGGCTTGCAATATGTGGGGGGGGGACATGGCTGCCAATATGTGGGGGGGGGACATGGCTGCTATATGTGGGGGGACACATTTAAAAAAAAAAGTATCGGTATTCAGTATCGGCGAGAACTTGAAAAAAAGTATCGGTACTTGTATTCGGTCCTAAAAAAGTGCTATCGGGACAACCCTAGCAGGCAGCAGCTGATGGGACATACTGGCAGCAATTGATTGGCACAGTAGCAGCAATTGATGGACATACTGGCATTTGATGGGGCACAGTAAAGGAAATTGATAGGCACGCTGGCATTTGATGGGCACAGTATCAGCAATTGATGGGGCACAGTGGTGGCAATTTTTGGGTACAATAGCTGCGTTTGATGGGGCACAGTGGCTGCAATCGATTTTTTTTTTTTTTTTTACCAGTTTGTTTGCACCCCCCAAAACTTTTGAGCACCAGCCGCCACTGCAACCCACTCTATATGGAAGGGTGTCAGTCAGCAGCTCTTGGCTCTGGAGGGCCTCATTAGACTGAAGGAGGCATGGGACATTGCTACACTTATTTGACCCCCCCAGTGTTCCTATTTCGTCCTGCATTGCTCCCAGTATGTCCCAGATTATTTCCGTCCTTGCTCCTAGTTTGTCCCTACCTTGTATGGTCTTGTCTACCTGTAGCTCTGTGCATTCCATCTTCCTTCACCTGGGTGTCTCTCTTTGCACTCCTGTTATCAGTCTCTCTCCATGTGTCTGTTTCCCCTGTGAGTCCAGCCGGCCTCGTTATCCACACCTGTGCACTCCCAGTCTGTGTCTCTCGTTTGTGTCTCTGTGTATTCCAGTGTTCTCTGCCATTCCCCTGTCTACCCTCCTGCCTTGTAAGTTCAGTGCCTCAAGAAAGTCTCACCTACTCGGGTACATAATACAAGAAAATGTACAGAAGTGCATTTCTGGTAATAAAGTTGAGAAACACATGAAAACCAGAATCACATAGGTGTGAAGCCAACCTTAAAATGGAACTAGAGGCGAATACTTACCTTAGTTCCAACAATCCAATGGCTGTGAGGTCAATAAAGTTTGTTTAACCACTTGCCAAACAGCCGCCGCAGTTTTACTGCGGCAGCATGGCACGGCTGGGCGCAACAATATTATGCTACGTCGCTTCGCCTTGTGGCCACTAGGGGCGCACACGCGCTGCTCTCCCTCGGAGCCGATGCGAGTGCCACAGCAAGAACTAGAATCTAAGCCCCCATCCCCCCTTCAGTTAGAACACAGAGAGGGAACGCAATTAGCCACTTAAGGACCCCTTCACGCCGATATACGTCCGCAGAGTGGCACGGCTGGGCACAATCACGTACCTGTACGTGTTTCTTTAAGCCCAGCCGTGGGGTCGCGAGCGCGCGCTCGTGACCCATCCAAAGCTCCGTGAACGCGCCCGCGGTACCGAATCGCCGCCGGTGTCCCCGGTCACTGGAGCTGAAGAACAGGGAGAGGTGAGTGTAAACACAGCTTCCCCATTCTTCACAGTGGCAATGTCATTGATCGCCTGTTCCCTGATATAGGGAAAGGCGATCAGTGACACCACGCGTCTAGACCCGCCCCCCTACAGTTAGAAACACATATGCGGTCACATTTAACCCCTACAGCGCCCCCTAGTGGTTAACTCCTAAACTGCAAATTGTTATTTTCACAGTAATCAGTGCATTTATATAGCACTTTTCGCTTTGAAAATGACAATGGTCCCATAAATGTGTCAAAATTCATTGGAGATTGATAGCAGCACAGCCATTGGCTCCCGCTGCTGTCAAACTAATCAATGACGCGGCATGCCGGGGGCGCAGGGCCGAGTGATACAGTCGCGGTATCAAGGGGGCGCGCCCGCAAGCTAACTCCCTTGGGAGAAAGCTTCCCATAAAGGGGGTTAGCTCTTGCGGGGAGGAGCCGAGACAGCCACAGAGGAACCCCAGAAGACAAGGATCAGGGCGACTCTGTGCAAAATGAACTGCACAGTGAAGGTAAGTATAACATATTTGTTATTTAAAAAAAGAACCTTTACATCCCCTTTAACCAGCGATCGCTTGTGACACAGCAAGACCTAGAATCTGTGTGTGTAATGGCACAGCTCCTGGTTCTTTCAGGGGCAGAAATGACTGATCGTATGTAATTTCCCCTAGTAAGTCCCACCCCCCCCCCTTCAGTTAGAACACAGTGAGGGAACACAGTTAACCCCTTGATCGCCCTCTAGTCTTAACCCCTTCCCTGCCAGTGACATTTTTACAGTAATCAGTGCTGTATAATTGTCAATGGTCCCAAAAATGTGTCAAAAGTGTCTGATGTGTCCGCCATAATGTCACAGTCCTGATAAAAATCGCAGATCGCCGCCATTACTATTAAAAAAAAATATATTAATAAAAATGCCATAAAACTATCCCCTATTTTGTAGACGCTATAGCTTTTGCGCAAACTAATCAATATACACTTATTACGATTTTTACCAAAAATTTGTAGAAGAATGCGTATCGGCCTAAACCGAGGAAGAAAAAAAAAGTGGGATATTTATTATCGCAAAGTCAAAGATTTTGTGTTTTTCTTTGTCGCTGTTCTTTTGTTTATAGCGCAAAAAATATAAAACCGCAGAGGTGATCAAATACCACTAAAATAAATTTCTATTTGTGGGGAAAAATGGACGGCAATTTTGTTTGGGAGCCACGTCGCACGACCGCGCAGTTGTCAGTTAAAGCGACGCAGTGCCGAATTGCAAAAAGTGCTCTGGTCAGGAAAGGTGTAAAATCTTCCAGGGCTGAAGCGGTTAAAAAAAAAATGTGGCATCAGCACTGCAGGCATGTCACTTCATCACACCACATACCCTGAAGTCTACAGTGTCGGATACGGCTCTAGGAAGGCCCTAGGGTTGCCATTTTTTTTTTTTCAAGCCAAACCCGAGAACTTTAGCGGTGCATATCAAAATGTTTTTTTTTTTTTTCTTGTTTTTTTTACATACAATTTAAGGCTCCTTTCACACTAATGCGTTTTTTGATGCATGTTGCATTGGGAGACAGGCTGAACTACAGGAGTTCCTGGGTGGGAGGGGGGGGGGGGGAACACAGCACACTTGGGGGGGGGGGGGCACAGTAATGGTTTCCCCCCTGCCAAATGTTGCACCCGGGGCGAGAGTACCAGATGCAGCACTGCAATTTGGGGGCAAATCTGGGGACAGTGTCCTCAATCTGGGGACTGTCCCCGGAAACCGGGGATGTCTGGTCACCCTAGATCAGGGGTCTCCAAACTTTCTAAACAAAGGGCCAGCTTACCCTCTTTCAGACTATAGGTGGGCCGGACTGTGGAAATTGGGAGTAGAGAAGGTCCTGAGGTCAGTGAAGAAAAAAAATAGTGCCCCATCATTTGTTTCAGTGGAAGCAATTGTGCCTCATCATTGATGTCAATGGGGGAAATTGGGCCCCATTGTTGATGTCATTGGGCCCCATTGTTGGTCCCATAGAGAGGAATAGAGCC
Organism: Rana kukunoris; assembly: GCA_029574335.1. Lineage (NCBI taxonomy): Eukaryota > Metazoa > Chordata > Amphibia > Anura > Ranidae > Rana > Rana kukunoris. The sequence goes on from CM056056.1 coordinate 12,498,424, forward strand.
CCCTTGTTGGTGTCATTGGAAAAAATTGTGTCCCAGCATTGGTATTAGTTGGAGGAATTGTGCCCCTTCATTGGTGTCAGTGGGGAGCAATTATGGCCCCATGGGCCAGATAAAAGCAAGCAAAGGGCTGCATCTGGCCCCCGAGCCACAGTTTGGTGACCATTGCCCTAGATCAGGGGTAGGGATCCTCGGCTCTCCAGCTGTTTTGCAACTACAAGTCCCATGAGACATTGCAAGACCCTGACAATCACAGACATGACTCCTAGAGGCAGAGGCATGATGGGATTTGTAGTTTCACCACAGCTGGAGAGCCAAGGTTGCCTACCCCTGCCCTAGATCATAGGCCGGTGCCTACTCTGCCTGTTTGGTAATCTGGCACTGCTGCAGCATTTTTTTTGTCTTGTCTTTATGAGCTCATGAAAACCTGTGCCATCTGCTCTGTTTGTGGCTTTTTAGGGTCTCTCTCCTCCCGAACCAGGACTGGTGCATTTGTCTGAGTTAGTTTGCACTGGTCTTCTCACTTTTGCATCTGTTTGTTCCACAATGTGACCTGCATTGGCCTACGGCTTCTGATCATGTTTGTTTGGCATAGGCGTGCGCAAGGGGTGTGCCAGGTGTGCCTGGGCACACCCTAATCCTGGGGTTGGCAACCTGTCAATGGTGGGCAGGTGACAGGTAAACTGCAATCCTTCCTTGCCGGTCCTCAGAACTTGGACAGGAGAGATGGCGGGGCAATTAAGTGGAACCGATCTGTATTTTCCTCATGCAGCCGCTGAAAGCAGGCTTCTTCTCCTCTCCCTTTTGTCAACAATTAGCTGCCACAGGAGGAAAATATAGGGGATCGGTACTAATATATGCCACCCCTCCTTTCTTGTTCCTCTTCCTTCTGTTGCCCGGGTCCCCCATGTGCTCCCTTTCTCCCCTTTCTCCCATTGTTTCAGAATTGAGAGCGGGGAAGAGGCCGGTAAATATGTCAAACACAGTGGCGGCTGGTGCTCAAAAATTTTTTTTGGGGGGGGGGGGCGCAAACAAACGAGAAAAAAAAACCAAATGCAGCCACACCGTGCCCATCAAATGCAGCCACACCGTGCCCATCAAATGAAGCCACTGTACCCATCAAATGCAGCCACTGTGCCATGCCATCAATTGTCGCCACTGTGCCATGCCTTCAAGTGCAGCCATTGTGCCATGCAACGCAGCCACTGTGCCATCATTTATCACCACTGTGCCCATCAATTGTCACCACTGTGCCATGCCATCAATTGTCGCCACTGTGCCATCAATTGTCGCCACTGTGCCCATCAATTGTCACCACTGTGCCATCAAACGCAGCCACTGTGCCATGCCATCAATTGTTACCACTGTGCCCACATCAATTGTCACCACGGTGCCTGTTAATTGTTGCCACTGTGCCTTTTGTTTTTTTTTTTTGTTTTTTTAAATTTTTAAAGTGTATTTTGTGCGTGAACTCGAGAGAGAGGAGCCGGACTGCAGGAGTTGGCAGTAGGCAGACCCTCCCCCCGGAGGCAATCGCCATCCTTCTCCATGCCCCCGGTGGCAATGGCGGGTGTGAGGGGGGGCCTCCCACTCACCCCACCCTACCTGCTCCACTTGGGAGCCCGACTGGGGCCCAATGGGACCCCAACGGGGCAGAGGGACTCCCCCTATGAGGGAGTGAGGGGGTCTAGCCCACCCAGCCAGCCCCGTAGGTCCTTCGCCTCTCATTTTTAGGAGACCGCATGGCCAATGTGCGTGCGTGCCACTGTGCCTTTTAATTGTTGCCACTGTGCCTTGTAAAATGCTTCCCCCTTGACCCCCCCCCCCCCCCCCCCGCGCCGCCGCTGACTCTGATAGACACTTCCAAAGCCAACCGGCTGCCGTTATTCAGATGGATGGCTCTCGACAGGGGGCCGGCCATCTGAATAGTGGGCGGCAGCAACAATACACAGATTCATGCAATGCATGAATCTATGTATTGTATTTCAGTGACGAGCGAGAGGGGGCGGCGCTCTGGCGCCCTCTATGGACGCACCGCCACTGGTCAAACACATATGTGTTGGAGCTTTGGGGTGCACACCCTAATGCAATAGCCTGCGCACACCTATGTTGTCTGGCTTTGTATCAGCTTGGCCTTCTGTTGCTGTCTCTTTGCATCTGCATGGCATTGCATCTGCTTACAAAATGGTCAACTGCTGTTTGAATGCATTGTGGTATTAAAGTAGTGCAGTGCTGAAAAAGCATAAAATGGCCTAGTCATGAACGGGGTAAAACCTTTCCGGAAGTCAAGTGGTTAAAATAAATAAAAAAGGATCATGGTGGTGACCGGGTCTCTTGCAACCCTTTAAAAATGTGCCTTAGGGTCGTTTGCATTTCGGGAGAGGTCGTACGCTAAGCATTCCCATCTCTTAGACGCCTCCCCTGTCATGGCGAGCAACTTAAGCTGAATATTTGTGAGATTGCAGAATGAATTGCTAATGAAAGGCTCTGCTGAAATACCAGAAGACAAGCAAAGAATCGGAAGCCCCGGCCAAGAAAACCGCGCAGAGCGGCCAGAAACGGCACTTATTATTTAAGAGAAGAATTGAAGGCTCCTGACCCCAGCATGGGCGCCTGCCTGGTTAGCATATTAACAAGTCGTTTCACTCGATGTATGAAGTGGTGCTTCAGACAGAGGTTAACCGCGCGAGCCAATCAAGAGCCGCCATGAAAAGGACTTATTTAAAACGCCAGAGACAAGGATCTATGTCCTCGGACTACATTATATAATACATGGCCGATGGAGGATTCTAGCAAGCCCTGTGTAATCTGCAGGGCCGCCGATAGGAGGGGGGGGGGGTCACCAGTCCTCCTGTAGGGGGCCCGGTAACACAGAGGGGCCCTAACAGCAGGCGTAATGGGCGTGGTCGGGCGGAGGGGCAATTTCAGAAACCTGCCCCATGTGGTTCTCTGCAGCAACTGAAAGCGGGTTTCTCTCCCTCCCACCAGCTTTCAGCTGCTGCAGGGAGAGACACAGGGCATTGTTCCTGTAATTGTTTCCCCTGCACCGACCCCCCCTTCCTGTTCTATTATAAAAGGGCTCATTTACACAGGTTCTCTGTTATGTTTGTGTCCACTAATAATGATTTTAGTGTATTTTTTGTGAAAATATTTTTTTTTTATATATGGGGGAGGGGCTTGCCTGGTAGGCTGTACGGGGCCCCAGGGATTTCTAATAGCAGCCCTGTAATCTGTAACAAACTCTGGGGTCTAGTTATTGGGGGTTTTCACCCAAGATTCACACAACATTCACCCAAGATTCACAGATTTTATAAATCATACCAGGGGAAATGGGTAAATCTTAGGTGAAAGTTTTCGCTATACGAGCGCTGTATTTAAAAAAAAATCCTGACTCAGTTTGCAAGTGTTGTCTTGCAAAATGAGCAGGATTCAAGCCACCAGCTTAATGGTGTGTAATACTGCATTTGGCCTGAGGTGGGGGGGGGGGCACCGGAGCCGAGCTGAACAAAAGCGGTGTGCAATACCGCATTTGGCCTGAGGTGGGGGGGCACCGGAGCCAAGCCGAACCAAAGCGGTGTGCAATACCACGTTTGGCCTGAGGTGGGGGGGGCACCGGAGCTGAGCAGAGCCGAACCAAAGCGGTGTGCAATACTGCGTTTGGCCTGAGGTGGGGGGGCACCGGAGCCGGACGGCGCGTTCGGCTCTGCTCGGCTGCGGCGCCCCACACCTCAGGCCAAATGCGGTATTGCACACCGCTGTGGCCTGAATCCTGCTCGTTTCGCAGAGCCGTTCGGAAAGTGCTTGGAAAATCTCGTAAATACTCCATTCCCAAGCCTTTCCACGGTTTTCTGAGGTGTCCTCGGGCCTTTCCATGTGTTTCCGAAGCTCTAGGGCAGTGATGGCGAATCTTGGCACTCCAGATGTTTTGGAACTATATTTCCCATGATGCTCATGCACTCTGCAGTGTAGCTGAGCATCATGGGAAATGTAGTTCAAAAACATCTGGAGGGCCAAGGTTCGCCATCACTGCACTAGGGTGCCCCCCCACCTCTGGCCACATGCGGTATTGCATACCATTGAAGTCAATGTGGAACAAATTATTTTCGTTTCCATTGACTTCTATGGGGAAGCTCGCTTTGATATGTGAATGCTTTGGATTGTGAGCATTCTCCTGGAACGGATTATGCTTGTAATCCGAGGTTCCACTGTATGTAGCAAGGTCACCAGCCTCCTTCAGTCTAATGAGAACCTCCAGAGCCAGAGATAGCTGGCATCCTTCTGTACGTAGTGGGTTGTGAGGCATGGTGGATGCAAGGTGGAAGTTATTGTGCGCCAGACACTTCTTGGATGCAAAAGAGATGTTTATTTCTCTTTTATGGGGGAAGAGAGGGTTAGGGCCAGGACACCCTTGGGGAGTTTCAAGTTTAATTATCAGACTCCGAGCCTTCAAGCAAGAAGCCACATCTAGGAATGCTGTCTACTATGGTAACAGTCTTGAACAGTTCATAACGCAAAGCGTAACAGTTCTTTCACCTTAACTACAACTTCTCCTTGTAGTTCTTCAACACTGAGCTTCCGGTCTCTCTCACTAGCTAGACCGTCTAATTCACTGCCACTGAATCCCTTGAGCTCCTCCAATCTTCACTGTGGTATCTTCCTCAAGCATCACCCCCTCTTCTCTTCTCTTCTCTTCTCCTGGCTTGGCACTTTAGATACTTCTTAAACTTTACCCCACTGACCTGCTTGGTGCCTGGCTTGGCACACAAGGCTGCTCTGCAAGCGTCACCTCCGCTGGTTGGTTCCCTGACTTGATACCCACTGAAGTTTCCCGATTCTCTACCGTCCCCGGTTGGTGAGAATACTGCTCCAATACTTGCTTCAGGTACTCACTGTGGTCCCTGGTAACAAGGTGGATGTCCAATACTGGTGACAGCTTCCCTTCTACATCCGACCACGACAGGTTCTCTGACCCGGCAGAACCGTCACTTCTGGTTGGACTGCAAGCCGCAATCCCAAACCTGCGCTGCTCTCTTGCTTCTGGATAGGCCTTCAGACATCCTAGCAGCCAGATGTCCCCAGGATAAAGGGGGTCCAACCCAGTACTAGCAAGGGGGACCTAATAAAGGGGGTCCAACCCTGTACTAGCAAGGAGATAATAAAGGGGGTCCAACTCGGTACTAACAAGGGGGACCTAATAAAGGGGGTCCAACCCGGTACTGGCAAGGGGGACGTATTAAAGGGGGTCCAACCCGGTACTGGCAAGGGGGACCTAATAAAGGGGGTCCAACCCGGGACTAGCAAGGGGGACCTAATAAAGGGGGTGCAGCCCTGTACTGGCAAGGTGGACCTAATAAAGGAGGTCCAACCCACTACTAGAAAGGTGTACCTAATAAAGTGTCCGGTATGTGTACAGTATATATGAAGCAATGTGTAAACTGACAGCACTAAATAAGTACCTGAAATAAATCAAGAAAAAAAATAAAATGTTTGCAAAAATTGCCCCAGGTAGGCAAGTGTTTAATGCATATATTTTAACTTGTACAGTAAAACCTTGGATTGCGAGCATAATTCGTTCCAGAAACATGCTTGCAATCCAAAGCACTTGTATATCAAAGCATTTTTTTTTTTACAGGGTATAGAAGAGAGGCGCCTCTAAGTGTAGCAATAAGTTGTTAAATGTTGTACCTTCATTAAATGTAACCATATTGCTACACTTAGAGCCGGTTCACACTCCCGCGGCACGACTTCGGGGGCGACTCTGCAAGTCGTCCGGAGGACGACTTTAGAGGCGACCAGCAAAACGACTCCTGTATAGAAGTCAATGCAGGTTGCCCCGAGCCGCCCCCTGAAGTCGTGCAAGATCCTTTTTCTAAGTCGGAGCGCCTTGCGTCGCTCCTATTAGAACGGTTCCATTGCATTGAATGGGAAGCGACTCGTCAGGCGGCTGTGCCCCAGTGTGAACCGGCTCTAAGAGGCTCCTCTCTTCTTTTTTATACTCAGTTGTGACATGACGCTACTCTTATATCAAGACATCGCTTGTATATCAAGGCAAAACATTTTGCTTGTCTTGTAAAACGCTCTCAAACCAAGGTTTTACTGTACTCAGGGATGTCTTAATGAGAGGGCACACCTGGGCACTGCCCGGGGGCCCCAGCTGCATGGGGGGGCCCCTGCACTTTCCCCAAAGCAGCTGGTCCTTGAGCCCACGCTGTCCCAAAATTGGGGGTCCCATGATGGCACTGAGAGTAATAGATACACAGGGGAGGCATTATGCCTCCTACCTACCTGATGTCTGTTTACCTCAGGGGTGTCCAAACTTTTTTCAAAGAGGGCCAGATTTGATGAAGTGAACATGCGTAAGGGCCGACCATTCTGCCTGACATTCTTTGAACCATTAAAATTTGGTCTAAGTGTGTTCCTCCGAGCAACTAATACACTGCCCAATAAGAATTATCTTGCCTTCGTGGCTGTGTGTGGTGAAGAGACGAGCTTGGGCGTATTATTTGGATATACCGTATTTATCGGCGTATTAAACACGCACCTTCGCGTTGGGAGGAAAGTTTGAGGGAAAAAAATATGTAAATAAATATAATAAGGGTCATTGCCCATGAATGCAGCCCAATCAGTGCCCATCTGCAGCCTTGCCATTGCCATGAATGCAGCCTCACCATTGCCTATCTGCAGCCTCGGAGGGGAGCCGGATGAGCGCCAACAGATTCCATACAGAAGAATCTCCTGTTTACACAGCAGCCTCTTTAATACAATGTCCCGCCTCCTATGATAGACAGGGGAGTCGTCCAATGGCAGCCAAGGAGACGAGACTTCCTATTACAGATGACAAAGCGTAAACAGGAGATTCTCCTGTATGTAATTTGACAGTACTCGTTCCCCTCCTCCGTCCCCTTTGAGGCAGCGCCGATAAATACAGTATGGGCCAGATTCAGGTAGAGTTACTCTGGAGTATCAGTGATACTCCAGCCTAACTCTCACTTTGAGCCGGCGTTTCTGTATTCAGTAAGCAGAAAACAAGAAACGCCGGGTTGGAGTTCCTATACGAGCGGCGTAATTGTATTTTGCCGTCGTATCGGAACTGCAATTTTAAAAATGGCGCTGGGGGCGTTCCCGCTGATTAACGCCGAGAATATGTTAATCAGCGAGAATCGGCAATTCACGATCGTATTCGGGCCCGACGCAGTGACTTTCCGACGTTTCCGTAAGAGATACGCGGCGTAAAGATAAAGCAGCCCCCTAGGTGGAGTATCCTATGTTAAGTATGGCCGTCGTCATCGCGTCGAGAAAAAAAAAATTTGAGTCGTTTGCGTAAAACGTCCGTGAATAGGGATTGACGTCATTGACGTTCACTGACAGAATTTGGAGCATGCGCACTGACAGTCGACGCATGCGCAGTACGCTCGCCGCGGGATCGCGCCTAGTTATAATAATACACGCCCCTTACCCGCCCAATTTGAATTCCGCCGGCTCATTTTCGCTACGCCGCCGCAACTTTAGGAGCAAGTGCTTTGTGAATAACAGTACTTTTCTCCTAAAGTTTCGGCGGAGTAACGTAAATGAGAAACGTTACTCCAAATTAAAGATTCGCCCATCTACCTGAATCTGGCCCTATATATCCAAATTACCAGGGGGGCCACATTAAACTGGAACGGGGGCTGCAATTGGCCCGCGGGCCAGACTTTGGACATGCCTGGTTTACCTGAACTGTCTTCATTGTAGGGGCCCCAGAGCATTACTTTGCCCAGGGGCCCATGATGCTATTAAGATGGCCCTGACTGTACTTAAAAAATTGAATAAAATAGTTTTTCTGGATGTGTATAAATGAGCTGTGCGTTCGATAAAGAAAAGTTTTGTGCGGAGCCGACTCTTCCTTTTTTTTTTGTCCTGGTTACTTAAGGACAGAGAACAGATTTTATTTGGAGGCACGCGCAGGAATTGGCTAAACACGGCCCATATGCTTATAAATCCCCATAGAGCGGCTTGATTCATTGCCTTCCTAGGAACAGCAGCTGAGGCTCCGAGCTTTCCTGGGACTTCGCTCCGTACACCTAGCTTGGCACACGCGCATTTCCAGATTTTATTTTGAAGTGCAACTACGAGTGCGCTAAATCAGGTTTGAATTTCTTTTTTTTTTTGTCGTCTCCACAAGTGTGCTCCAACGTCTGATTAGATACAATTGGATTTCACAGCCGTATACACAACTATTATGTTATAATAAAAAGGCATCAGGGGTTTGGGAAATAGAAAAAGAAAAAACCCTTGTCCCTATTTATGTTTTGTCATTTATTATCGGTCTTAGCCACTTTCCAGCTCAGGTGGGCAGAGCAACGTACCTGTACCTTGCTTATAAAGATTCCCGCCGTGCGGGCACGTGCCTACCGCAAGCTCCGTGACCGTGCCTGCGGGACCCGCAGACTCAATGTCCACCGGTGTCCCGCGATCGTGACGCGGAGCAACAGAACGGGGAGTAACCAAGGCATTTCCCTGTTCTGCCTTGTGACAGGACAGTGACCTACTGCTCCCTGTCGTCAGGAGCAGTGATCGCTGTCATGTCACTTGTAGCCCATCCCCCACACAGTTAGAATTACTCCCTAGGACACGCTTAACACCTTCAGCACCCCCTAGTGATTAACTCCTTCCCTGCCAGTGTCATTTACACAGTAAGGCCCCTTTCACACTGGGGCAGGAGGTGCAGTGGCGTTATACCGTCGGAATTGCTGCAGGATTCGGCCACTAGCGGTGCGGTATTGACCCCCGCTAGTGGCCAAAAAAGGGTAAATACCGCCCGCAATGTGCCTCTGCAGAGGCGCATTGCGGGCGGTATTACCGCGGTTTCCCATTGTTTTAAATGGGAAGGAGCAGTGAAGGAGTGGTATACATACCACTCCAAAGATGCTGCTTGCATCGCTTCAGTGTAAAAGCCCTCGGGCTTTCACATTGAGAATGCTGGGCAGGAGTTTTTCAGGAAGTATTTAGGCGCTATTTTTAGCGCTATACCGCCTGAAAAACTCCTCAGTGTGAAAGGGACCTGAATCAGTGCATTTTTATAGCACTGATCGCTGTATAAATGACAATGGTCCCAAAAGTGTCCGATGTGTCCGCCATAATGGCGCAGTCACGATAAAAACCGCTGATCGCCGCCATTATTAATTGAAAATAATAATAATAATAAAAATGCCAGAAACGTATCCCCTATTTTGTAGACGTTATAATTTTTGCACAAACCGGTATACGCTTCTTGCAACAAAAAAAATATTATATTTTTTTGGGGATATTTATTATAGCAAAAAGTAAAAAATATCGCTCTTTTTTTGTTTATAGCACAAAAAATAAAAACCGCAGAGGTGATCAAATACCACCAAAAGAAAGCTCTATTTGTGGGAAAAAAGGACGCCAATTTTGTTTGGGTGCCACGTCGCACGACCGTGCAATTGTCAGTTAAAGCGACGCAGTGCCGAATTCGCAAAAAGTGCTTTGGGCAGGAAGGGGGGTACATTTTTCCGGGCTGAAGTGGTTAAAGGAGAACTTCACCAAAGCCATAAATCATTGGGTAGCACCCTGATGTTTAGGCAGGGTTGCTAGTAAATTTACCTGCCAGGTATAGTCGGCTTGGTCAATTGATTCCACCCTATTTCTGGAGTTGCTGCACTTCTCTCTTCTGTCACTAGATGGCCGGGTATCTGGTGGCATTAGATAAGACAAGGGCATTGCAAGGACAGATTAGGAATAGATGGGGTATCTCAGCCATTGGGCAGGGTTCTTCTTTTGGATGAGGACAGATGATCGGGTTCTGTGCCACCTGGACGGCTGTCTGGGTGGACGTGTGTTGTGCTGTCCCGGGCTGCTAGGCCAGAGCCTGAGGCCTATCCCGGCACATCTGGCTGCTATGCTAGGCTGTCCAGAAGCAAGAGAGCAGTGTAGTGTGGCAGTTTGTAGTCCAACCAGAAGTGACGGTTCTGCCGGCCGGAGAACCCGGCATAGTCGGAGGTAGAGAGGAAGCTGTCGCCACTAAGGGACCAACCACCTTGTTACTGGAGACTACAGTGAGTAGCTGAAGCAAGTACCAGAGCAGTATTCTCACCAACCGTAAAGAATCTGGAAACTTCAGTGGGTATCAAGCCAGGGACCAAGCCAGCGGAGATGACGCTTGCAGAGCAGCTTTGTGTGTTAAGTCAGGGACTGAGAAGGCTAGAGGGGTGAAGCTTCAGAAGTATCTTGGATGCCAAGCCAGGGACCCAGCAGGGAAGCGGGGGTGACGCTTGAGGAAGATAATAAGCGAGAAGGTTGGGAGGGCTCAGGACTCACCCGGACAGTCTGGTTTTGAAGCATGTATCCGGGCTTCAGGCGGACTGAAACCCAGACATATTATTTAGACCAGGTTGTGGCACCTCAAGTAACCAAGATAGTCACACACAAATCTGTTGCCTGGAGCTGCAGCTGGCTGTCTGGGGGCAGGTTCGGCATCACTAGGGGGCAGCATGATGATGTCAGGAAGAGCAATTTGGCCACACCCATATTTTGCTGCAGCACTCACCACATTACTACTCTCCTTGGGGGCACCCAAAGGTGTCTCAGGCTGCTAAGGTGTTCAGGGTTGGCTTGAAGAAAAGGTGGCAACCCTTGCTGTCATGTTCTGTATAAGAGCTCTCTGCTCTGTAGCATGACAGCCCAGCCTCCTGGCAGCCGCTCCCCTTGCACTGAGGAGGCGCTTTCCCTTTTAATCAGAAGCTGGCATGGAAGACATCTTCTGCTTTTAGGACAACTGACAGCAGTGAATGCAGGGCTAGTGCCAGAGGTGGCGAGCTCCAGATGAAAAAAAAAGGCTTGCAGACAGGTGTGACACTGCAGTCAGTGAAGGGAGTGACACTGCAATCCCAGTGCCACCCTTCCTTGCCCCTGCACATAGACCCACAGGGCCCAGGCCATCTTTTCCCTTGTGCCCCCCCCCCCCCCTGTGTCTGTGTAAATCCAGGAAGTGAACAGGCAGCAGCTTCAGCTGCCCACAGTTAAAATGGCTGCAGCCAGTCTCGGTGGAGGGAGATTTCTGCAGCACATTTGGCAAGTACAGAATCACAGTATATATAAAATAATATGCAAAGTGGTTGGAGGGAAGCGTCAGAATGTTGTTTCATTACAAATTACGTGAGCAGCCTGCAGTTCCTCTTTATATAAAAGAAAAGACGCCAGACAGTCTTTCAAAAAATACAAAAGCAAATCAAACTGACTAATTTACAGGAGAGTCAGAACTATTGAACGTTCTGGGTTCCGAGCGCAGAGTATCGAAAGCAAAAAAAAAAAACCTGAATCACCAAATGCATTCTTTAAGTAGTTTGCTGAAACAGTGAAAATAAAAAAGAAAAGTGCCGCGTACTCCCCAAAAATCGAGACAGAATTGATTTTACAGGAGGGCCTCATAAGTCAGCATGGCACCTTGTAGCTTCCTGCCCAGAGAAGAACCTGCAGAACATTAACTATGCCAAGACCAAAGATGCACAGCACTTCTATGAGCAGAGAACTTTTCCATTCACTTACTTTCATGGATTATTTATTAGTTGGTGATGGCCAAGTCATTTAGGGATCGTTCATACTAGTGGTTAAGGGGCCGTAAAACCCTGCAGTTGAGTATATTTTTACCGTCACCCCAACCATTCCCCCTTTAGCTAAAGAGGCAGTGGCTGGGGGTGTACACTGCTTTGTAGGAATAATACCCCTCTTGCTTTGAAACGGTCTAACTACGCCCTCCCTCCAACCGAATGGGCCATTCTGAAATTGCGCTGCAACCACGAACAATGCCCACGGTTGTGGCACACTAGTACAGGCTTTAAAGGGTTGTCACGTGCTCTCTGTAGAGCAATCTGAACATAGAACACTCTTCAGAGGCAAAAGCAAATGTCAAAGGGCTCTTAGTGATTATTTTAACAATTAAAGTAGTTGTAAACCCTTCCATATACCCAGTGATGTGACTGGCCTCAAGTGATACACAGAGATGAAACATGCATAAGTTGTACCTGTTTATCTGCGGTCTTTTCTTCTCTGCAGCCCTTAAAAGGTGTACCTGTGTGTAATTTAATCTCACTATGAATACAGCTGTTCTGTGAAGCCCTCAGAGGTTTATTAGAGAACCTTGGCGAACAAACAGCATTCTGAAGGCCAAGGAACACACCAGACAGGTCAGGGATAAAGTTGTGGAGAGGTATAGAGCAGGGTTAGGTTATAAAAAAATCTCCCAAGCTTTGAACACCTTACAGAGCTCTGTTCAATCCATCATCGGAAAATGGAAAGGGTATGGCACAACTGCAAACCTACCAAGACATGGCCGTCCACCTAAACTGACCGGGCCGGGCAAGGAGAGCATTCATCAGAGAAGCAACCAAGAGGCCTGTGGTAACTCTGGAGGAGCTGCAGAGATCCACAGCTCAGGTGGGAGAATCTGTCCACAGGACAACTATTAGTGGTGCTCTCCACAAATCTGCCCTTTATGGAGGAGGAGTGACAAGAAGAAAGACATTGGTGAAAGAAAGTCATAAGAAGTCCTGTTTGCAGTTTGTGAGAAGCCATGTGGGGGAGGGGACACAGCAAACATGTGGAAGAAGGTGCTCTAGTCAGATAAGACCAAAATTCAGACCAGGACCCTAAACATACTGCCAGAGCTACAATGGAATGGTTTAGATCAGGGATCTCCAAACTACGGCCCTCCAGCTGCTGTGGAACTACACTTCCCATGAGGCATTGTAAAACTCTGACATTCGTAGACATGACTAGACATGATGGGAATTGTAGTTCCTGAACACCTGGAGGGCCATAGTTTGGAGACTCCTGGTTTAGATCAAAGCCTATTCATGTGTTAGAATAGCCCGGTCAAAGTCCAGACCTAAATCCAATGAAGAATCTGTGGCAAGACTTGAAAATTGCTGCTCGCAGATGCTCACCATTATATACTCTACTAAAAGCAGCATGAGGCAAAAAAACATATATGAGAAATCCCCATATAAAGCTAGAGATATCCCAACCAAACCCATAGTTTGTGCAGCCACTAAAGAATTACAGATATCCTCAACAGGGAAGTATAGCATCCCATGTATTCCCACACATGATACAGAAGAGGGAGGAGGGATGTGCAAAGGAACCCATACCACGTTTATTCATAATAATAAGAAACGTCCCACCCAAAGTTCAACCTGAACGAGATACGAGTATGCAAATAAAAGATCCAATGCACCTTTTTCCTACAATGTAGGAGAGAGGTGCATTGGATCTTTTATTTGCATAAAATTACTTCTTAGCTAACTGGAGAGACCTCCCGGATTTTCAGAACTGGTCATGAATCTACTATACTTCTTATCAAGCTATTGATACTTCCAGGGTTTTCAGCATTAACCTACCAATTAATTCTTAGCTAACTAGAGAGACTTCCAGGAATTTCTGTATCAAGTATGAATCTACCATCACATCATAGCGAACTAGAGAGAAACTTCCAGGTTTTTCAGTATTGGGTATGAATCTACCATTACTTCTTAGTTGACAATGGAGACTTCCAGGTTTTCAGTACTGGGCATAAATATACCATTACTTATTAGCAAACTGGAGATACTTCCAGGTTTTCAGTATTCAGCATTAACCTACGGTACCATTATTTCTTAGCTAACTGGAGAAACTTCTGGGATTTTCAGTCTCAAGCATGAAGCTACCATCAAATCTTAGCTAACTGGAGAGACTCTCTAGATGTTTAGTATTGGGTTTTAATCTACCATTACTTCTTAGCTAACTAGAGAAACTTTCAGGATTTTCAGTTTTGGGTATTAAACTACAATTACTTCTTAGCTAAACTGGAGAGACTTCCGGGATTGTCTGTATCAAGCATGAATTTACCATTAAATCTTAGCTAACTAGAGAGACTTCCCAGATGTTCAGTATTGGGCATCAGTCTACAATTACTTCTTAGCTAACTGGAGAGACTTCCAGGATTTTCAGTATTGGGCATTAAAACTACAATTACTTCTTAGCTTATTTAGACTCTCCAGATGTTCAGTATTGGGTATTAATCTACAATTACTTCTTAGCTAACTAGAGAAACTTCCAGGATTTTCCAATATGGGACATTAAACAACAATTACTTATTATCTAAACTGGAGAGACTTTCAGGATTTTCTGTATCAAGCATGAATTTACTATTAAATCTTAGCTAATGGGAGAGACTTCTCAGATGTTCAGTATCGGGCATCAGTCTACAATTACTTGTTAGCTAACTGGAGAGACTTCCAGAATTTTCAGTATCAAACATGAATGTACTATCAAATCTTAGCTTCCTTAGACTTTCCAGATTCTCAGAATTGGGTATTAATCTACCATTACTTCTTAGCTAACTGGAGAAACATCCAGGATTTCCAGTATTGGACATTAAACTACAATTACTTCTTATCTAAACTGGAGAGACTACCGGGATTGTCTGTATCAAGCATGAATTTACCATTAAATCTTTGCTAACGGGAGAGACTTCCCAAATGTTCAGTATTGGGCATCAGTCTACAATTACTTCTTAGCACACTAGAGCGACTTTTAGTTTTTTTAGTACCAAGCATGAATCTATAATCAAATCTTAGCTTCTTTTAGACTTTCCAGATGTTCAGTATTGGGCATCAGTCTACAATTACTTCTTAGCTCACTAGAGCGACTTCCAGGATTTTCAGTATTGGGCATTAAACTACAATAACTTATTATCTTTAGATTGTGCAGATGTTCAGTATTGGGTAACAATCTACAATTACTTATTAGCTAAACTGGAGAGACTTCCGGAATTGTCTGTATCAAGCATGAATTTACCATTAAATCTTAGCTACCTGGAGAGGCTTCCCAGATGTTCAGTATTAGGCATCGGTCTACAATTACTTATTAGCCAACTGGAGAGACTTCCAGGATTTTCAGTATTGGGAAATAAACTAAAATTACTTTTTAGCTTCTTTAGACTCTACAGGTGTTCAGTATTGGGGATTAATCTATAATTATTTCTTAGCTAATGGAAGAAACTTTCAGGATATCTAGTATTGGGCATTCATCTACTTTTACTCCTTAGCTAACTAGAGAAACTTCCAGGATTTCCAGTATTGGACATTAAACTACAATTACTTCTTAGCTGAACTGGAGAGACTTCCAGGATTTTCTGTATCAAGCATGAATTTACCATTAAATCTTTGCTAACGGGAGAGACTTCCCAGATGTTCAGTATTGGGCATCAGTCTACAATTACTTCTTAGCTCACTAGAGCGACTTTTAGTTTTTTTAGTACCAAGCATGAATCTATAATCAAATCTCAGCTTCTTTAGACTTTCCAGATTCTCAGTATTGGGTTCTAATCTACAATTACTTCTTAGTTAAACTGGAGAGACTTCCAGGATTTCCAGTATTGGGTACTGTATTAATCTACAATTACTTCTTAGCTGAACTGGAGAGACTTCCAGGATTTTCTGTATCAAGCATGAATTTACCATCAAATCTTAGCTAACTTGAGAGACTTCCTAGATGTTCGGTATTGGGCATCAGTCTACAAATACTTCTTAGCTCGCTAGAGTGACTTTTAGTTTTTTTTAGTATCAAGCATGAATTTATTATCAAATCTTAGCTGACTATAGAGACTTTCCAGATTCTCAGTATTGGGCATTATACTTTTTAGCTAATTGGAGAGACTTCAAGGATTGTCAATATTGGGCATCAATCTCCTAGCAGCTGTTGATACTAGAAAAATCTTCAAAGCAACCAAGGAACAGCAGAGCTATGGTACTGGACAGACTGCTCCTGTAAAAAGATGGGTGGTGGGGGGACTCAACTAGTATAGTGGTGGCTCATCTAGGAGAGAAGAAGGATGGGCCAGGGGACTGACTCATTGAATTATTGTTTATGATGGAATGGGTGGGGGGGTGTGAGAGTTCACTGTTAAATTTTATTTTATTTTATTTTTTACCTGTTCTGTGACGGACTATGGTGGCTTAGTTTGGGGACAGGGTAGCATGTTAGATGTTTTATGTGTCTTTTTTTCTTTTTATGATGTTATGAGGATGGACAAAGACTAATGAAAATTGTTTGTAACTAGGGTTGTCCCGATACCACTTTTTTGGGACCGAGTACAAGTACCGATACTTTTTTTTCATGTACTCGCCGATACCGAATACCGATACTTTTTTTCATGTACTCGCCGATACCGAATACCGATACTTTTTTTAAATGTCATGTGACAGTTTTCAAACCACAATACAGACTAAGGATATTTTCTTTCGAATTATGAAGAACTCTAACTCAAGACATTATAAAAGAATAAAAATGAGTAAAAATGAATAAAAATGTTTTATTTGCTTGTCACGCAGTAGTAAAAAACTCAAAGAATTTTCACAGAACATGTTGATAAATACAAAAAAAATATTCTATTTAGGCATCGGGAGCATTTGCGCGAGTACAAGTACCGTGTTTCCCCGAAAATAAGACGTACTCCGAAAATAAGCCGTAGCGGGATTTCGACGCAAGATAGAAATATAAGACACCCCTCCGAAAATAAGACGTAGCGATGTAGTGTCGAATCTCCGAAAATAAGATGTAGTGTCGAATCTCCGAAAATAAGATGTAGTGTCGAATCTCCGAAAATAAGATGTAGTGTCGAATCTCCGAAAATAAGATGTAGTGTCGAATCTCCCAAAATAAGATGTAGTGTCGAATCTCCCAAAATAAGATGTAGTGTCAAATTTTGTAGTGATAGGCGTGTCGTATGCGGCGCGGCGCGGTAAACAACACGTCATAGGTGTATGTTACTGTACTGGTGCTCAGGAGCTGTGAGGAGAAGAACACTCTGTAAAGCAAAAAGATTCTCCCAGCATTGACCAGCAAACCCCTCTCTCACCCCACACAAACAGATCACCCCAGCTCCACTGTGCTCCACATCAGCTTTGCTGGCCTATCTTTTTGTACAACCAGACAAGATGAGTGCAAAAAGAAAGAGTTATTCTGTTGAGTACAAGAAAGGAATTGTGGAGGACTCCCGAGGCAAGAATCTTACGGCTTTTTGCAAAGAGAAGAAGTTGGATATCCGAATGGTCCAAAAATGGCGTGCAGAATACGATAATCTCAGTCTACAGGTGGACAGAGGAAATGCTAAGAAGCGCAAGTGTGGTTCAGGTAGGCAACCTTTATTTTCTGTAATAAAAATAAGACACCCCCCGAAAATAAGCCATAGTGTGATTTCTTGAGGAAAAAAAAATATAAGACGGTGTCTTATTTTCGGGGAAACACGGTAGCAATATTAAAAACTACTCACAAAAGACATATCAAACAGGCTTGTCAACAGGCAATGAGGTATGCTCCCCTCAGACCACTCTCCACAATGGGGGGACTGGAAGTATGTTGCTGCTGGCGTCTGGGGCCTCTTCATCAGAGCTCAGCTGAAGATGAAGAGGCCCCATATGCCTCGAAACGCGTCAGCCAGCAGCAACATACTTTCATTCCCACATTGTGGAGAGCGGTCTGAGGGGAGCATACCTCATTGCCTGTTGACAAGCCTGTTTGATATGTCTTTTGTGAGTAGTTTTTAATATTGCTATTATTTAATAAATTGTCAAGCTGTAATACACCAGGCTGGTGGGCCTTCCTTTTCTTTCTCTGTTTTCTCAAAGCGCCGTGCAACAAATAGCAACTAATTTAAACTTTTTTTTTCCAACACATAGGAAATACAAAAAAAAATAAAATGAACAAAACACCATAGGGCTAAAACAGCGAGCTGTGGAAATCAAAAGGAAATCATAGAAGGAAAGATAATTGTGACAACCAGACCAATTTTATTATCATACAGCCAGCGGAAGCTTGCGGGATACTGTAATGCAAAGCAAGAGAAGGTGAACGGCGGTGCAGTTCTTATAGAAAGAACAACTCTTTAATATATATATATATATATATATATATATATATAATTTCACCGTATTTATAGAAAGGACAGACGTGCCTTTTATTTTTCAAAAATGATGATAATTTGTTACTAAAAGTTACTTGAAAAAAAAAAAAATCTGGTTCATTGTTACATTTTTAGTTATTATGACAAAAAAATAAAAAAAGAATAAAAAAATAAAGTAATTATATATTTCAATATTATTAGCATACAATGAATATGTAAGCATGAAAACTCCTGACCCCTCAAATATAAGAATGGTGAATGATAAGATACCCCAGCTGAGCAGAAACGTGTCACCGCAATCGCTCTGAGTGTTGCTAGCCACGGGGTTGTCATTGTGTATGGATGTGATGAGCGACTCATTATTCTGTGAGTTCTGACCACATGCTGAAATCGGCTGAGGCCGACTTATACATGTTCACCACATAGATGGAATAGGATTGAGCAGCAATTTTTTTTTAAGTATAGTATATAATTTCCATATAATTTTAACCGTAAGAAATGCAGACCCCGAAACCGGAGGAGACCCCCGGAGCTGCCTAATAAATTACTTTAAAAACCTGGGTAGTGTGTTTTATTTTTGACACTTGTTTCCAGGTGTATGGGTAGGGGTAAGATGTACCCCATACTCATTCACATAGGGTGGGAGGCCTGGATCTGGGGGCCCCCTTATTAAAGAGGGTTCTCAGATACTGATAAGCCCCCCCTGCACGCAGACCCCAACAACCAAGGCCAGGGTTTTCGGCAAGAGGCCCTTGTTTTTATCAACATGGGGACAAGGTGATTTAAGGGGGGGTGCAAAGCACCCACACCCCCATGTTGAGGTCATGCGTCCAGATACGGTTCAGGAGGGGGGGTGCTTGCTCGTCCCCATCTCCTTTCCTGACTGGCCGAGCTGTGTGCTTGGATAAGGGTCTGGTGTGGATTTTGGGGGGACCCCCACACATTTTTTTTCGGTGTTAGGGGTTTCCCTTAAAATCCGAAGGGCCTGATACGCTCTTAAGGCTCATACACACGATCAGTCCATCCGATGAGAACAGTCCGAAGGACTGATGGTCTGATGTGCCTACACACCATCGGTTAAAAAAACGATCGTGTCAGAACGCGGTGATGTAAAACACAACGACGTGCTGAAAAAAATGAAGTTCAATGCTTCCAAGCATGCGTCGACTTGATTCTGAGGATGCGTGGATTTTTAACCGATGGTCGTGCCTACTAACAATCGGTTTTGACCTATCGGTTAGGCGTCCATCGGTTAAATTTTAAAGCAAGTTGGCTTTTTTTTAACCCAAGGTTAAATAACCTATGGGCCCCACTGACGATCGGTTTTGACCAATGAAAACGGTCCATCAGACCGTTATCCTCTGGCTATCCTATCGTGTGTACGAGTGGGAACCCATGCCGTTTTTTTATTTTTTTTCATTATTAAGCGTGGAGCTCCCCTTCAAGATTCATACCAGACACAGTGCCTGGTATTGTCGGGGATCGAAGTCAGATCTCTGTTCATTGAAGTCGGAAGTATGTAGGACTTCAAGTCGCTGGGGGCAAAGTCGGATCCAAAGTAGTAAGGCTGTTGTGTCTTAGGCCGCGTACACACGTACGAGAACCTCGTCGTGCTAAACCCATCGTTCCGCCCGACGAGGTTCCCGATGAGCGGTTGGAAAAGCTCGTCGAGCCAAAGTCCTCATTGAACAACGAGGAAAAAGAGAGCGTGCTCTCTTTTTTGGCTCGACGAGCTTCCCGACGGGACGCTCGTCGGAAGTGTACACAAGATCGAGAACCTCGGCAGAATATGTCTTCCAGCGAGCTTCTCACTGGATTCTGCAGAGAAGCTCGGTCGTGTGTACGGGGCCTCACCAGTGTGAACCTGGCCTTATGCAGAGAATGCATTAGAACCATTTTAATCCAACCCCTAAAAATATATTTGTCATAAAACTGAAGTCTGGTAGGCAACTGAACACTCCACAGCCACACAGCAGTTATTATAAGAACACATTTGCTGCTCATCAGCATTGATTATTTAAAGGTTCTTGGAATGGAGACTGAGTGCCCTACTTGGCGAGCTAGACTGTCCTTGTTCTGTGTGATTAGAATGGCTCTAGGCTCAGAAGATTTATTTGCAGTCTTGGCTTTCCTGTGCTAAAATCCCCGTCATATTGAAGGAAGCAGACAATTTGTGCGGTTTCAATTGCCTAAAGGGTACAGCGGGGACTTTGTGTATTTTTACATCGTGGAACAGACAGAGAAATAGAGATACTATTCCATGACTGCATGACACACCTGGTGCTGCCATTGCTATAATTCACACATCATGTCAAACACAAGGCCTTGTCATGTGGCCTTTGTACCCAGTTTTGCTGCTGTAACGTGGTGGAAGTCCATTCCGGCATCTCCGGCTCTCACCCTCCACTCCTGCTCCCTACTGTTTTTACAATAGACAGCTTTGCTCTCAGATGTAACAAACCCCTGCACACACATTTAGGACAGGACATGGTAGGGTGGAGATACTGTGTACTGTGCATAGTGCACCCCTAAACTCTGCACTCTGTACATAGCACATCTGTAAACCCTGCAGTCTGTACATAGCCCACCCCTAAACTCTGCACTCTGTATCTAGGGAACCCCTAAACACTGCATGTATGTTGCCCACCCCTGAACTCTGTGTTTAGTGCTCCCCTGGAATGGCACTCTGTACACACACACACCTGAATTCTGCACTTTATACGTATAGTGGCGTATCCAGGGTATGACACATATGGCAAGTGCCATGGGCGTCATATGAAGGGGGCGCTCGTGAGTGGCTCTTCTTCCCAGGGCCGGATTATAGATTCTATACACAATTACCTGCCGGCCGCCAGCTGATACAATGCCTTGCAGTCTAGCCAGACAGCTGAATTATAGGCCCAAGACAGCAAGCCGACTCACGGTGGCGGCCGCTACAAACATTTCCTTGCAGAGCCTCTGTACTAGTGCACTGAGGCTGAGCGTGTTCCTCCCCTTGATGTCCCAGGCGGTATGATGTCATCCAGAGGCTGGCACGAGAGGCTGGTGGGAAAGGAGTGTGGGTGGCTCTGGCGCCGCTGCAAGCAAGGCGGAGGAAGCGCCGTACAAGTACAAGAACAAGGAAGCTCTGTGCCACCTATCCGTGCCGGTGTCACCTATCAGTGCAGCTCATCAGTGACGGAATGGATTCGACGCATGCGCGGAAGTGATTTACTTCCTGGTGCGGTGACGTGGCGGCGTCAACGTCATCGCCACGTCACCGCGCTGTCTGCTGGCGGGGATTTTTGTTCGATCGTGTGTACAGCGATCAAACCAAAACAGCCAGCAGATAAATCCCCCCCCTAATAAAGTTTTAACCCCCTAGTTAACCCTTTCACTCCCTACTGCCAGCATCACTAAGCGATCATTTTTCTGATCGCTGTATTAGTGTCGCTGTTCCCGCTAGGTAGCTAATTTTTTTTTTTATTGAATTTTTTTTTTACTAAAGACAATTTTGGCCTAAATGTTTGACTAAAATGTCGTTTATTTTATTTTTCTTATAACAAAAAGTAAAAAATATTGTTTTTTTTTTCAAAAATGTTGCTCTATTTTTGTATATAGCGCAAATAAAAAAAATCGCAGAGGTGATCAAATACCACCAAAAGAAAGCTCTATTTGTGGGAAGAAAAGGACGCACATTTTGTTTGGGAGCCATGTCGCACGACCGCGCAATTGTCAGTTAAAGCGACGCAGTGCCGAATCACAAAAAGGGGCCTGGTCATTTACCTGCATTTTGGTCCGGGTCTTAAGTGGTTAAAGGAACCTATTTAGAAAATTAAAAAAAAAACCTTTATAACCCCTTTTATATTTAGAACAACGAATCCACAAAGCTCCGAGGTATTTAGCAGCAGCGTTCAATATGATGTGAGTCCTGTTTCTGATATAAATAAGTGTCTCTCACCTGCTCGAGCTGGAATGTCTGGAGACTCCCCAAGGACCAGTTTCACTCTCTTGGCGTGAGTCTTTCCTTGGTAATGGGATTCAGCGACAATCGCAGATGTGAAGAACATGTTACAGAGGGTGCAGCATTTGTTTTTATCCACTTCAGTCTCATCGCTTTCCTGTTTAAAAAAAAAAATAAAGACAAGTAAAATATGTGCCTTAAAATGTTACGAATCATGAGAATCTATGTAATCAATATAGCCTTCAAAGTTAAACCGTTTTTCAGGTATTTACAGCTTAGACATCTATTGCAGGAACGGTTTGAGGGAAAGGAATTAAAAATCTCAAAATATCCTGAGATCGCAAGGCCCAAAGGGACTGATATCTAAAATTCTATTTACCGGCGTATAAGACGACCTTTTGGGCTTAAGAACTTGCCTCAAAACCCGGGGGTCGTCTTATACGCCGTTACCTGTCTCGGGGATCCATCATTCAAAAATCCGCGCCTCCTCCTTGTGGTGTTCCGTTATAGGCGGAACACTTGGTTTCCCAGCAGAGCCTCTGTTTGGTGTTCCGCCTATTACGGATGTCTTCTCATCCTCGGCTTCGGACGACAGGACCTCCGTGATAGGCGGAACACAGGCGCCTATCACGGAATAGCACGAGGAGGAGGTGCGGCTTTTGAATAATGGACGCCCGCAGTACAGGAATAAGGTATGGCATAGTGAGGCATGGGATGGCACAGTGAGGCATGTTGATGGCACAGTGAGGCATGGGATGGCACATTAAGGCATGTTGATGGCACATTAAGGCATGTTGATGGCAAAATAAGGCATGTTGATGGCACAGTGAGGCAGGTTGATGGCACAGTGAGGCATGTTATGGCACAGTGAGGCATGTAATGGCACAGTGAGGCATGTTGATGGCACAGTGAGGCATGTTGATGGCACGGTGAGGCATAGGATGGCACAGTGAGGCATGTTGATGACACAGTGAGGCATGTTGTTGACACAGTGAGGCATATTGATGGCACAGTGAGGCATGCAATGGCACAGTGAGGCATGGGATGGCACATTAAGGCATGTTGATGGCACAGTGAGGCATATTGATGGCACAGTGAGGCATGTAATGGCACAGTAAGGCATGTTGATGACACAGTGAGGCATGTTGATGGCACAGTGAGGCATGTTGATGGCACAGTGAGGCATGTTGATGGCACAGTGAGGCATGTTGATGGCACAGTGAGGCATGTTGATGGCACAGTGAGGCATTTTGATGGCACAGTGAGGCATTTTGATGGCACAGTGAGGCATTTTGATGGCACAGTTAGACATGTAATGGGGACAGTGAGGCATGTAATGGGCACAGTGAGATTTAAAAAAGCTAAATAAAGCCTGATCCTGTCAGTGCTTGTTCCTGTCAGTGGTTGTTCCGACTACCCCTCAGCTTCCAGACAGACTAGTAGGAAGGGGGTCGTCTTGTACAGAGAGTATATCCCAAAACCAAAATTTTAGCTGGAAAATTAGGGGATCGTCTTATACGCTGGCAAATAAGGTATTTACACGCAAACTCCCTCTACCTAGGACTACCCAAATACCAGTTTTCTCGTCTACAAGTCGTCCAGAACACAGCAGCCAGACTGGTAACGGGGAAAAAAACAACTGGGAATCAAGACCCTCTGCCTCACCCACAAATGCACACAAGGAAACGCGCCTCAATACTTATGCGAGAAAAAAAAACACTACACCTCTAATCGGGCCCACCGATCAACTAGCCAAAACCTCCTCCACATCCCCAAGTGCTGCTACAAATCTAAAGGAGAGCGAAGATTCGCAGTCTAAAGACCACGGCTATAGAACGCTCTACTCACGGACATCCGCATGGAAGAAAACCATCAGGCCTTCAGGAAAAAAAACTTAAGACCCACCTCTTCTGAAGGATCTGGACAAGTAAAATAAGAAGAGAACCATTGGGAGTAAAGGATAAATGGCAGATGGCCATGCCAGGAATGAGCGATCAAGAGTGGGATGAAATCTGCTCTTCTCACTTGAAGGTATCCCCGGCAATGAATAATAGGTTAATCCAATTAAATATAATACACCAGACATATTTGGCCCCCGAATTGATTGTATAGGATGGGAAATATGGCCGCCTCAAACTGCACAAGATGTGGGCAGGGGGGAGCGGATTTCCTCCACTTGATGTGGTATTGTGGACATTCTGGCAACAATTGGTTGGGAAAATAGGAAAAGTTATAAATAAACCAATGGTGGCTACAGTAGAACTATGTTTGTTGGGGGTACTTAAAAAACAAGAAAGAGAAGGTAAATCTACTAGGATATTTCTGCAAGTAGTAGGGCTCTTTCACACGGGGCGGACCGTCGAGGTCCGCCTGCCAGTTTTTTAGGCGGACCTGAACGGGCGCTCCGTGCTCCTCTATGGAGCCAAGGATGTCAGCGGTGACATGCCCGCTGACATCCGACCCGCTCCGCCAAAGTGTGACAGAGGAAAAACCTACTTTTCCATCCGTCTGGCAGATCGGATAGGGTGAACATGGACAGGCGGTCCGTGTTCATCCGATCCCCCCATAGGGGAGAGCGGAGAAAAAACAGGGCGGTCTCTGCACAGTGTGCAGGGACCGCCCTGTCATCCACCGGCTCAGCGGGGATCAATGGAGCGATCCCCGCTGAGCAAGCGGAGGTTAACGGGGCGGATCATTACTGATCCGCCCCATGTGAAAGGGGCCTTACTATTCCTGGCACGAAAGCTAGCTAAAATAGTAGAAAGTAAAAAATAGTAAAAAAAATATATATATGTATTAATAAAAATGCCATAACACTATCCCCTATTTTGTAGACACTCTGGGCCAGATTCTCAAAAGAGATACGACGGTGTATCTCCAGATACACCGTCGTATCTCTGTTTCTTGCCCTGGGTATCTATGCGACTGATTCTTAGAATCAGTTACAGATAGATTTGGTGTAGATCCGACTGGCGTAAGTCACTTACACTGTCGGATCTTAGATGTAATTCTACGCTGGCTGCTAGGTGGCGTTCCTGTCGATTTAATCGTCGAATATGCAAATGAGCAGGATACGCCGATTCCCGAATGAAGTTGCGCGCCGTCGACGTAGTTTGCGTACGCGTAAGGTTACCCCTGCTATATGAGGGGTAACCTTGCGTAGGTCCGGCATAAGCCATGTTAAGTATGAATGTCGGGACAGTGTCATGTTTTTCCGTCGTTTGCGTAACTCGTCGCGAATAGGCCTGTACGTTAATTACGTTGCCGTTGAAATCAATGTATTTGCGGCTTACTATGGAGCATGCGCAGTGGGCTACGTTTAGGGCTGGCGCATGCGCAGTTTGTTTGGCGCTGTGGCACGCTTAATTTAAATACAGCACGGCCCCCTTCTTCCCTATTTGAATTACGCGGCCTTACGCCGTCCCATTTATGCTACGCCGCCGCAAATTACGGAGCTTTGAGTGCTTTGCTTTGAGAATACAGCACTTGCCCGTAAAAAGTGCGGAGGCGTAGCGTAAAGGGGATATGCTACTCTACGCCAAAAAAAAGGCAAATGGACGAGAATCTGGCCCTATAGCTTTTGCACAAACCAATCAATAAACGCTTATTGCAATTTTTTTTTAAACTAAAAATATGTAGAAGAATACGTATCGACCTAAACTGAGTTAAAAAAATAATTTTTTATATCTTTTTGTGGGATATTTATTATAGCAAAAAGTTAAAAATATTCATTTTTTTCAAAATTGTCGCTCTATTTTTGTTTATAGCGCAAAAAGATTAAAACGCAGAGGTGATCAAATACCACCAAAAGAAAGTGCTATTTGTGGGACAAAAGGGACGTCAATTTTGTTTTGGAGCCACGTCGCACGACCGCGCAATTGTCAGTTGAAGCGACGCGGGGCCGAAAGCTGATTTCGCCTGGGTAGGAAGGGGGTATATGTGCCCAGTAAACAAGTGGTTAAAGCAGTACTGTTTTTTTTTTATTCCAGTTGATCCTTAGCCTTGTGAATATTTTAGCTCCCAAATGTAGCAGGAAAGGCACTTTAAATGCTAAAACAATACATGTGCAAAATGACAGTTGTATTAATAGGCAAATCCTCACATCTATTCTGGCGATGCTTTGAACCTTTGCTTTCATGTTTCCCCAAAGTACCATAAAAGCTGAGAACAGTGGGGAGTGCGGTACATCTCTAAACCCCCAAGACAGTTAAAAAAAAAAAAGTTAAAATCGAATTCCCAGGCTTCATATCGAGAGAGGCATTTAAATTCCACCCCCCCAACTGTAAGCCGCTGGGAATATCATAATATTTAAACTCCGATAGGTCGTACAGCGGGAATGATAAACCGTTCCACCTGGCGCTTGCAATTAGCGAAAAAGTGATTACCGCTAACGGCTGGCACCGAAAATATTCATCTTGACAAAACGTCGGCGTAAAAACGTCTACATAATTTACCGGGGAAAGGAATAAACCACTTACGTGAAGCTGTAAAACTGCCAACCCAATTGATCCCAACTAGCAATGAATAATTCATTATTATCTGGAGAATAATTCCCATCGTCATAAACCTGTTGACGCCGTAATGAAAAGGCTGTAAGAATGTATACTGTACAATGTATAAGGGGCACAGAGTATGTTAGAGCCCCGGCCATTCCAATAACTCCATGATACAATGCAGCGCCGCGGGGGAAAGAATCGATAGAAAACACAACCGTAAGAGGAGACAACGGGAGGCTAAAAGTACGACATTCCGAAACAGCGGAACCAGAGGAGATTCAGATTGAATGTGCAAGACTATAATATATTATGGAGCGAGGTGGATATAGCGGAACGTATTGCATTTACTATATTCGAGAAATCAACACTTCAAAGAGGAATATAATTATGCACTTCTTTCAAAATTATAAACTATAGTAACATTTCTGAGAGCTTTCATCTAACATACTAAACAGTGTGGCCAGGCAGTGGGAAAAGCAAATAGAATTCCAAGGTCCATCCCTAGAGGGATTCCAGGAGGTCCTGATTCCTCTATATAGATATTTATATCACTAGAGGGATCACCAGCAGGAGGAAGGAGGTCCTGATTCCTCTATATAGATCTTTATATCACTAGAGGGATCACCAGCAGGAGGACGGAGGTCCTGATCCCTCTATATAGATCTTTATATCACTAGAGGGGTCACCAGCATGAGGACGGAGGTCCTGATCCCTCGATATAGATCTTTATATCACTAGAGGGATCACCAGCAGGAGGAAGGAGGTACTGATTCCTCTATATAGATCTTTATATCACTAGAGGGGTCACCAGCAGGAGGAAGGAGGTCCTGATTCCTCTGTGTGGATCTGTATATCACTAGAGGGGTCACCAGCAGAAGGAAGGAGGTCCTGATTCCTCTTTGTAGATCTTTATATCACTAGAGGGGTCACCAGCAGAAGGAAGGAGGTCCCGATTCCTCTATATAGATCTTTATATCACTAGAGGGATCTCCAGTAGGAGAAAGGAGGTCCTGATCCCTCTATATAGATCTTTATATCACTAGAGGGATCACCAGCAGGAGGAAGGAGGTCCTGATTCCTCTATATAGATCTTTATATCACTAGAGGGATCACCAGCAGGAGGAAGGAGGTCCTGATTCCTCTATAGATCTTTATATCACTAGAGGGGTCACCAGCAGGAGGAAGGAGGTCCTTATTCCTCTATGTAGATCGTTATACCACTAGAGGGATCTTCATCAGGAGGAAGGAGGTCCTGATTCCTTTTTATAGATCTTAATGTCACTAGAGGGATCACCGGCAGGAGGAAGGAGGTCCTGATTCCTCTATATAGATCTTTATATCACTGGAGGGATCTCCAGCAGGAGAAAGGAGGTCCTGATCCCTCTATATAGATCTTTATATCACTAGAGGGATCACCAGCAGGAGGAAGGAGGTCCTGATCCCTCTATATAGATCTTTATATCACTAGAGGGATCACCAGCAGGAGGAAGGAGGTCGTGATTCCTCTATAGATCTTTATATCACTAGAGGGATCACCAGCAGGAGGAAGGAGGTCCTGATTCCTCTATATAGATCTTTATATCACTAGAGGGATCACCAGCAGGAGGAAGGAGGTCCTGATTCCTCTATAGATCTTTATATCACTAGAGTGATCACCAGCAGGAGAAGGAGGTTCTGATCCCTCTAGATGAGGGATATCCACATTTTCTAAACAAATGGTCAATTTACTGTCCTTCAGACTTTAGGAGGGTCACTGGGAGTAAAAAATACCCCAGCATCAGTGGTAGTAAACAATGTTTCAGGCTTGGTGGTCAGTAGGAGTAAAAAAAAAATTAAAAATAACATACAATCTGTGGTCAGTGCAATAAAGAACATTGTTCAACCATTGGTGTTAGAGGAATAGTGGTCATTCGTTTATATCAGTAGGAGGAATGTCCCATTGCTGGTGCCAGCAGTAGTTGTCGGTTCACAGTAAATAGATTCACACATGCTTGAGATTTAAACTTAGATTAAAATTATATATATATACATATATGTAGCACTACCCCCGAAGGAGCTGCTGGTTTGTTTTGGGTGGCATGTTACCTCTATTCCTCCACCGTCTAGGGTGTACAATGAGAGCCGAGAAGAACTGCAATGTCCACACAGTAGTAGAAGAGGTAGGAAGAATAGTAAGTAGTAGGTTCAGGCATATAACTTTGTTCGGAAACACTCCTGCTTCCAGCGATAAACTTTCGTTGCCACTCTAGCCAGAATGGGTATTGTCCACCTGAATAGGCCTCTCTCACCAGCCTAGCAGTCAGAGCGTCACATGGAACTTTAGCAAAGTCTCTGCCACAGACCTTCCCAAAGATGGAGATATTTTCGGTCCAGAATCCTTCTCAACTCAGAATTAGGCACCCGGATCTCTCTTGAATAAACTTTGGTCAATTCAGAACTGACAGGAGACCATCATCCGGCCTTTCAGTAATGGTGCATCCTTCGATGAAGTCTAAGGCCTCTCCTGAGATACCAGCCTCGTGCTCGTTATTCCCCAAGACAGGTTCTTCATCGGGCGGCTTCCTCCCTCAGGACGGACAGCACAGGACCACTCTGCAACTGCAGACCCAGGATGACTACCGGGCCTACAAGGTAGATCACAACCCCGGACCAACGGGGTCCCGGAGCCAGGAACACTTGAACACGCACCCCCGGCCATAAGGACCAAACACGGGGGGTGGTGAGACGACAGACCAGCAATCGATGACCCCGGTCCAATGACGTCTGTCCCTTTAAGTACTCCTCCCCCAGCATGCACAGCGAGGCGACCAACCCTCACTGATTGGCTGCTGAGGAAAAACACCCAACACGCCTTGACTCGACTGCTGCCACCCTTGGCCTGAGGTGGTACAGGCACCCCAGGCAACAATAGCAGTCACTGACAGTCAGCCATAGGTGAAACAGAGGCCCAAATTTGGCAAAAATAACATGGTCAGAGACAACTAAATCTCAGACCACCCTCTAAATTTAAAGCAGAACCAGCTATGAAAGTAGCAGGGCGCCACACATATAAATAAAAAAAAAAGATAAAAAAAAAAAAGGGGGCACACCTGAAGGACCACTTGGTATTATTTTTTGCTGTCAGTCTATATTTCTGTGGTACATGGAGGCAGGCGCCCAGGACTATGCTATTTATTTTTATTTACCAGATGCCTGCCAACCTAGCAACTTGGAAAGAAAAAATAAATCTGCATTTATCCTTCCCACATTCCCTTTCCCCTCTGTTTTTTCCTGTCTGAGCCTGCATTGAAAACAAGAAAATACAATCCCTTTTATTAAAAAATCATGGTCTGAGGACTAAAAGAGGCAGACAGTCAAGGCAGTTGACTGAGATATAAAAACAAATTCCAAAAAAAAAGCACTGGTATTATATAAAAATCTGTGGAATATTTGCAGCTAGCAACAAGGACCAATATATAAAATCCTTCACTCTTGCTATAAACAAAGTTGCAGTGGTAGGAGTGAGACTCCCTGAACTGCATATCAATAATTGGAAGGGGATCCCTCTCATGTACATAGTGACACCAACCACCATACAATGACCTCAGATTAGGGTGACCACATTTCCGAGCTGCCATTCAGGGGCACGCCCCGCGCACTAGTGCTAGTATGATTTTTGATACTTTGTTTGCCAATTTTTGGAAAAACAAAAGCAAACAGTGGTCAGGTGGTATACATTTTTTTCATATATATTTTTTATTGCCCCCACGTGTCAGCCTAATTTTATTGCCTCCACTTGTCAGCTTCATTTTTATTGCCTCCCCAGGGCAGGGTCCCACTTTGTAAGCCTCATTTATTACTGTACTATCCCCAGCCCCAGTGCTCCGACTTGTCACCAGACCTGCTCCAATCAGGTTCCATTTGCTCACCTTCTAATCTGGACTGGTCTGGTGTGGTGGGCGATTGAGCGCCAGTCTTTGTTCCCTGGTCCAGGCTGGGGGGGCCCCTCAGACAGTCGGGTGGCTCGGGCAATGCAATGTGGGAGTCGGGACGGGGAGAGTCAGGAGGTGCTGCTGCCGCGGTCGGTGAAGGAGAGGTGGTGGGTGGACTGGGATCGCAGGGCAGCACCTGGTAAAGGCCTCGCTCTGAGAGACTCTGCGAATGTGACGTCACTGGTTGCTAGCAACCAATTTGACAATCGTCTATTACGGTGGCTGTGTGTCCTCATTTCAATCCAGGACAATGTGGAGGCTCACAATTCAGTTCAGTCGATCTTCACCTACAACACCTACACAATCTTCACCTACAACATAGATCACATGACCAAATGCCAAAGGTTTCTGTCCATTTAAACAGCGTCTGTTCCAGGATTTCAGGCATATTGGTAGCAGATATTTAAAGGAGATCCACTGTATGATCACACATTCATATCATCAACAACGTCATAGCAAAACACAGGCCTGCTATTACAAATCGGCACAGAGAATTACTCCACCTGCTCCCAAAAATGGGCAGATGGTCCCTTCTCTGTCCCTGGCCCCTGCTGTTGAACTCATGGAGCCCCGGGGAACTGTTAATTAACCACTTGACCTCCAGAAGATTTATCATCTTCTTGACCAGGCCATTTCTTGCAATTTGGCACTGCGTTATTAAAACTGACAATTGCGCATTCGTGCAACAATGTAACCAAATTCAATGTCCCTTTTTCCCACAAATAGAGTTTGTTTTGGTGGATCAAGACATTTGGACACTTAAAATACCAGCTTGCCCGTCTCCACGTCGCCCAGAACATGTCGGCACGACTGGTAACAGGGAAAAAACCCTGGGAACCAATCACCTCGTCCCTGAGATCCCTCCATTGGCTGCCCATAAAGGACTGAGTCACATTCAAGGCCCTATGCCTGACGCACACATGTGTACACGGAAGCGCGCCCCTATATTTAAGCGAGAAAATAAAACACCAAAACCCCAATCGAGTTCTTCGATCAACTAACCAAAAATTACTACAAATCCCCAAAGCCCGGTACAAGACCAAAGGAGAACGTCGATTTGCAGTCCAAGGATCTCGACTGTGGTATGCATTACCAACTAATATCCGAACAGAAATTGATCACCTGGCCTTCAGAAAAATACTCAAGACCCACCTATTCTGAGGGGTTAAACAGAAGGAAAATGGATACCAAGCGCCTTGAGGCGATTCAGTTCGCATTTGTAGCGCTATATAAGTTACTCACTCACTGGCCTTAGTCAGGATGGAGGCGCCAGGACCGAGCGATCGCCATTGGGGGCCCATCATCGCAGGTAAGTGTCCTTATTAAAAGTCAGCAGCTACACTGTTAGTAGCTGCTGACTTAAAAAAAAAATCACGGGTGGAATCCCGCTTTAAGTTCAGTCTAGGTCCATTGGAACGTCTTCCTACCCTGCCAAGCTTTTCTTAGTCTAAAGCAGGAAATCTTTATTAAACACCAGAAAACGAGGCCTCGACGCTGAATTGTTATTCTCAGCAATTATAGCCATTAGTGGAAGAAAGAAGCCGGAGAATGAGCCATTACTATTCAACAATGATGTGCCTCCTTCTGACAGTTTCCTGGACCTGCCGGGGGATTACGCTCTGTCAATAAACTTTAACGTTATCTGCGTTTGTAGCTCACAACCCCCTCCCCCCCCCCGCTTCAATTTTCTCCACGTCAGCTAAAAGACTTCAGCATGAAAAGCAATCATGCATCTTATTGGCCGAGGGAAGAACATCGTTTCCAGCCCACTGCTCAAACCACCACCATAGGCCTCTTTCTATTCCTCCGGCACCCGTCAGCAGAGCCATTTAAATCTCAGCTAACTCGAAATTGTATTAAGATTTAATTTATTCAAGGTTTCAATCATTTATTACGTAGAAAAAAAAGTCATTTCACATCAGTACTTTGCCTGGGCGCATCGCATTAAAATATGTCTTTGATGACTATTCTGCTTAATTACCACTCCGGCTTGAGCATAATTCACAACAGGGGCATAAAACAGCCAAACCGAGAGAACAGATGAGCCGAGCGTACAAAGAGACGCCGGCACCTACTGCATCTTGTACGCCTTCGTGTTGTTTGCGTGTACCAGGCATCCATCAAGGACTAGTTGCTCTCCTGTGACAGACCAATTGCACAAAGGTTGTAAATTATTAAACAGATTAAAAAGATATCCGTGGTATATTTCCGTCCTTTTCCCCTGTGAGAGCAGAGTAAAGTAACTGGTTCTGTAAATCTCCAAAGTCACCGCCTCTCCTATTATCGGTGATCGCAAGTGTAGCGCTACCCCCGAAGGAGCCGCTGGATAATTGTTGGGATCGGCAAATTAAGTTACCTTAGCGTTGTCTAGGGGTGTGATGCAGGAACAAAGTAATGAGCGAAGGTCCAGACAGTCAATAAAGGGTTTTTCCAATGCTTTATTTCCAGGTCAACACAGCCAACATCAACTTCAATTAGGAAGGAAGGACAGGTTGATGAAAAAAGAGGAGAACTTGCGGTGTCAGGCCTGGATATGAACGGGCAAGCCTGCCCTTAGCAGTACTAGTTTGCAAACTCGTCGCCACTCCTGCCTGAGTGGGTGAAGTGCCCACGGACAGGTTTCCTTTCTCTAACCCCTGGCAGCCGAGGTGTCACTTTGGATGTCTAGGATGAACAGGTCTTTCACACAGACCTGGCTCTAGAGCCTCTGCCACAGGCCAATTGCTTTAGATGAGATTAGGTGAATGAACAGAGCGAATCCTCCCAGTAAATTATAGCACAGGTCACCGGGAGGGCCCTGTGGACAACCTGCCTCTGGGTTCCCCTCGAGCCGATCCCCCAGTCGCACAGCACACAGCCTGGGATCCATTCAATAGGACTGGGAACCCAGTAGGTCACTGGGGTCCCCTTTCGCCTCCGGTTGAGGCTCGATGAAGCCTGTGAGCTTGGCAAGGTGGGCCACGCCGGCGGGGTCCATGGATGCGCGCACCCTAAAGGTGGAGGCCGCACCTGGAACTGGGACCCTGCAAAGAAGAAAAACCTTGAGCACATGACACCCGTCACAGATATACTCCTCCCCAGCATGCCCCGCGAGGGAAGAACTCCAATTGGCTGCTGAGGAGGACTTGCTCTGCCAGAAACCCCTCTGGCGCCAACTGCCAACCAGAGATGATACCACATCCACATAGAATACAGACGGACCCAGTGGACCTTTCCGGGATGACAGAGGTCATAATTTAGGTAAATCATGACTGGGAGCAATGTAACTCTCCCAGTCCAACTAACTTTAGCGTAGTGCCCATGCTGAAAGCAAGGGGGCGCTACACAAGCATCTGCTGGCATTTGGTAGGGTTTCTGGTCATCGCCAAATAATTTTATTCTTGTAGCGCTTACCTCCAAAGGAGCCGCTGTTTTCTCAGGTCCCCTGTTCCCACGACTCTGTAAGCTGCAACCCACACTACCATAACCAAACAAATGAAAACGGCAATCGCCCCTCAAATACTGTGTATAAAAGAGTATCAAAACAGAATATACTTGGACAGGCACTCAGCAGCTGCTGTCCCGTCTCCTAGGAGTGCCGGTTCCCAGATCCTTAAAACTATTCCTGCTAGGGGTATCGCCCTTGAGAATCTCCAAAAGTTCCACAAAACTGCCGAGACATATTTCGACGTCCACGAGGTGCCTGGTGGCCCTCCATTGGAAGCGATTATCCCCTCCATCTCAGGATGACCTGTACGCTAGGATAAAAGATGTAGAGTTGATGTAAAAAATGACTTCCCAGAGTGCAGGAAAGATTGGAAATGCATGACACAATTTGGGAGGAGTGGCGCCGACACGAGGATCCGCCCTGAGCTATTGGCCGAGCCCCCCCCCCCTTACCCCATTCCCCTCTACCCCTTCTATATCTGTAGCTTCTTCTCTCTGTTTCCCTTTTCTCACCACCTGTCTCCTCTCTGCTCCCTCTCTCTCTCCCATGGTTTTCCTTTACGTATATGTAGCGATACTCCCTCAAGAGCCGCTGGATAGATGTGGGATCGGCATATTTAAAGTTACCTTTGATGAGTCTAGGGAAATTGCTTGCAGCCACTGTGAGAGCAATGTCCAAGCTGAAGGTTGACCTTTTCTAATGCTTTATTCCTCAGTCGAACATGACCAACATCAACAGAAGGTAGACAGGGCAGGTTTATTAAGTGAAGGAACTTTACATAATCAGGCTTGGATAAACATGGAAGCAAGCCTGCTTTCAATAGAAATAATCACCATTCGTCGCCACTCTAGCCAGAGTGGGTGAAGTGCCCCCGGACAGGCTTCTGCCACAAGCCTGGCCGCCGAAGTGTCACTTTAAGTCGCTGGGAGGAAACCGGTCCCTGCCACGAACCTCGCTCTAAGGATGCCTCTGCCACAGGCTTAGTACTTTGAGTTTCTTGATTAGATGAGCAGATCCTCCCAGTAAATTTTAGTTAGAGTCACTGATCGGCAGTTTAGATATATCTGCAATATATCTAGAGACCCAAGTCACTGAGACCCCTTGTCAGCATCCGCCCAGAACTCTGTGTAACATGTGGGTCCCGGCCTGGAAGGCCATAACGCCGGGGCCCGTTGGATGTTCACACCCTAAAGGTGGGTGCCGCACCTCGACCTGGAACCCGCAAAGAACCGCGGAAAATGGCGTCTGCCACTGATATACCCCTCCCCAGCATGAAAAACTCCTCCAATTGGCTGCTGGGAAAAAGTGGCTCTGTTAGAACCCCTCTGGCACCCCCTGTCGTCCGGGGGTGAGACCAACACCCCCGGAGCGCAGACTGACCCACAGGACAGTTCCAAAATTGACAGCAACCCAATCTAACAGAATTAACAGTGAAAGCAACATAACTCTCTCACTCCCCACTAAATTTGGTGTAGTGCCCATACTAAAAGTAAGGGGGCGCTACATATACTTTGTCGAGGCTCCCAGCAGATAGTGTTTGCCAAAAAGTTGTTTTATAACTGCCGAGCTGCCTCTGTTGTCTGCCTTGTGTTTTCTTGCACTGTGATATACACTGTTCACGCTAATGTTCTGCTGTAGTTCTGTACTGTTTTCCCTGTGTCACAGGTGTTAACCTGTGGCTAATAAAATTGTTATTTGAAAAAAAAAAAAAAAAAACTGAATATACAGTTTGTAATAAGCAAACAGACTAGAAAAGTGAGCACTAAACTCTATATATCTAGGAAGGTGCTGTCTAAGGGCAGTGCTAAGATAATAGCTTGGCAGTCTTTGTCAAACTCCTTCCTTACTGGCCAGTATAGTGGGAACTGAATCTGCCATTGGAACACTCAGATGAAGTTCCTCCGATCCCGGATATGAGAGCCTGCACTGTTTTCCAAGTAAACAGTACTGTTCCTCTTTATTAGGGTGTGGCTGGGTTTGGCAAGAGGCCTCTCACCAACTCCTAGGTAGTCAGTTTGTCTCTTTCCATTCTCCATTGGCAGCTCAGTGAGATCAGTGGCACCAGCATCCTCCCCAACGATCAAACAGCAACGCCAGTAAATTACAATGTCATTCTCCCAAATGAT
Source organism: Rana kukunoris (assembly GCA_029574335.1). Lineage (NCBI taxonomy): Eukaryota > Metazoa > Chordata > Amphibia > Anura > Ranidae > Rana > Rana kukunoris. The sequence continues at coordinate 12,534,322 of CM056056.1, forward strand.
CAAACAACAGTCTGCAACAGTAGTGTTAAACCCAACAATCAGGCAGCGACAAGTGGCAGTGGCATTCTCCCCAATGTTTAGGGAGCAATGTCAGTCAGCAACAGTGGCTTTCTCTCCAACAAACAGGTGGCAACACCAGTCTAAAACAGTGGCATTCTCCCCAATGATCAGGTGGCAATGCCAGTCAGCAACAGTGGCTTTTTCCCCAAATGATCGGGTGGCAACAACATTCTGCAACAGTAGTGTTAAACCCAACGATCAGGCAGCGACAACAGTCAATAACAGTGACATACTCCTCAATGTTTAGGCAGCAATGTCAGTCAGCAACAGTGGCTTTCTCCCCAATAATCAGGCAGCAACATCAGTCAACAACAGTGGCATTCTCCACAATAACCAGGCAGGTAACATTCGTTAACAACAGTGGCATTCTCCCCAACGATCAGGTGGCAGCACCAAACAACAACAGTGGGGTTCTCCCAATGATCAGGCAACAACAGTCAGAAACAATGATGTTCTCCCCAAATTAACAGGTGGCAACACCAGTCAACAACAGTGGTGTACTCCCCAATGATCAGGTGCCAACACCAGTCAACAACATAGGTGTTCTTCCCAATGATCAGGCGGCAACACCAGTCAGCAACAATGATGTTCTCTCCAACGATCATGCAGCAACACCAGTCAGCAACAGTGGCGATGTCATGTATGAGGAGATGGCTGCTACTCTGCCTCTATGCACCCCCCATGTGGTGATAAAACATCCTGCCAGCAGTCTGTCACACAGTTTGTTCCCCACAGCATCCTCATGTCGCGGCTGAGCTCAGCCTTTCCTTCTCTAAGCTGGCCGCTCAGTTTTTGGCTAATTGCTAGCTCCTATCTCTCCACAGTGACTTACCTGTTGATGATCCTGCTCGTCAGTCCTGCCTACTTAAGCCTTCCAGTTCAGACGATCTCTGCCTTCGCCTTGGTCAACATCACAGAGACTTTCTCTTGCGTTCCTGTTGAAGACTTTGCTCGGCTGACATCCCTTCTGGCTCTTGATCCTGCTTGCTGTTCTACTACGTATATCTCTGGCTCTCTGACATTTGGCTTGGCTGACTACCCGATCCGGTTCCTGAACTATGTTTTGACTACGCTTACTCTGTTTATCTTTTTATTATTATTATTAAACAAGTGTTATTTAACTGTACTTCTGTCTCGATCTGATTCATGGTTTCTGACAGGACATACAGTAGATCAGGGTCTCCTCTTCCAGGTTTCCTCCAGAGGTTGCTAGAGGTTCTTTGAGCAATGAAGTTTCTAACTCCCAGTAACCACTGATATTCATTTTCTTTTTGGCCGTGTAAAAGGGGACAGCTTTCCCACTGGTCAACAACGTAGCTTTCGACAGCCAATTCCGATTTTTCGTCCGACAAGAGCTGGATGTGCAGACTATAACATTTTTGTCGTATGTGAACTCAAAGGCCAACTTTCATTTAATTGGTACGGTTTTAGAGAGATTGGAGAGATACGCATACTCAGAAATGAAAGAACGCATACAAAACTATTCAACACATTACGTCACTTCTGAAGTTGAATTTGGTCGTACGAGAATTTTCATACGGTGAGTAACCTCTTCACTTTCGAAATTACACTAGCATGTGCCAAAAGACGGTCGAACGGTTGTCTGAAAATCTGATCGTGTGTACGAGATTAAGAATGTCCTTCTCCATATGGCCATTAATATGTGAGGTTCTCCTCTCACTGACCAATAATATCAGGCGTCCTTTACCCACTGACCATTAATATAAAGGGCCCTTCTCCCACTGACAATTAATATAAGGGGCTCTTTCCCACACTGACCATTAATATAAGTGGTCCTTCAACTTACCATTAACATAAGGGGTCCTTCTTCCAATGACCATTAAAATAAGGGGTCCTTCTCCCACTGACCATTAATATAAGGGGTCCTTCACTCACTGACAATTAATATAAGGGGCTCTTTCCAAAACTGACCATTAATATAAGAGGTCCTTCAACTTACCATTAACATAAGGGGTCCTTCTTCCAATGACCATTAAAATAAGGGGTCCTTCTCCCAATGACCATTAAAATAAAGGGTCCTTCTCCCAATGACCATTAATATAAGGGGTCCTTCTCCCACTGATTCCTAATATAAGGGGTCCTTCACCCACTGACCATTAAAATAAGGGGTCCTTCTCCCAATGACCATTAATATAAGGGGTCCTTCACCCACTGACAATATAAGGGGCTCTTCTCCCATTGACCATTAATATAAGTGGTCCTTCTCCAACTTACCATTAACATAAGGGGTCCTTCTTTCTAAGACCATTAAAATAAGGGGTCCTTCTTCCAATGACCATTAAAATAAGGGGGTCCTTCTCCCAGTGACCATTAATATAAGGGGTCCTTCTTCCAATGGCCATCAAAATAAGGGATCCTTCTCCCAATGGCCATTAATATAAGTGGTCCTTCTCCAACTTACCATTAACATAAGGGGTCCTTCTTTCAATGACCATTACAATAAGAGGTCCTTCCTCCAATAACCATCAATATAAGTGGCCCTTCTCCCAACAACCATCAATATAAGGGGTCCTTCTCCCACTAACTATTAATATAAGGTGTTCTCCCCCAATGACCAATAATAAGGGGTCTTTCCCCATTGGTCCCCATTGTATGAAACCACTACACCGACTACCAATATAATAAGGCACTTTTCCACTGACCACCCAATGTAAAGGGCACTACAATTTTCACTGTTGGTGTTTCTTTTCTGCCCATTATTATTATTTGTTCCATTTCATGGTTGTTACTGGCACCCACATATACCCACATATATTACTTTCTTAGCACAGCTCACCCCTATTCTGAGCTATATATTATACATAGTATGTCAGTAATTGGTGCACCAAAAAGCCATTCTCATGCACATAAATGCACTTAACACAGTGAATTATGCATCTGAACATGTCCCTGCCGCCTATGAACAAAAAGCCACTATGAGGTGTGATTGGCAGGTTTACCGAAAGAGAACCTTCTATATGGCACTGCCTGCCTGCAGGGCCGGATTCCAGACCAGGCCTCAGGGCGGCAGTGAGTGCAGGGGCGGCGCCGCGGCACCTTTTTGCCTGGCTGCTTTCAGATTCAAGTGGCCTTCTATATGGTGGAGCTTAGAGGAGGAGGAGGAGGGGCCTTTCTGTATTTATGGGATAGAACTAGTGTGGGAGAAATAGCCTACAATATGGGTGTTAATATAGGGGTGGGTTCTAGAGTCAGAGGAAGAGCTTGTCATTCACTATAATGATAGGGACAGATTTATGCTTATGGGAGAAGCTTAAAAAGAGAGCAATAACATAATTTATGGGTGTAAAGGGGAGGAGCTTTGCATTGACTATAGTGTTAGGGAGAAGAATAGAGTGAAAGGGGCCTGTATTGTGTATAGAGTAGGGGAGGCGGCATTGAAGGACCCAGCCTTGGTGCGGCAAAGGGAGTAAATCCGGGCCTGCCTGCCTGGAGTTTGCATGTTCTGCAGGGGTTTCCTCCGGGTTCTCATGTTTCCTCCAACACTCCAAAGACATGCTGGGAGGTTAACTGGCTAATGTCAAACTTGGCCCTAGTATGTGTATGTACCGTATGACCTTGGATTGTAAGCTCCTTGAGGGCGGGGACTGATGTGAATGTACAATATACAGTATATATAAAGCGCTGTGTAAATTGACGGTGCTATATAAGCACCTAAAATAAATAAATTAATACATGAAATAATGTAGCCATTTCTGACGTTTTGTTCTGAGAGTGCTGGCTGCCTGACTGACTCTTGTGCTTCATGATGTTACATCTCTGACCCTGAACAAGATTTAGATAAGAACCTTTGAATGAACAGACCGTGTCACCAGAACAGCTTGCTTACAGGAGAGAAGGTGACAAATAGCAAGGGGATTACAGAGCAGGATATAAATGCAGTGCTAAGGGGGTTACAGAGCAGGATGTAAACGCAGTGCCGGGGGAGTTACAGAGCAGGATGTAAACGCAGTGCCGGGGGAGTTACAGAGCAGGATGTAAACGCAGTGCCGGGGGAGTTACAGAGCAGGATGTAAACGCAGTGCCGGGGGAGTTACAGAGCAGGATGTAAACGCAGTGCTAAGGGGGTTACAAAGCAGGATGTAAACGCAGTGCCGGGGGAGTTACAGAGCAGGATGTAAACGCAGTGCCGGGGGAGTTACAGAGCAGGATGTAAACGCAGTGCTAAGGGGGATTACAGAGCAGGATGTAAACGCAGTGCTAAGGGGGTTACAGAGCAGGATGTAAACGCAGTGCTAAGGGGGTTACAGAGCAGGATGTAAACGCAGTGCTAAGGGGGTTACAGAGCAGGATGTAAACGCAGTGCTAAGGGGGATTACAGAGCAGGATGTAAATGCGGTGCTGGGGGATTACAGAGCAGGATGTGAAGGCAGTGCTGGGGGGGGGGGGGGGATTACAGACCAGGATATGAAGGCAGAGCTGGGGGGGATTGCAGAGCAGGATGTGAAGGCAGTTCCTGATGGGGATTACAGAGCAGGTTGTAAAGGCAGTGCCGGGGGGGGGGGGTTTGCAGAGCAGGATGTGAAGGCAGTTCCTGATGGGAATTACAGAACAGGATGTGAAGGCAGTGCCGGGGGGGGGGGTTGCAGAGCAGGATGTGAAGGCAGTGCTGGGGGGGGGATTACAGAGCAGGATATGAAGGCAGTGCCAGGGGGGGGGGGATTGCAGGGAAGGATGTGAAGGCAGTGCTGGGGGGGGGGGGATTACAGAGCAGGATATGAAGGCAGTGCCGGGGGGGGGGATTGCAGAGCAGGATGTGAAGGCAGTTCCTGGCGGGGATTACAGAGCAGGATGTGAATACAGTGCCGGGGGGGGGGATTGCAGAGCAGGATGTGAAGGCAGTGCTGGGGGGGATTACAGAGCAGGATATGAAGGCAGTGCCAGGGGGGGGGGGATTGCAGGGCAGGATGTGAAGGCAGTGCTGGGGGGGGGGGGGATTACAGAGCAGGATATGAAGGCAGTGCCGGGGGGGGGGATTGCAGAGCAGGATGTGAAGGCAGTTCCTGGCGGGGATTACAGAGCAGGATGTAAACACAGTGCAAGGGGGATTACAGAGCAGGATGTAAGTGCAGTGCCGTGGGAAGGGGGGGGGGATTCCAGAGTAAAATGTAAACACAGTGCAAGGGGGATTACAGAGTAGGATGTAAATGCAGTGGCAGGTGATTACAAAACAGGATATAAAAGCCAGGCCATGGGGATTAAAAAGCAAAATGTTATCACAGTGTGGGGAGGGGTTACAGCGAAAATGTAAAAACAGTGTCAGGAAAAGTACAGATCAGGATGTAAATGCAGTGCCAGGGGGATTAAAGATCAGAATGTAAACTAAGTGCCATGGGGACAAAAGATCAGGATGCAAAGTGCCATGGGGACAAAAGATCAGGATGTAAACAAAGTGCCATGGGGACAAAAGATCAGGATGTAAACAAAGTGCCATGGGGATGTAGCCCTGTTGTTGATTTCAGCTCCTTTAACCACTTAAGGACCGCCTCCTGCAGATTTACGTCGGCAGAATGGCACGGCTGGGCACATCAACGTATATATACGTTGGTTTTAGTACCCAGCCGTGGGTCGCGGGCGCGCGCCCGCGACCCGGTCCGAAGCTCCAGGACCGGGACCGCGGGATTCGCGGACCCGATCGCCGCTGCAGTGCGGCGATCCGTCCCTGGAGCGGAAGAACGGGGAGAGCCGTGTGTACACACAGCTTCCCCGTGCTTCTCTGTGGCCGGAGCATCGATCGCGTCATCCCTGTAATAGGGGGACGCGATCGATGACGTCACACCTACAGCCACACCCCCCTACAGTAGTAAACACACACATTAGGTACACATTCCCTACAGCGCCACCTGTGGTTAACTCCCAAACTGCAACTGTCATTTCCACAGTAAACAATGCAATTTAAATGCATTTTTTGCTGTGAAAATGACAATTGTCCCAAAAATGTGTAAAAATTGTCCAAAGTGTCCGCCATATTGTCGCAGTCACGAAAAAAATCGCTGATCGCCGCTATTAGTAGTAAAAAAAAAAAAAATTAATAAAAATGCAATAAAACTATCCCTTATTTTGTAAACGCTATAAATTTCGCGAAAACCAACCGATAAACGCTTATTGCGTTTTTTTTACCAAAAATATGTAGAAGAATACGTATCGGCCTAAACTGAGGAAAAAAAATGTTTTTTTATATATTTTTGGGGGATATTTATTATAGCAAAAAGTAAAAAATATTGCATTTTTTTTTAAATTGTCGCTCTATTTTTGTTTATAGCGCAAAAAATAAAAACCGCAGAGGTGATCAAATACCACCAAAAGAAAGCTCTATTTGTGGGAAAAAAAGGACGCAAATTTTGTTTGGGAGCCACGTCGCACGACCGCGCAATTGTCTGTTAAAGCGACGCAGTGCCGAATCGCAAAAACCCCTTGGGTCATTTGCCAGCGTATTGGTCCGGGTCTTAAGTGGTTAAGAGAAAAGATATTGCAGCTGCAGGTGGAGCCGGAGAGCACAGCTTTGTGGGGATTGTAGACACAGCCACTGAGGAATTACAAATGAAAATGGATACTTAGACTACAGTTCCCAGAGTGCTACAGGAGAAAGAAGGAAGTGAACTCTGGGGCAAGAGGTGGCTGGCCTCAGTCTGGTGTGAGGAGACAGGGAGAACAGACTGCTGTTGCTTGGGTGTGCCGCCTGTTTGTGGAGAGACTGTGCTGACTTGTCACACGTGCCTTCCTGAAGTGACATCTGCTACACAGGGAAAACGGCTGTTTGTTCCTGGCTGGAAGAGGATCCTCTGGGGCTGTGAGTAAGGTGCCACCCTGCTGAGAGGACACTGCGGGCGGCGACTCGGCCCGGACGGACGCCAAATTTGATGACCAGAACCCCTGATGACATCAGACTTCAGCTCCTATATACAGCTCTTCATCGCAGAAGATAATTGCTGACATCCCTGCCGGCTACAGACGGACATCTCCCTCCGTGGATGGGTGAGAGGCCTCCGGCCCGTTGTCATTAACCATACACACAGATTTTCACCGGTCATATTGGGCCCCAACGTTGGCTAGCTGAAGAAACTACCACTGGCCAGTGGGTTAGGTACCCGGGTACATTGGGACTAAGTTTATATATATAAGTTCACAGTTAGAATAACCGCATTTATCGTTCATCACTGTTATGCTGGTGTCTCATATGCAGTCTCTGTGTTATGCTGTGTAGAGATAAATGTTGATGTTGTATATTGCTATTCAGATTATTATATATATACAGTAAATAGTTATTTAAACTCTCACAAGGTGTGCTGGTGTGCTGTGGATTCATTGTTTGTGGTGTGTCACAGAGGTAAAACAGAAGACCCGATCATCCAGCGGCTCCTTCGGGGGTGAGCGCTACAGGGACAAAAGATCAGGATGCAAAGTGCCATGGGGACAAAAGATCAGGATGTAAACAAAGTGCCATGGGGACAAAAGATGAGGATGTGAACAAAGTGCCACAGGGACAAAAGATCAGGATATACACAAAGTGCCAGGGGGATTAAAGACTAGGATGTAAACCAAGTGTCAGGGAGGACAAAATATCAGGATGTAAACAAAGTGCCATGGGGACAAAAGATCAGGATCTAAACAAAGTGCCAACACGAATAAAGACTAGGATGTAAACTAAGTGCCAGAGAGATTAAAGACTTGGATGTAAACTAAGTGCCAGTGGGATTAAGGATCATGATGTAAGCTAAGTGTCAGGGGGACAAAAGATCAGGATGTAAACATAGGGCCAGGAGGATTAAAGACCAGGATGTAAACAAAGTGCAAGGGGTACACAAGATCAGGATGTTAACAAGGCGACAGAGGGATTAAAGATAATTTTTAAAGATAGTTTTTTTCTATTTAAAAAAATATTAACAATAAGAAGTTTAAAAGAAAAGGTATGCCATAATCTGACTTGTATCTTAGCGCAGACTTCTGGGAATATCAGTGAGCCTATTACACAAGCAAAAAATATGTTTCTTGTGGGGGCATTCTGTGTACCATCTGTGTACAGAGCGCCTCCAGGTGGCCATATTGTTGTAGCGCTCACCCCCAAAGGAGCCGCTGGTTGTTGTTTGGGATCGGCGTATTAAGTTACCTTGTAGTGTGTCTAGGGGTAGTTGCAGTGAGTAGTAGCAGTGAGCGAATGTCCAGTCACCAGATGGGTTTTCAAATGCTTTATTCCAGGGCCCAACAATGGCCAACATCAACAAGAGATAGGACAGGTTGATGAAGCAATAGAGAACAGTGCAGTATCAGGCCTTGATATGAAACAGAGCAGTCCTGCTCTTAGTAATAGTAGATACAGTTCGTCGCCACTCCCGTCCGAGTGGGCGAAGTGCCTCTGGACAGACCCTTGTTTAAGCCCGGCAGCCGGAATGTCACTTTTAGTTGCTGGGAGGAACAGGTCTCTATGACAAACCTGGCTCGGGCCTCTGTCACAGGACTAGTACTTTAGTACTTAAGAGAACAATCCGGATTGAGCGAATCCTCCCAGTAAATGCAATGAAAGCGGTCACCGGTTGACAGCTGACATGTACCTGTCCATTCCAGTAACCAGATCCCCGATGGTTCGTTCAAGCCCTTTTGGATAACCAGCCTCCGGGGTTCTCCTGAAGCCGAGCCCCCACCGAACGGCACACAGCCTGGGATCTTTTCAGCAAGGTTGGGGACCCCGTAAGTCACTGGGGCCCCCAACGACATCCAGATGGGTCTCCATGGAACAGGTGGTTCTGGCCAGGTGGGCCATGCAAGCGGGGTCCGTGGAATGCGTGCACCCTGAAGGTGGATGCCGCACCTGGAACGCGGACCCCGCGCAGAGAAGAAGAACAGACCACCGACCCAGAACACCAGGGCTCAAGTCCTGCGGGAACGTGTGGGAACGGAATTCCTGCACTTTTTTCACAGCAGGAACTCAGTTCCCTTTGCAGGACTAGAGCAGCCGAGAGCAGCCGAGCCGTCACTAAGCGTCGATGCCCAGCTCGAGTCACTGTCAGGGGCAGGCGAAACTTAGTAATCCTTTATGTTACTGGCCGCTTCCTGTATATGGATTCATCGGGTAATGTGCGGGTATTCCGTCACTTCTTCGATGCCGCAATGTCTCCTGGGAGCTTTTGTCATTGTTCCCAGGAAGACATTGCGGAGGTCTGCCACGAGTTAAGAACTTGCTTCTTTCTAAATCCTGCGATAACTCGTGGCAGACCTCCGCAATGTCTCCTGGGAACAATGACAAAAGCTCCCAGGAGACATTGCGGCATCAAGGAAGTGACGGAATACCCGCACACTACCCGATGAATCCATATACAGGAAGCGGGCAGTAACATAAAGGATTACTAAGGTACAGTGGATCGAAAAAAAAACAAAAAAAACATGCGGTTTAGTAATTATGCATATGAGCGTATCATTTTTATTTATTTTTTGGTGGGGCAGTGGATCTTGGGTGGGAGTTCCCACACTTTTTTTCCCCAGGACTTGACCCCTGCAGAACACGCGGCAGCTGCCACAGATATACCCCTCCCCAGCATGCCCAGCGAGGGAAGAACTCCTCTAATTGGCTGCTGGGGAAAAGTGGCTCCGTCAGAACCCCTCTAGCGCCAACTGTCGCCCAGGGGTGTAATCGCACCCCTGGGTCGTAGACCGACCCACAGGACAGTTCTGAAATAGCAGCAGCCTGCAATTTGACAAATTATGAATGGGAGCAAAATAACTCTCCCATTCGCCCGCTAACTTTAGCGTAGTGAAAGTAAGGGGGCGCTACATTGCATTTTACAGAAAACTACACCGGCTGCAGACTGAAAAGAAAAGGTAATTTTTAATAATATTCAATTACAATATGACTTGTGTAGCAATTGTATATGCTATATTTTATTTGCTATTTTTAACACAAAAGTGGAGTTACCCTTTAAAGGGGTAGTTCCCCCAAAAACCTTTTTTTTAACATTGATTGAGGCTCGTTATGTCAAGGGGAATCGGGTGGGTTTTTTTTTAGAAATGAAGCAGTACTTACCGTTTTAGAGATGCATCGTCTCCGACGCTTCCGGGTATGGTCTCCGGGTCTAGGCGTTCCTATTTGATTGACAGGCTTCCGAGGTCGGATACATCGCGTCACGATTTTCCGAAAGTAGCCGAACGACGGTGCGCAGGCGCAGTATAGAGCCGCACCGTCGCTCGGCTTCTTTCGGCTACTCGTGACGCGATGTATGCGACCGTCGGAAGCCTGTCAATCAAATAGGCACGCCCAGACCAGACGATCATACCCGGAAGCGACGGAGACGATGCATCTGTAAAACGGTAAGTACTGCTTCGTTTCTAATAAAAAAACACCCGATTCCCCTTGACATAACGAGCCTCAATCAATGTTAAAAAAAGGTTTTTGGGGGAATTACCCCTTTAAGGACACTAACAAGCTTAACTAGGCTTATATATGCATTTTAGAATTCCATAATGTATAATACCTATAGGAGAGCACCAGTGAGATACACGATGGGGTAGATCTGGACATCCCCCGGCAGACATTCCCTACATATGTCACTACCTAACTGGCAACCTGCAGTAATTACACAGAAGTAATGCGCTTTGTGCAGATGTTTATTAAATGTCACAGTCGCCAAGAGTTAATTGCATCAGTGCAATTTACCATCGAATGAGCCAGCCGGCCCCCGTGACTCCTTGACCTGAAGGATGTTACTAATTAGATTTGTAGTGAAGCATTTTCAAGTCTGTTACATCAACTGTGAGGAGTTTGCTTGTATCAAAGTGAGAAAATTCCCTGTAGGGACTTGGAAATGATTCCTTTGAATCTCTTTCGAACTTGGTTTGCCAAAAACTTTGATACATAATCTCCGCTGAACCAATTGTGTATAAATAAGTGGCAAAGTAAAGTGGTTCTAACACCTAAACATTTTTTACCCTAACCACTTGAAGACCCGGCCTTTTCTGGCACTTATTCTTTGTTTAAATCAGAATTTTTCTAGAAAATTACTTAGAACCCCCAAATATTATATGCACTATATTACCAAAAGTATTGGGACACCTGCCTTTACTTGCCACCAGCCGCTGTATAATGGCAGTTATGCGGTGGCAGGTCGGCTCGGCTGCGCGAGATCACGTAGGTATACGTCATCTCGCGGATCAGCCAATAGGGGCGCGTGCGCCCCCGCTCGTCCCAGCTCCCGACGCGCGTGTCCGGCGGGCGCGATCACCGCCGGGCACCCCGCGATCGCTCGTTACAGAGCACAGTTCCCGGTCCTGTCAGGGGGAGAAATGCCTGATCGTCTGTTCATACAATGTATCTGTCATTTCCCTAAGTCAGTCCCACCCCCCCCCCCTTCAGTTAGAACACACCCAGGGAACATACGTATTCATGCTTATTTGCGCGTTTGCATACAGCGTCGTCCGACGTTTTTGTACTTCGACGTTTTTTATTTTAGCCAATAGGAAAAATTATCATCTTTTCATCACTTGTTGCTATGTTGGTAGATTTTTTTTATCTTCTGCCTGGGTGAAAAGTTCTATTGATTAAAGCGACAAAACGCCCGTAGCAAACGCTCGTTGTCGCGTTTCCATGACTTTTTATGGGGTATGGAAACGCTCAAATACGCCCAAACCGCCCGATACGCGCCAAAAAAAAGGGTCCGGAACTTGTTTGAGCTTCAGGCGTTCGGCGTCAGGCGTTTTGGAGTTGAGATGTGAACCATCTCCATAGGGAATAATGTATTTTGTCCCCTCTAGCGTCGCGCTTCAGGCGACAAAATGCTCAGGTGTGAATGCAGCCTTAGATGCTAATGTCACCAACTCCAGTTCTCTGTGCTAATTGACCCTGCTATTGTGTGAAGATGTCCTGTTTACACTTATGAAAATATGTATTGTATAGCAGGTGAGCAAGGAGACGTGATGTCTACCCTGAAAGGTCATATCTTTGAGTCGCCTAGTCTGGGTAAATGATTAGTTAATTAGGTCATGTTAATTTATGTTCTGGTTACCTCCTTTTTAAACTGTCTATAAGGTTGTATTCTTGGTTCTATTAAACACTCCATGTTCAGCACACAAACAAGTCTCGTCTCGTTGTGTGCTTGTGAGCAGCTGGAATATCTGATATCTATATCCAGACTGATAGGAAGCGTTATATGACGGAAGCACTCAAACAGGGTGTGGGACATTCCGTTACAGTAACCCCCCGGGAGAACGCTTCTCCTAGAGCTTTATCTGATGCGGGTTGGAGCCGCCGAGTGATCCCAGAAGACTTTTTTGGGGCCACTCTGTGTAAAACGAACTGTACAGTGGAGGTAAGTATGACATGTTTGTTATTTAAAAAAAACAACGTTAGTATCACTTTAATGGCATTGCAGTCTTGGTTCGTAGGGTTCAGTATTGCGTTGGCCCACCCTTTGCAGCTATAACATCTTCAACTCTTCTGGGAAGGAGTGTGTCTATGGGAATGTTTGACCATTTTCCCAGAAGTAATAGTAACTAAAAGTAGGCAACTTACCTACAGCCCTCAGACCATTTTCAGTTACCCTGCCACCATCTGGGTGCACCACCCCAGTAGCGTGACCACGTGTCCCGGATTGCCTGGGACAGTCCTGCATTTTGCAGGTCTGTCCCGGGCACATTCATTCCAGGACAGTACAGTGTCCCAAAATGAAACTGACACAGCCATCCCCCGGGGAAATCTGATGCCCCCAAAAAAAAGCCGCCACATCATCGCTTTACTCACTGACAGTACTTGTCCTGGCCGGGAATGCCTGGAGGAACACAATCCCTGCCCCCTGCTTGTGATTGGAGAAATCATAAATCCCACCTCTTGTGTCCAATCACTGTGCTGTGAGTCGTTACAGCACAAGCTGATTTTTGGGAAGGGAGGGTGTCCCTGAATGGTAGTTTGGAAATGTGGTCACCCTACTCCCCAGGGATTGGCTAGGCCCTGGTCAATATTCAGGGTGGTTATTTGAATTCTCCCTCCCTAAGCTCTAGAAGGTTCTTTTATTGGCAGGGGGGGGGGGGGGGCAATAAAACTCCCAGCATGTGAAACCCTGAACAGACCAGACCAAACAATCACTGCTCCCTTGATTACAGAAGCAGCCCAAAAACAATATGTATCCAGCAGCTTAACCAGGAGGGAGCTACATTATGGCTGATTGATGTGTATACATTCTTTGCAGGAAGGCTTGCTGAAAGGGATGTTCTTCAAGGCTCGAATAATACGTAGGCCTAAACCAGACTTCTCCTCCAAACAAATCACAAGATGAAAAATGTAACAAGAGGTCAAAAAAGTATAAAGTAAATGTTTGTGTTTTAGGGTTTGCAGCAATCTATTAAACCTTTCCCAGACGTATTGGATAGTTTTGAAAGGTGAAAAACGGCCTGCCTAGTAAAAGCGATTTTATTGCATCGTAAACCAAGCGCAGTTCTCCTGCTATCAAGTTACAGAACAGCAGGAAATTAAAGTATTTCTCCTTATACTCACCTAAAAGGACTTCACTTAGCAGGAAACGTAATCAGAAATCTCACAACCCAGATAACAATGGCTACAAGCATCAGCAGGACCACTGAAGGACTATAAAGAGAGACAATGGACATCAGCATAGAGAAGTACATGTAATATACGCTATATTGTAAAAAGTATTGGGACACCTGCCTTTACACGCACATGTATTTTAATGGCATCCCAGTCTTAGTCCGTAGGGTTCAATACTGAGTTGGCCCCACCCTTTGCAGCTAAAACACCTTCATCTCTTCTGGGAAGGTTTTCCACAAGGTTTAGGAGTGTGTCTATGGGAATGTTTGACCGAAACCCGATCGAACACCTTTGGGATGAATTAGAGGGGAGACTGCGAACTAGGCTTTCTCGTCCAACATCAGTGCCTGACCTCACAAATGCCCTTCTGGAAGAATGGTCAAACATTCCCATAGACACACTCCTAAACCTTGTGGACGGCCTTCCCAGAAGAGTTGAAGCTGTTATAGCTGTAAAGGTTGGGGCCAACCCAATATTGAACCCTACGGACTAATGCCGCGTACACACGATCACTTTTTGTGATGAAAAGAAAACGTCGTTTTATGTCTTCTGAAAAACGACAAAAAAAAAAAATCAAACATGCTTGAATTTTTTATGTCGTTTTTTAACCACTTAAGACCCGGACCAAAATGTAGGTAAAGGACCTTGCCCCTTTTTGCGATTCGGCACTGCTTCGTTTTAACTGACAATTGCGCGGTCGTGCGACGTGGCTCCCAAACAAAATTGGCGTCCTTTTTTTCCCACAAATAGAGATTTCTTTTGGTGGTATTTGATCACCTCTGCGGTTTTTATTTTTTGCGCTATTAACAAAAATAGAGCGACAATTTAAAAAAAAATTAAATATTTTTTACTTTTTGCTATAATAAATATCCCCCAAAAATATATAAAAAAAAAATGTTTTTTCCTCAGTTTAGGCCGATACGTATTCTTCTACGTATTTTTGGTAAAAAAAATCGCAATAAGCGTTTATCGGTCGGTTTTTGCAAAATTTATAGCGTTTACAAAATAAGGGATAGTTTTATTGCATTTTTATTATTTTTTTTTTTTTACTACTAATAGCGGCGATCAGCGATTTTTTTCGTGACTGCGACAATATGGCGGACACTTCGGACAATTTTGACACATTTTTGGGACAATTCTCATTTTCACAGCAAAAAATGCATTTAAATTGCATTGTTTACTGTGGAAATGACAGCTGCAGTTTGGGAGTTAACCACAGGTGGCGCTGTAGGGGATGTGTGCCTATGTGTGTTTGTTTACAACTGTAGGGGGTGTGGCTGTAGGTGTGACGTCATCGATCGCGTCCCCCTATTACAGGGATGACGCGATCGATGCTGCGGCCACAGAGAAGCACGGGGGAAGCCGTGTGTACACACGGCTCTCCCCGTTCTTCCGCTCCAGGGACGGATCGCCGCACTCCAGCGGCGATCGGGTCCGCGAATCCCGCGGTCCCGGTCCCGGAGCTTCGGACCGGGTCGCGGGCGCGCGCCCGTGACCCACGGCTGGGTACTAAAATCAACGTATATATACGTTGATGTGCCCAGCCGTGCCATTCTGCCGACGTAAATGTGCAGTAGGCGGTCCTTAAGTGGTTAAAATGTCGTTTTTTGTGTCATAAAAAAATGATCGTGTGTGGGCAAAACGACGTTTGAAACGACATTTTTAAACCCGCGCATGCTCAGAAGCAAGTTATGAGACGGGAGCTTCAATGGGACAGAGTGCCGTCGAACGTGGTGTACGTCACCGCGCTTTGCAAGAGCATTTTCAGAAAACGATGGTGTGTAGGCAACGTCGTTTTTAAAATGAAGTTTGAAAACCGTCGATTTGTTTCGTGAGATAAAACGACGTTTTTTTATATCACAAAAAGTGATCGTGTGTACGCGGCATAAGGGCTTCCAATGGACAGTCTCAGAACAACAGGGAACCTCAGACCAGGATAGAAACACTGGGTGGATGGATAAACCCGGAGGAGGGGGGGGGGGGGTTTGCCACTTTTTCTTCGAGCCAAACCTGAACACTTTAGCGGCGCACAGCAAATTCGTTTTTTTGTATACACTATAGCAGTGGGCACGCCATGAAATGATAAAAGCACAGAGTGAAAAATCGAAACGCTTACACCGCAAACTACATCTCCCACAGTTCTGTAGGCTAGCGGTGATGTGTCCGAGTGGCAGTGACAAAGAATAAGCGCCCCGGGGGTGACGTGAGCATGCTAATCCAATCATAGAATCTGTCTCATCCACACCACACCCACCATCAAACAATTCAGTGGCTACGTGCTGGGCATGACTGGGAGAACACGCGGCTGGGATCAGAGGAGACTTGCGGGCAGGAATGAGATGCCGAATAGACTGGAGACAGGCAAGATCAAGTGGACATGTACAGTACAGTTACAGATTTGACTCAATTTGGCACAATAAAGGTATTAATTAGGAGAGTGCATGTGTCAGGTAGGTGAGTGCATGTGTCAGGTAGGTGAGTGCATGTGTCAGGTAGGTGAATGCATATGTCAGGTAGGTGAGTGTAATGGTCAGGTAGGGGAGTGCATGTGTCAGGTGGGTGAATGCAGGGCCGATCCGCCCTATAGGCTCACTATGCAAGCCACTTATGGCCCTGCAAAGCTGCGGAGGGCCACCCAAATTACTAGAGGCCCCGCCTGATGAGAAGTCATTTTCGGCCCCTCACCCCGCTTCTCAACTCGATGCCGGAGAGACTGGAGACAGGTAAGTTTAAGTGGACATGTACAGTACAGTTACAGATTTGACTCAATTTTGCACAATAAAGGTGTTAATTCAGTGAGTGCAGGTGTCAGGTAGGTGAGTGCATGTTTCAGGTAGGTGAATGCAATGGTCAGGTGGGTGAATGCAATGGCCAGGTGGGTGAATGCAATGGCCAGGTGGGTGAGTGCAATGGTCAGGTAGGTGAGTGCAATGGTCAGGTAGGTGAGTGCAGTGGTCAGGTAGGTGAGTGCAATGGTCAGGTAGGTAAATGCATGTGTCAGGTAGGTGAGTGTAATGGTCAGGTAGGCAAGTGCAATGGCAGGTAGCTGAGTGTAATGGTCAGGTAGGTCAGTGCATGTTGCAAAGTGCATTCTGAGCACAATGCATTCCTGACCCCTGCATTCTGAGAGAATCTGGCAGAATCGTACGTTTTTGGTGCCTTAGGGCTCATTCAGAGGGAAGATTAGTCCCATCCTCTGTACAGAGACGCTGGCAGATTTATTTCTGTGTCGGCACTTAGAAAGGAATAAGCTGGTTTTGCGGTTTGGGCACTCTGACTCAAAAAGGTTCGCCATCACTGCTCTATAGGATTGTAAAAGACCTAAGACACTTTTGGGCATTCCGAAGAGAATAGTAATGTGGCGTGCATAGTGCCCCCTCACCCTCCTGTCAGGCACTGTTCTGAGCTACATTCCTGCCTGAATATTGTGTCCGGGTTTCAGGTGGACTGAAACCTGGACACATGATTCAAAACCCAAAATGTCTGGGTGAATCCTGGACACGTGGCAACCTTAGGGGGGGGGGGCAATGACTCATGGCCAGGACGTGCTGATTGGCTTTGTCTAATCACAGTCAAGAGCCCTGAGTTGACAATCAACACAGGGCTCTCTACAGAGGGAACAATCTCCCTGTTTCGTATCCCTGCAGGGAGGTGGTTACCAGACAATTACTGTGAGTTATGAATGTACCTTTTTAATCAATGGAGTAGAAGTCCATTGATTAGAATATTAATGAGAAGATGAACTGGGGACAACATTGTCGTCGGTTCTCACCATAGCACTTAATGAAGGAATCTTTGTTATATAGCAAAGATGCATTCATAAAAGAAACATCAAAGTATTTAGCCTACATGAGCAATTTAGCCAAATTTCGAGGAAGCGTATGTGATGGAAGGCCTGGCATCCAGCCTGTGTGCTTCCACCAAACAGTGCCTCCTGCCCTCCAAACTGTTCCAGAATACCGAGAGCTAATACCAGCCCTTGTACCCCAAGCATCGTACACAGAGAAGATGCTGAGGTAAAATCCAAAGGAATAACTGTTTATTAAACAGAAGTATGGGTGTTTATACATTTCAAGAGTAGGTCAGTCACCATATGAACAATAAAACCAAATATTTACACAAAGCATCACACAATGGTTAGATAAAGGTAAAGATAAAGATGACATAAGGCTAATCCCATCGTAAATACCTCCAAGAGTTAACCAAATTAGCCAGCAGACAGAAACAATAGGGGACTCAATTAACTCAATAAACAATGGGAATTCACACCCAGCAGGCACACGATAGGAGAGACACAAACTTGTATAATCTGTCCACTAGACAAGTTGTCAGAAGATAAACAATGTTCCAGCAGTCTGATAGAGTGGAATTAGTTTATCTTCATAGATTTCTTGAGGAATATTGTTGATAAATATCTCTGTCCTCTGTCCCAAGTGAAGGACCCTCTCCAACCCCAGTATACTGGAGGGCCACCATATTCCTTCTGACCATTACCCTGTACAAGATTAATATTACACCTTTCCATCCACTCTAGAAGGGAATCTTTATTGTCCTTATTCAGAGAATGAATCCAATCCTCGCTCTCATCGTCCATCACATTGTTGTCCAACATTATAGAATGATCTGCTCTCTCTGTAGGCTATAATCAGTGGGTAGGAGGCTTGCCCCTGGTCCTCGCCAAAAGCTTCTGTCTTGGGTGAGTAAGTCACAGCGAAATTGGCTAATTTCACTAATCAGTATTGTAAGTGGAACTTCAGGAAATGTTCCCAAATGGTAAAGTGAGAAGTACGTGTCCTGTTGACACATTTTGGTTATAAATTGAGGGAGTTTTGGGCGATAAATGGGTGAGGGATCTTGTTGATAAATATTTCTGTCCCAAGTGAACGAGCCTCTCCAACCCAGTCTGTGGGAGGGCCACCATATTTCCTCTGACCATTACCCAGTACAAGATTAATATTACACCTTTCCATCCAATCCAGAACAGAATCTTTATTGTCCTTGTTCATAGAATGAATCCAAGCCTTGCTCTCAGCGTCCATTAGGTTGTTGTCCATCATTAGAGAATGATCTTCTCTCTCCATGGGCCATAATCAGTGGGTGGGAGGCTTGCCGCTAGTCCTCTCCAGAAAAACCCTGTCTCAGTTGGGTCTGTCAGAGCGTAATTGGCTAATTTCACTAATAAGTAATGACAAGTGTAGGTGGAACTCCAGGAATTTTCCCAAATAGTAAAGTGAGTACGTGTCCTGTTGACACATTTTGGTTATAAATTAAGGGAGTTTTGGGCGATAACTGGGTGAGGGATCTTGTGGATAAATATTTCTGTCCCAAGTGAAGGAGCCTCTCCAACCCAGTCTTCAGGAGGGCCACCATATTCCCTCTGACCATTACCCTGTACAAGATTACTATTACACCTTTCCATCCACTCCAGAAGGGAATCTTTATTGTCCTTATTCCGAGAAAGAATCCAAGCCTCGCTCTCAGCGTCCATCATTAAAGAATGATCTGCTCTATGACACAGGCCTAATTTACAACCTGGTCCTCTGTGGCCTGGGTTATAGTTTGTTTTGGCTTTTATTTTTGTTTTTTTATTCTATGTTGCCCCTGCGTGGGCAAACCATGCCTTGTTATAATCTTGGAAAATTTAATAAAATATTGGAAAATAAATTTAAAGAATGATCTGCTTTCTCCATGGGTCATAATCAGTGGGTAGGAGGCTTGCCCCTAGTCCTCTCCAAAAGCCCCTGTCCCGGTTGGGTCTGTCAGAGCGTAATCGGCTAATTTCACTAATCAGTAATGACAAATGAAGATGGAACGCCAGGAAAATGTCCCCAAATGATAAAGTGAGACGTACGTGTCTTGTTGCCACATTTTGATTAAAAAATGTAGGGAGTTTTGGGGGATAAATGGGTGAGGGATCTTGTTATAAATATTTCTGTCTCAAGTGAAGGAGCCTCTCCAACTCAGTCTGCAGGAGGACCACCATATTCCCTCTGACCATCACCCTGTACAAGATTACTATTACACCTTTCCATCCACTCCAGAAGGGAATCCTTATTGTCCTTATTCTGAGAAAGAATCCAAGCCTCGCTCTCAGCGTCCATCATTAAAGAATGATCTGCTTTCTCCATGGGTCATAATCAGTGGGTAGGAGGCTTGCCCCTAGTCCTCTCCAAAAGCCCCTGTCCTGGTTGGGTCTGTCAGAGCGTAATTGGCTAATTTCACTAATCAGTAATGACAAGTGAAGATGGAACGCCAGGAAAATGTCCCCAAATGATAAAGTGAGAAGTACCTGTCCTGTTGCCACATTTTGATTAAAAAATGTAGGGAGTTTTGGGGGATAAATGGGTGAGGGATCTTGTTGATAAATATTTCTGTCTCAAGTGAAGGAGCCTCTCCAACCCAGTCTGCAGGAGGACCACCATATTCCCTTTGACCATTACCCAGTACAAGATTAATATTATACTTTATTAAGGAAGGAAAAGGATGGGACTATAGGGGTGCTTAATCATATAATGCCATAACAATGGAAGACTCAAACACAGTAAAAAAAAAATGCTAAAAGTTTATTTTTATTTATACAAAATTTGTTAAAAAGAGAGTGAATAATCACTGAAGGTCATTCAAAGTGGAGTAATTCCAAGTATTGGTTGCAAAAAAAGGTTTGCTGTGGGTTGAGTAATCAGATGTTATCCCGGCATGTTTCACCTCTAGGCTTCATCAGGGTATGTATGTTTCGCCTCTAGGCTTCATCAGGGGATGAGGTGCGTTAAACTGGTGTCTACCCTTAGTCGCACAAAAAACATAAGATTAATATTATACCTTTCCATCCACTCCAGAAGGGAAGCTTTATTGTCCTTATTCAGAGAATAATCCAAGCCTTGCTCTTAGCATTCATGACATTGATGTCCATCATTATAGAATTGTCTGCTCTATCCATGGGCCATATTCAGTGGGTAGGAGGCTTGCTCCTAGTCCTCTCCAAAAACCTCTGTCCTGGTTGGGTCCGTCACAGCGTAATTCTCTAAATTCACTAATCAGTATTGACAAGTGTAGGTGGAACTCCAGGAAAATTTCTATAAAATGGTGAAGTGAAAAAGTATGTTTCCTGCTGACCCAATTTGGTTATAAATCGAGGGAGTTTTGGGTGACTTTATTACTCAGAGGTTTCAGCAATTCAGCATTTTTTCCAATCCATAAACCTCTAATTCCTTAAATCCCACCATGTTTAACCACTTAAGGACGCCTTCACGCCGATATACATCGGCAGAAGTGATAGGCTGGGCACAGGCACGTACCTGTACGTTGCCTTTAAAAACCCAGCCGTGGGGTCACGAGCGCGCCGCCGCAGGCGAGCTGGCAACCCGGTCCGAAGCTCCGTGACCGCACCCACGGACCCGATCGCCACCAGTGTCCCGCGATCGGTCACAGGAGCTGAAGAACGGAGAGAGGTGAGTGTAAACATACCTTCCCCGTTCTTCTGTGTGGCAGTGACACTGATCGTCTGTTCCCTGATATAAGGAATGGCGATAAGTGACATCACACCTACAGCCATGCCCCCCCTACAATAAGAATCACTCCCTTAGGGCACACTTAACCCTTTAGCGCCCCCTAGTGGTTAACCCCTTCATTGCCATGTTCACAGTAATCAGTGCATTTTTATAGCACTTTTCGCTGTGAAAATGACAACGGTCCCAAAAATGTGTCAAAAGTGTCCATGTGTCCACCATAATGTCGCAGTCACGAAAAAAATCTGATCGCCGTCATTACTAGTAAAAAAAAAAATATTAATAAAAATGCCATAAAACTATCCCCTATTTTGTAGACGCTACAAATTTTGCGCAAACCAATCGATAAACGCTTATTGCAATTTTTTTTTTTTTTATACCAAAAATAGGTAGAACTGAGGAAAAAAATGTTTTTTTTATATATTTTTTGGGGGATATTTATTATAGCAAAAAGTAATAAATATTGTTTTTTTTTTTTCAAAATTGTCGCTCTTTGTTTATAGCGCAAAAAATAAAAAATGCAGAGGCGATCAAACACCACCAAAAGAAAGCTCTATTTGTGGGAAAAGAAGGACGCCGATTTTGTTTGGGAGCCACGTCGCACGACCGCGCAATTGTCACTTAAAGCGACGCAGTGCCGAATCGCAAAAAGGGGCAAGGTCCTTAACCTGCATAATGGTCCGGGGTCTGAAGTGGTTAAACCTTACAGAGGAAGGCAAAGCAATATTCTACGTTGGTACACGTTTTCCTGCGGCAATGTTCTCCTTATCTCTCAGAAATGTCAGGACAGGTACCGCCGCCATCAATACGGCCAGGTTAGCCGTGTCACCTCGTATGGGGCTCTGCTAATGAAGCAATCTTTTCTTGCATCTCTGCCCTTCACCCACAGCTGCCTTCCTCCGGTGTGACAGTGGGAAGCCTTTTCTATGTAACAGGCACTAAAAATATTTAGACAGCAGCATTTGGTACCCAGCAGGAAATCCACAGACAGATAAACTGATAAAATATTCTGAAATCTCAGCATGAAAGAGCAAGGCATTGCTTAAATGAAAAAAGAAAAAAAAGAAACATATTTCTGCATGCAAAAACAAGAAAATGTCACTAAATTATTTCTCTAAACGAGGAATCAGGATATTGTGATGTTCCTGCAGGATCACCTTCTCTATTGGAAGTCGGCTTGGAATAGGATGTCACCTTCATCTCTTTTGAAGTCGCAAGTCTAATAGGTCAGTATAAAAAACAGGAGAAGGTGGATTTGTCTGCTGAGGGGGTATGGGGGTGGTTAGGTTTTTATGGGGAATCGCAGACACCCCAATACTCCCCTTAACATCCAATGTAGACACATAAAATGCTATTTCTTTATTTTATTTATGAATCCCTTAAAAGCTGTTGTAAGTTCATTATTGTGTAAATGCGATCCTCCATAAAAACATGGCCCCTTATTTATTCTCCTACAATTGGCCCCCATTAAAATATCACTGGAATGCTGCCTTTAAAATCTTCGGTTTCCTTAAAGTGTATGAAAAGCCAAACCTTTTTCATTTTATAAAGCAGAGGTCTCAAAACTGTGACCCGAGAGCCCAATGTGGCCCTTTGCTTGCCTGAAGCCAGCCCTTGAGGCACTATTCCTCTCATTGATTTGATGCATTATTTCCTCCTACTGGCACCATTCTTTCCACCGGTACCAACAGCGTGGCATTGTTCCTCTCATTGACGGCAACAGCGGGACCCTATTCCTTCCACTCACACCAATGATGGGACACTATTCCTTCCACTCACACCAATGATGGGACACTATTCCTCCCACTGACACCAATGATGGGACACTATTCCTCCCACTGACACCAATGATGGGACACTATTCCTCCCACTGATTCCAATGATGGGACACTATTTCTCCCACTGACACCAATGATGGGGCACTATTCCCCCCACTGATACCAATGATGGGACACTATTCCTCCCACTGATACCAAGGATGGGACACTATTCCTCCCACTGATACCAATGATGGGACACTATTCCTCCCACTGATACCAATGATGGGACACTATTCCTCCCACTGATACCAAGGATGGGACACTATTCCTCCCACTGACACCAATGATGGAACATTATTCCTCCCACTGATACCAATGACGGGGCACTATTCCTTCCGCTGACACCAATGATGGCGCACTAATCCTTTCACTGATACTGTAAACGGGCACTATTCCTCCCCCTGATACCAATAATTGGGTACTATTACAAATTTCACAGATTGGTCTCCTGGATGCTTGGCCCCCTCCTCCTTCCCCTGCCGCTGGACCAATTATAAAGCGCAGCGCGCAGGAGCAATAGGAAACTGCCTGTGAAGCCGAAAGGATTCACTGCCGGGCTGCCTTACCAGGAATGGGATCGGCAGCCCCCGACAGCCCACCTGAAGATCGGCTGGGTTGCCAACATTGTGGGCTCCCTGAAGTGTCCATAAATTAAAAGTTAGCAGCTGCAGTATTTGTAGCTGCTGGCTTTAAAAAAAAATTATGGGGGGGGGGTTGGACCTCCTCTTTAGGGCCCCATGAACAATGGGCACACTGGTTATTTAGCCCTGGTGCATGGGGCTCTGGGCCTCAGTCCAACCGATGAAGCTGACTGATGGTCTGATGTGCCTAAACACCATCGGTTAAAAAAATGATCGTATCAGAACGCGGTGACGTTTACGTGTTTAAACACAACGAGGTGCTGAAGAAAAGGACAGCTCCGCGAATGACGCGCCAGAGCTTTGACGTTTCTTTTATAGGGGAGGCGGGCCACGCGTCACGTGACCCCGTCCCCCTCTGACGCACACTGTGCTACGTCACTGGGACAGCCCAGACATGCCCCTTGCGTCAGAGGGGGACGGGGTCACGTGGCCCGACTCCCCTATAAAAGAAACGTCAAAGCTCCGGCGCGTCATTCGCGGAGCTGTGCTCTGAATGGATGGATCTTCTCATCGCTGGACCAACCGGCCGTCGCTGGAGAGATCACCCGGCGCTGGATAGAAGACAACGTTGGAGCAGGGAGCAGCATCAATCGTCTATTTTCACCGCTGGATTTTTATTTGGTTTAATTAATAAAGTAATTTGTTCTACGGTGTGTGTGTGTTTTTTTTCCTGAAAACTACTATTTACACTTCCTTCGTGAAATGGTAGGGGTACAGTGTACCCCATTACCATTTCACACAGGGGGGGCCAGGATCTGGGGGTCCCCTTTGTTAAAGGGGTCTTCCAGATTCTGATAAGCCCCCTGCCCGCATACCCCCACAACCACCGGGCAAGGGTTGTGGGGATGAGACCCTTGTCCCCATCAACATGGGGACAAGGTGCTTTGGGGGGGACCCCAAAGCACCCTCCCAATGTTACATAGTTACATAGTTAGTCAGGTTGAAAAAAGACACAAGTCGCACAATGTTCTGATGTCATTTGGAAAGGTTTCATATTACAAAGTCAATTTTACAAAATCTCTTATCCTTGACTTAGGGGTACCACCTCATGTCAAGAGTTACCTACTATCCCGATTACCCTACACTTGGAGCTCAGGCTCTATCAAATACCTTGGTATCACCCTTACGAGTAGTGTCTCTAAGCTTATCAAAGCTAATTTCCCCCCACTGATTGAAAAAATTGAAACCCAACTCAAAAGGATCTCTGAGAAGGAAGTGTCCTGGATGGGTAGAATATCTGCTTTCAAAATGCTGATTATGCCTCAAATCCTATACTTTTTTCGTGTAATTCCATTGTGTATACCGTACCATTACCTTAATCGCCTCACAACATTAGGATGGAAGTATATTTGGCAGGGTAAAAGGGCACGGTGTTCACGTAACAATCTTGTGTCTCATAAAAAAGTAGGAGGAGCAGGCCTACCCGACATACATGACTATATGTGGGCAGCTCGACTTGACCAACTTAAACACTGGTTCCATGACCTAGACGCTCCACCCTGGGTGAACATAGAAAATACACTGTCACCGACGGCTAATGTGAAAATAATGTTGCTCAGTGACAAATGGTCTCCTTGGAAATTAACCTCTTTACCCCCTACCATTCAGACTTTGTTGAAAGCGTGGAGACATATACTGAACCAAGACCATCAAGACTTTCATGATATTGACCTCCAATTACCATTACGACTACTTGAAGCCAAGATACCCAGATTGACTGTCTCTGAACTTGATTCACATGGGGTGACTTTTATTTCGGAACTGTACGCAAATGATACGCCCCTACTTCCTGCCACGGTTGTATCCCAATTCCATTTACCTGCCAGATCTTTCCATACCTGTGACAGAATTGTGCGCTTCCTCCAATCGTTACCTTCCCCGACCATATCCCTTCCTAAGAGAATGTGGAAATTTTATTCCACAGCTCACCCTACCTCAAAGGGCATATCACTGTTCTACAATTTATTTCAAGATAAGATGAAATTTTCTAAGACGACTGCAATGAAAAACTGGGAAGTAGACCTTAGTACTAGATTCACGAAAGAGGATTGGTCGTGTGCTTTTCAGACGATTCATAAAGCTTCTCACTGTGTAAAACACTGGGAATTGTCCATTAAATTAACCAACAGGTGGTACTACACTCCTCTGAGATTGGCCACATTCTATCCTGGCACACCAGCCAACTGCTGGAGAGAATGTGGTCAAGTAGGCAATCTCATGCATGTATTCTGGTATTGTCCACATATAAGAAGCCTGTGGAATCAGATTTTTAAACTCATTTCTTCCACCACAGGGATATTGACTCAACCTGATCCAGCGCTAGGTCTTCTCAACATACACATTGATAGATTCCCTTTCCACATGAGGACAGTAGTTACACACATTTTATTGGAAACACGTACGTCCATTCTACGAAATTGGAAATCTAAAAACACTGTGAATATTTCTGATGTAATAACAGAGGTCCACAGGAATTTCACTTTTGAAAAACTTATAGCAATTAACTCCTTGACGACAAGACAGTTTGACCAGTGTTGGTCCATATGGCCCCAAAACTGATAAGGTTCTCATATATTTGTTCCATTGAATTTTCTGTTTTCAATGCATTTATTCATATTTTGTCCTGTACTAGACTATGTTTCACGTACAATTTGTATACTGTGCATTCCCCCATTACCCTGTGCTTTTACATTTCCCCTTTTTCTTTTCTGTTCCCCTTGAAAACTTCTATAATAAAAACTATTGATTGAAAAAAGACACAAGTCCATCCAGTTCAACCATAAAATGTTGAGGGCATGTGGCCTGGTGCGGTTCAGGAGAGTGGGGGGTCGAACTCTGTCCCCCCCTCTTTTCTGCGGCCGGCCAGGTCAACGTGCTTGGATAAGGGGTCTGGTGTGGATCTTACGGGGAACTCCACGCCATTTTTTTTTAATTTGGGGTGGAGTTCCCCTTAAAGCGGAGGTTCACCCTAAATATAAGATCTCCCATGCGATCCAGCATACTGGCGTCAGCGCCAGTATGCTGGGTTTTTTTTTTTTAATAGCACACTTACTGTATTATTGTAGAATTCCTTTTCTGTCCCCCGCGGTGGACGGCTGTAGTATAGCGCGTCACATCTTCCTAAAATACCCGATATGGACTCGGGTAATCTCGGCGAAAATGCGGCGCCTGCGCACAGACCTAGGAGCTGACTGCGCAGGCGCCGTATTTCTCCGAGTCCTATTTCGGAGGGCGTGACGCGCCATAGCCGTAGGACTCGGAGAAATATGGCGCCTGCGCAGTCAGCTCCTAGGTCTGTGCGCAGGCGCCGCATTTTCGCCGAGATTACCCGAGTCCATATCGGGTATTTTAGGAAGATGTGACGCGCTATACTGGCGCCGTCCACCACGGGGGACAGAAAAGGAATTCTACAATAATACAGTAAGTGTGCTATTAAAAAAAAAAAAAAACAGCATACTGGCGCTGACGCCAGTATGCTGGATCGCATGGGAGATATTATGTTTAGGGTGAAATACCGCTTTAAAGTTCACACCAGACCTGAAGGGTCTGGTTACGGATATTTGGGGGGAACCTCACGTCTTTTTTTTTTTTTAATTGATGGCGGGGTTCCTCTTATTATCCATACCAGACCTAAAGGGTCTGGTTATTGAATTTGGGGAGACCCCACGCATTTTTTTTTTCCCCGAACTCCGAACCCGGAACTGAACTTTCACCAATTATTCGGGTTCGGGAAAAACCTAAAGTCCGTACCGAATCTGAACTTTACAGTTTGGGTTCGCTCAACCCTAGTTTTGACCCATCGGTCAGGCGTCCATCGGTCAAATTTTAAAGCAAGTTCTCTTTTTTTTGACCGAAGGATAACTGACCGATGGGGCCCACACCCGATCGGTTTGGACCGATGAAACGGACCTTCAGTCCGTTTGCATCGGTTTTGACCGATCGTGTGTACGCGGCCTCAGGGCCGGTGCAAGGATTTTTGACACCGTAGGCGAAACCTCATTTTGCCGCCCCCACTGGGTCCGCCCCTGACTCCACCCCCTTCGCCAGTGTTAAATGGTTTGATTTAACCCTCTAACTGCTACATCTGCAAGACAGCTCGTTCTTTTGAAATACATAAGACTTACTAGCAGGATCACCAGGTGAACATAAAACAAAAAACAAAACTAATGCAGCCACCCATCTTTAAATTGGTAATCTGCAGTAAATTAAATATTTTGCTTTAATACCACTTTAAGAGGATAACGCTAATCAATTAATTCTGTTATACATCAATATATAGGCATATGATGGTAAGGAAGGAGTTAAAGCAATAGATAAACAGACTGGAGTAAAGCTACTTCCAGTGCTGACAAGGAAAGAGAGTGAAAGGGGAGAGAGAGAGAGAGAGAGAGAGAGAGAGAAGGGGGCTGTGAGAGAGAAAAGGGGGCTGTGAGAGAGAGAGAAGGGGGCTGTGAGAGAGAGAGAAGGGGGCTGTGAGAGAGAGAGAGAGAGAGAGAGACTGTCAGGGAGGGAGAGAGAGAAACTGTCAGGGAGGGAGTGAGAGAGTGAAGGGGGCTGTGAGAGAAAGAGAGAGTGAAGGGGGCTGTGAAGGGGGCTGTGAGAGAAAGACCGAGAGAGGGGGCTGTGAGAGAGAGAGTGAGGGAGAGAGAGAGAAACTGTCAGGGAGGGAGAGAGAGAGTGAAGGGGGCTGTGAGAGAAAGAGAGAGTGAAGGGGGCTGTGAGAGAGAGAAGGGGGCTGTGAGAGAGAGAGACTGTCAGGGAGGGAGAGAGAGAGTGAAGGGGGCTGTGAGAGAAAGAGAGAGTGAAGGGGGCTGTGAGAGAGAGAGAGTGAAGGGGGCTGTGAGAGAAAGAGAGAGTGAGAGAAAGAGAAGGGGGCTGTGAGGGAGAGAGAGAGAAGGGGGCTGTGTGAGAGAGAGAGAGAGAGTGAAGGGGGCTGTGAGAGAAAGAGAGAGTCAGGGAGGGAGAGAGAGAAAGGGGGCTGTGAGAGAAAGAGAGAGAGAGAGAGAGAGAGTGAAGGGGGCTGCTGAGAGAAAGAGAGAGTGAAGGGGGCTGTGTGAGAGAGAGAGAGAGAGGGGGGGCTGTCAGAGAGAGAGAGAGTGAAGGGGGCTGTGAAGGGGGCTGTGAGAGAGAGAGAGTGAGGAGAGAGAGAGAGTGAAGAGGGGCTGTCAGGGAGGGAGAGAAAGAGAGAGTGAAGGGGGCTGTGAGAGAAAGAGAGAGA
Source organism: Rana kukunoris (assembly GCA_029574335.1). Classification (NCBI taxonomy): domain Eukaryota; kingdom Metazoa; phylum Chordata; class Amphibia; order Anura; family Ranidae; genus Rana; species Rana kukunoris. Next base: position 12,563,109 of record CM056056.1, read on the forward strand.
AGGGGGCTGTGAAGGGGGCAGAGAGAGAGAGAGAGGGAGAGAGAGAAGGGGGGTTGTGAGAGAGAGAAGGGGGCTGTCAGGGAGGGAGAGAGAGAGAGAGAGAGAGAGACTGTCAGAGAGAGAGAGAGAAGGGGGCTCAGAGAGAGAGAGAGAGGGGGGGTGAGAGAGAGAGAGAAGGGGGCTGTCAGAGAGAGAGAGGAGAGAGAGAGAGAGGGGGGTTGTGAGGGGGCTGTCAGGGAGGGAGAGAGAGAGAGAGGGGGTTGTGAGTGAGGGGGCTGTGAGGGAGAGAGAGGGGGCTGTGAGTGAAGGGGGCTCAGGGAGGGAGTGAGAGAGTGAAGGGGGCTGTGAGAAGAAAGAGAGAGTGAAGGGGGCTGAGAGAAAGAGAGAGTGAAGGGGGCTGTGAGAGAAAGAGAGAGTGAAGGGGGCTGTGAGAAGAAAGAGAGAGTGAAGGGGGCTGTGAGAGAAAGAGAGAGTGAAGGGGGCTGTGAGAGAAAGAGAGAGTGAAGGGGGCTGTGAGAGAAAGAGAGAGTGAAGGGGGCTGTGAGAGAGAGAGAGAGAGAGAGAGAGAGAGAGAGAGAAAGCCTGTCAGGGAGGGAGAGAGAGAAACTGTCAGGGAGGGAGAGATAGAGAGAAGGGGGCTGTCAGAGAGAGAGAGAGAGGGACTGTCAGAGAGAGAGAGAGAGAGAGAGAGGGGGGGGCTGTCAGAGAGAGAGGGGAGAGAGAGAAAGGGGGCTGTCAGAGATAGAGGGCAGAGAGAGAGAGGGTGCTGTCAGAGAGAGGGGACAGAGAGAGGGGACTGTCAGAGAGAGGGGGAGAGAGAGAAAGGGGGGCTGTCAGAGAGAGGGGACAGAGAGAGGGGGGGCTGTCAGAGAGAGAGGGAGAGAGAAAGGGGGGCTGTCAGAGATAGAGGGTAGAGAGAGAGAGAGGGCGCTGTCAGAGAGAGGGGACAGAGAGAGGGGGGGCTGTCAGAGAGAGAGAGGGGTGGGGCTGTCAGAGAGAGAGAGAGGGGGGGCTGTCAGAGAGAGAGAGAGGGGGGGCTGTCAGAGAGAGAGAGGGGGGGGCTATCAGAGACAGAGAGGGGGGGCTATCAGAGACAGAGAGGGGGGGCTATCAGAGACAGAGAGGGGGGCTATCAGAGGGGGGGGCTATCAGAGACAGAGAGGGGGGGCTATCAGAGGGGGCGGGGCTATCGGAGGGGGGGGCTATCAGAGACAGAGAAGGAAGCAGAGTCTAGTAAGTGAAAGATCTCATTCACTTACCAGAATAGTCTCACTGGTTCATCATTCAGCAGCAGTGTTTCGTGTGGCTGCTTGGTTTGGATCTTCCCGCCACCTCCCCTCCTCCCCTTCACACAGACGAGTGCACACAGCAGAGAAGGGACACGGGAGAAGCCTGTAGCTGCTCCGGGCAGATATAATGGACATAATGGATTGGACAGAGGAACATGAGGGGCGGGAGAAATGTGGAGATCATGTGACATTGTGATCTCAGAGCGGAGAGGAGGAATTTCTGGACACACCAGAGCGGAAGACGCTCTCCTGAAGGAACTGCATAGCTGCTGGACAGGACACATGTCAGAGTGCAGAGAGCACCACTCGCGCGGGGGGGGGCGGCTCTATTTAACACATGTCAGAGCTGCCTGCTAGAGAAAGTTGCAAGCTCTGTACAGTGCGTGCGGGGATAGAATAACCAGCGGCTGAGCGCTCCACACAGCTGTGCGCTCTAGGCGGCTGCCTAATCCGCCTAGTGGTAGCGCCGGCCCTGCGCGGCCTATGAGAAGCTGTCAACTGCTACCATTATTTAGGGCAGTATGTATCCAGAGATGAATGCCGCAACACAAAGTCTTGTGTTCTATCGTTCCCAAAAACAACATGCATTGGAGCCTGCAGCCAAAGAAAGAGAAAGAGACCCACCAGCGGACATTTTAAAATGTAGTTTTATCCCACAAGGTCACTTGTATTACACAATCCATTTGAATCTTTTTTTTTTTTTTCATAGTAATTAAACCATTTTCATTTTAATGGTACAGTTTTCATTTCCCTAAAAGTGCCAAAAAGATCAGCTGCGGCTTTATTTGCAAAAGCATCATCATGATTTGTCCCACCTGCTGTCCCTGTGGAAAAAAAACAAAATACAATTTTCTATTTTGAAGGAGAGTGAATGAAGCTGGTAGACTGACCCAAACGTAAATTGAGTAAATGATAAGAAGATGTTTATTATATGAGACAGCTCGCAAATTATAGCCAAACCAGCAAGCTGCAGCTATCTAATTAAATTTGACTTGAGCCATGTCCAAAGTCCCCGTACTCCGTACTGGATAATACCGGGTGAGGTTTTTACTATAGCAACCCAATTTCAAGCTTTACAATTTGTCTGGGCATAATCAACCCCCTATTATGATAGATCTGTCATATCTCTTTTCAAAATGCTTCATAATTAAAATTTCATCTCTTGCATGCACAAACATATTTCAGTTTATACAGTACCTTCTGTGTACCTTCAATGGTTGGCAAAGCCCCCTTTTTTTATTTTCTGTATAGTATATTACCCCCTCCACAGAGCTATAGTGCATGATTGTTACGATGAAACAACTATGGGCCAGATTCAGGTAGATGGGAGCATCTTTGCTCTGGAGTAACGTTTCTCATTTACGTTACGCTGGCGAAATTTTAGGAGCAAGTACTGTTATTCATGAAGCACTTGCTCCTAAAGTTGCGGCAGCGCATCGCAAATGAGCCGGTGGAATTCAAATTGGGCGGGTACGGGGCGTGTATTATTTAAAATAAGCGCGATCCCGCGGCGAACGTACTGCGCATGCGTCGACTGTTAATGCATCCCAGTGCGCATGCTCCAAATTCTGTCAGTGAACGTCAATGACGTCACATCCCCATTCATGAAAGTTTTACGCAAGCGAAGCGATTTTTTTTTTTCCGACGCGATGAAGACGGCTATACTTAACATAGGATACTCCACTAGGGGGCTGCTTTATCTTTACGCCGCGAATCGCTTACGGAAACGTCGGAAAGTCACTGCGTCGCGCCCGAATACGATCGTGAATTGCCGATTCCCGCTGATTAACATATTTTTTTAGCGTAAATCAGCGGGAACGCCCCCGGCGCCATTTTTAAATTAAAGTTGCGATGCGATGGCGAAATTCAATTGCGCCGATCGCATCGGAACTCCAACCCGGCGTTTCTTGTTTTCTGGTTACAGAAAACAGAAACGCAGGCTTAAAGTGACAGTTAGGCTGGAGTATCACTGATACTCCAGCATAACTCTACCTGAATCTGGCCCTATGAGTGTTGCGATCAAGGCTCAGTAGAGTGTCAGGTCATCTGAGGCTCGGTGACAGATGCACACTGTTGGGTTTTCAGTGTGCGTCCGTCTTTTGACATCCGCCCCTTTGGGACACAGCTAATCACAGATCAGAGTGGCTGTTTGCTATGCGATCTGTGCGGCCAATGAGAGATGATCTCAAATGTAAACATATGAGATCATCTCCAGAGGCGGCTCTTTAATTAGGCAAATTAGGCAGTCGCCTAAGGCCTCGCACTTACAGGGGCCTCGCGGCGGCCTAACTTGCCCAATGCCTTACCCCAGTTTTGAGGAACAGGGGACCTTAACGCTGCTGTGCTCAGGCAGTGTTAAGAGCCCTGACTCAGGAGTGGGGGGCCGCCAGCGTCCCTAACAACCAGTGAATATCGGTGACACCACCACTTGTGACGTCAATGACCCACCATGCCCTCAGTCAATGATGTTACATGGGGGGCGGGTTCACCAGGTGACATCACGGGTGGCTCCTGCCCCTTAGTTTTTAAACAGCAGGATCTGGGGGGCTTCCAGATTCCGATAAGCCCCTTGCCTGCAGACCCAACCACAACCACCGGCCAGGGTTGTGGGGAAGAGGCTCTTGTCCTTGAATTATTTTTCACATCATGGGCGAGAGTGGGGCCCCATGTCAAGTTTTGCCTAAGGCCTCACAAACCCTAGACCCGCCTCTGATCATCTCCCATTGTCGGCTCACACAGAGACAGCGTCCTGTCACTGTCAGGGAGAGAGGAGACACAGATCGGTCACCTACAGTTAGAACACTATGCAGGGTACACATTTAACCCCTTCCTCACCCCCTAGTGTTAACCCCTTCAATGCCAGTCACATTTATACAGTAATTAGTGCAGTGATTAGTGCATATTTATAGCACTGATCGCTGTATAAATGTAAATGGTGACAAAAATGTGTCAAAAGTGTCCGATGTGTCCGCCATAATGTCGCAGTCCCAAAAAAAAATTGCAGATTTTTTTACCAAAAATATGTAGAATTCGTATCGGCCTAGACTGAGAGTTTTTTTTTTTTTTTTTTTTATTGGGCTATTAATTATAGCAAATATTGCATTTTTTCCAAAATTGTCGCTCTTTTTTGTTTATAGCGCAACAAATAAAAACCGCAGAGGTGATCAAATACCATCAAAAGAAAGCTCTACTTGTGGGGAAAAAAGGACGTCAATTATGTTTGGGAGCCACGTCGCACGACCGCGCAATTGTCAGTTAAAGCGACACAGTGCCTGAAGCTGAAATTTCACCTGGGCAGGAGGGGGGTATATGTGCCCAGTAAGCAAGTGGTTAAGCGATTTGCGTAAGGGTTACGTCCGGCGAAAAGTTATTCCCCATATAGGAGGCGCAACCCATGCAAAGGTATGGACCAGGGAACGGACGCTGTTGAATTTTATGTTGTGTACTCCGTTTACGTAGTACGAGAATAGGGCTGGGCGTAGGTTAGGTTCACGTCGTAGGCAGTGATTCGACGAATCTCAGCCAGTTGTTTCGACGTGATTGTGAGCATGCACACTGGGATACATACGCATGCACAGTTCATTTTAAGTACTTGTCATCAGCTCAGCCCATCATTTGCATGGGGTCAGGCTTAATTTAAATGTATCACGCCCACTTCCAGCCCACATCCACTTACGCAGACTTACGCCCAGGAATATACGCTACGCCGGTGCAGAGATGGGAGCATTTGCTTTGTGAATTCCATGCTTCTCTCTCTGCACCGGCGTAGCGTAAAAAAGATACGCTACGCCGGCATATATATGCAAGATTATGATTTGTCATAATTGTGATGATTATGGCTCACAGCTCATGAAAACCCCAAATCCACAATCTCAGAAAATTAGAATACGGTGGAACCTCAGAATACAAGCATAATCCCTTCCAGGAGAATGCTTGTAATCCAAAGTACTTGTATATAAAAGCGAGTTTCCCCATAGAAGTCAATGGAAACTAAAATAATTTGTTCCGCATTGACTTCAATGGCATGCAATACCGCATGTGGCCAAAGGTGGTGGGGAGCCTTTAGAAACGGAACAGAGTATTTCCGAGCATTTACGAACATCTCCGAAACAGCTCCGGCGCCGTCCCACCTCAGGCACCCCCCCCCCACCTCAGGCCAAACGCGGTACTACACACCACTGTGGCTTAAATCCTGATTGTTTTGCGATACAACACCGAGTCATGATTTTTTTTTAAAATACAGTGCTCATATTGCAAAACGCTCTTTAACCGCGTTACTCGCAATCCGAGGTATTGTGAAAATGTGCAATATTCTAGGCTCAGAGTGTCCCACGCTAATCGGTGAATTAAGCCATAACACCGTCAAAGGGTTCCTAAGCCTTTAAATGGTCTCTTAGTCTGGTTCAGCAGGAATCACAATCATGGGAAAGACTAATGACCTGGCAGTTGTGCAAAAAACCCTCATTGACACACTCCATAAGGAGGGAAAGCCTGAAAAGGTAATTGCAAAAGAAGTTGGATGTTCCGAAAGTGCTGTATCAAAGCACCTTAATAGAAAGTTATGTGGAAGGGAAAACTGTGGAAGAAAAAGGATCACAAGCAGCATGGATGAGCGCAGCCTGGAAAGGATTGTCAGGAAAAGGCCATTCAAAAGTGTTGGGGACTTTCACAAGAAGTGGACTGAGGCTGGAGTCAGAGCATCAAGAGCACCACACACAGACGGATCCTGGACATGGGCTTCAAATGTCATATTCCTCTTGTCAAGCCTCCTGATCAACATACAACGTCAGAAGCGTCTTACCTGGGCTAAAGAAAAACACACCTGGTCTGGTGCTCAGGGGTACAAAGTCCTCTTTTCTGATGAGAGCAAATTTTGCATCTCATTTGGAAACCATGGAGCCAGAGTATGGAGGAAGAATGGAGGACACCAAGGAGCCGGAGTATGGAGGAAGAATGGAGGACACCAAGGAGCCGGAGTATGGAGGAAGAATGGAGAGGCACACCCTGCAAGATGCTTGAAGTCCAGTGTGAAGATTCCACCGTCTGTGTTGATTTGGGGAGCCGTGTCATCTGCTGGTGTTGGTCCTCTGTGCTTCATTAAGTCCGGGGTCACTGCAGCCGTCTACCAGGAGATTATGGAGCACTTCATACTTCCTTCTGCAGGTGAGCTCTATGGGGATGCTGACTTTATTTTCCAGCAGAACTTGGCACCTCCCCCACACTGCCAAAAGCACCAAAACCAGGTTCAATGACCGTGGGATTACTGTGCTTGATTGGCCAGACCTGAACCCCATAGAGAATCTATGGTGCATTGCCAAGAGAAAGATGAGAGACATGAGACCCAACAATGCAGAATAGCTGAAGGCCGCTATTGAAGCATCCTGGTCTTCCATAACATCTCAGCAGTGCCACAGGCTGATCGTTTCCATGCCACGCCGCATTGAGGGGCCCAAACCAAGTACTGAGTACATATGCAGCTTCTACTTTTCAGAGGTCCGATATTCTTCTATGTACAATCCTTGTTTTATTGATTGTATGTAATATTCAAATTTTCTGGGATTGTGGATTTGGGGTTTTCATGAGCTGTAAGTCATAATCATCACAATTCACAATAATGACAAATCACGGCTTGAACTATCTTGCTTTGCATGTAATGAGTCTCTCTCATATATTAGTTTCACCTTTTAAGTTGCATTAGTGAATTAATCGAACTTTTGCACAATATTCAAATTTTTCAATTTATATCTGTATTACTGCAGCCATAACCCCCGGTATTCCACTTCCAACCGTAGACGTCTTTTGTCTATGGACCAGTCGACAAGTGGGTGCCATGACTGGGAGAAGGGTTGAGGACCATTGCTCTGAAATCCTTCGGAAATGACAATGATTAATGTTTTTGGGTCCATCCTAGGTGACAATGATGCTAATTACAGAACAGGCCACTCATCTGGCTGGATAAATAGGATGCTCTGATATATTACGCTCTTTAGAAAAGGTTGGAAAAAGCAAGAATTAATTGTTCTTTATGAAGAAAACAATTGTGGTGTATATTATATATTCACAACGCTTTGCTAGGTGTCTATTGTGTTTCTTTGTCTAGTAAAGAATAGTTCATTATGACTAATACCTTTCTCTTTAATACAAAGATATAATAAACAGCATTGATTTATTCGAGGAATTATGGATATCTTCATCACTGTGTTACTTTGCGGCGGATTCCTCGCTCTGACGCCTCTCTATCTTCCAGCCCTGAGAGCCAACATGAAAACAAAGTAAATTTTTCCCTGGAAACCCGCTGACAATTTACAAAGACAAGCCAGTCACATTATTGTTATCTAGTATTTCCTTAGGTAATACTCTACAGCAACTAAATGGCACTTTAACATTGTTTTAAAACTTCCTCCCGTTATTTATTCCTAATTATATGCATATAAAAGTTTGTATATAAAGAGTGTTAGAACATTCTGTTACAGCTAAGTACAGCTTAGTGGAAGAGCCTGCATTATTCATATTGGGGATGAGTTATTATAAACACTAAAATAAAACCGAGAAAAAAACGAGAGGATGCTTCCAATCTGGTTTCAACTTTGAACCTGAAAAATAACAAAGTCCAAGTCTACATGACAGGGGGGAGGGGGTCACAGTATCAACCCAACTCTTATCGAAAGATGAAATGTAATAGCTGGCCATCAACAATTTGTACGTACGTGCAGCCTACTTACTCTGCTGCAGGCAGGGATGGACTGGTCATCGGGACTACTGGGAGTTTCCCGGTGGGGCAATGGCTCAGTGGGCCAGTTTCAGTGACAGCGGATCGTCGCCCACCTCCGCTCCTCCGTTTCTCCCTCCCCGCAGCACTCACCTCCTCTCCCTCTCCCTCCCTGCAGCGCTCACCTGAGGAGGAACAGAGAAGCATGTGGGGGAACAGAGAAGCAGGGGGAGGACCAGAGGAGCAGGGACGATGACAGAGGAGCATGGGGGGGGGACCAGAAGGAGCATGGGGGAGGGGACAGACAGCGGACTCAACAGCTATGGCCTGGGAGTTTCTCACTTCTGCCTAATCTTGTCCCATTAGGGGGGGGCACCAAACTGATTCTTTGCCCAGGGTAATACAATATATAGCTTTCCCACTGCCTATACGAGTACCAGTACCAGCCGTTCTACTCTAATAAAGTAGAATGGCTAATGGCTAGTGAATGGGCAGAGGGGGCTTGTGTGGCCATCAGGGTGGCGGGTGTGAGTTGTCTGGCCGCCATGGGAGAGATCTGTCAAAGTGGGCCAGTCTGGATAAAGTCCAGGGCCAAATTTTTGTCCCAGTCCAGCCCTGGCTGCAGGTGGCACTGTTCTTCAGCAGCACTGCAGTTGGAGAGGAAGTAAAGAGCAACATAGAAATGTTCCAATTGGATGCTGCCGCCCCATGTGACTCTGGTGGCCATCTTGGGTCAGGCAGAGTCTATTTGAGGTCCTGGCTCCCAAGGCTTGGGTTAATTTTGCAAGTGGGTTTAGTAGGGACAGGTACCGTGTTTGGTAAGGACAGGAAAAGCGTCAGGGAAAGGTTCCAGACGAGGAGGGAAAAGCGTAGGGTTTGGATCATCTCTGGACATCTACCTGTTTGGGCACGAGACAGCCAGGCCACATTCTGTCCCTCCTTTCATTCCTGGTTAAAGCGGAGTCGCTACTAAAAAAAATATAAAAATTTAGCAGCTACAAATACTGCAGCTGCTGACTTTTAATAATCGAAAACCTACCTTGTCCCAGGGTCTAGCGATGTGGGTGGAACAAAGCCCCGCTTGTCTCCCCCCTCCTCTCCGCCACGCCGGCAATGTCACTGTGGGCGCCCGGCTGTGGCACGCACTGCGCGAATGCGCAAGCTGCGCTGGGCACCATCACTGGGCGAGCAATCATCTAGGACCTGTGATGTATCCCAGATGATTGCCGACAGGGAGAGGTCAACTTCCTCCGTTGCCGCGGTACCAAAGGGAGGAGGTGGGAGCTGAAACTCTCTAAAAAGAGGGTTTCTGCTTCCCCCCCCCCCCCCAAAAAAAAATGACATGCCAAATGTGGTATGTCAGGGGGTCACCTTCCCTTAAAGCAGAAGTTCAATGTTTGGATGGAACTGTACTTTACGTTTTCTTTTCAATGGGTCTGTTGTGAACTGTCTTTGCATAATCTCAATACAAATTCTTTCAAAACATTTGGACTGTGTGTGTTATTACCGCCTCACCACGCAACTCCCTACCTACAAATTGCCCAAACTTTGCCTTATAGTTTTCTCCAGCTTTAACACATTAGTACCTTAGTTATCAAGGCTGAAATAAGGACGAATGTCAAGTTCAATCTCTTATAAAGACAAGCAGTCTTGATCCAGAAGAGGCAAGACAAGGACTATTATTAATCAATGGGGGGCGGGGGGGGGGGAAACATCTGGGCCTCCTCACAATGAGGGTCATGTCAAATTTCTGGCAAGAACAAAGAACCTCTGCTTGGAAAGAAAACAGCCTCAGACACCCTTACTTAAAATCCAACACCTGAAAATGCAAAAAACCTTAAGCTTCAAACCAAGTGGGCAACCAACATTTCCTTCCCCAAAGCCAATAACAACCTCAACACTAGTGAGTATTTGAGCAAGGGTAATGCTGTGGGAGCAGTGATATAGCTTGAAGCATGTGGGCCCTGATGCAAAGGTTGATCTGTGTCTCCACCACTACCACCCAATGCTTCCAACTGCTGTTGCCAGATGCACGTGCTGAATTACCTACACAGGGTGACGCGGTGCACACTAGGTGCACAGGGACTGTGTTGGGTGGCTATTTCAATGCTTCTTCAAGTGCTGAGCTCAGTTAGATAGCGCCACGTGCCAGCCATTGCGCTGCAGTGCCTGATGGGCACCAGCTCTAAAACCTAATTTGAATGCGACAAGGAGGCCACACGGGCCCACTGCAGTATAGGTGGGGTCACCATTGCAACCCCTGAAACCCCTGAAGACCCGACCATGTTTTGGAGGCTTCGTGCTTATCTTGTTTAACCACTTTAGCCCCGAGCCTGTTTTTCAGACTCAGTGTTTATGAGACTAAAACATTTTTTTTTGCTATAAAATTACTTAAAACCCCCAAACATTATATATTTTTTTTCTAACACCCTAGAGAATAAAATGGCAGTCATTGCAATACTTTTTGTTACACCGTATTTGCGCAGCGGTCTTACAAGTGCACTTTTTTTGAAAAAAATGCACTTTTTTAAATAAAAAAATAAGACAACAATACATTTGGCCCAATTTCTTTACATATTGTGAAAGATAATGTTACGCCGAGTAAAATGATACCCAACATGTCACGCTTAAAAATTGCGCCCGCTCGTGGCATGGCGTCAAACTTTTACCCTTAAAAATCTCGATAGGCGACGTTTAAAAAACTCTACAGGTTGCATTTTTTGAGATACAGAGGAGGTCTAGGGCTAGAATTATTGCTCTCGCTCTAACGATTGCGGCGATATCTTACTTGTGTGGTTTGAACACCGTTTTCATATGCGGGCGCTACTCGCGTATGCGTTCGCTTCTGCGCGCGAGCTCGTCGGGACGGGGCGATTTAAAAAACATTTTGTAAACATGCAAACATCCCTTGTAATAGAAAAAAGCATGACAGGTCCTCTTAGATATGAGATCTGGGGTCAAAAATACCTCAGATCTCATATTTAGGCTTAAATGCAAAAAAAAAAAATGTAAAATGTCATTTTTTAAATAACATTAAAAAAAATTATGTCTCTTTAAGACGCTGGGCGGGACTGACGTTTTGACGTCACTTCCGCCCAGCAGAGCTACGGGGATGGATGAGGGAAATTTTTCCCTCACTCGCATCCACACTGAGCACGGGAGAGGACCCGATCGCCTCCGCCGCTACCGACGGCTCCGGTAAGCGGCGGAGGGCGTGGGAACGCAGCGGGAGGGGGGGGTCCTCGCCCGCCACCGATAACAGCGATCTCGCGGCGAGATATCCATCTTTAAAGTCAAGACGTATAACGGCGGTGGGCGGTCGGGAAGTAGTTAAGGCTGGGTTCACATATGTGCCGCATGCGGCTCACAGCAGGGGTCCGGTGCGTCCTGGTTCACCATTTCAGCCCGAATTATAGGCTGAATTTGGACCTGAAATGGATCAAAAGACGCACAACATTTTTGTGCAACTCGAAATGGACCTGCTGCGGAGATATGTGAACCGGCTCCATAGAGAGCCGGTCAAAATCTGCTATTGCTAATTGGATGCGGCGAACAGGTACTACAATTATATTATGAATTACGGGGTAGGCAAAAAAACAAAACTGTTGTAAATTTTATTTATATGTTTTACCTCATGTCCATTCTTTTTTCACTGAGGTTTACACACTTTTCTGATTTGAATTAATTGGAAACATTTAGGAACACTGAGTGAAAGTTGCGTGAATCTTGTTTAAGAACAATACATGGACAACTAAGTATTGAATCAAATTGCATTGTATTTTTTTTGACTACCTTGTTTAGAACCCAACAGACCATGTCATTTCTGAATATAGTCTTAAAGTATGCTACATTACCAAAAGTATTGGGACAACTGCCTGTACACGCACATGAACTTTCATGGCATCCCAGTCTTATGCCGTGTAGACACGCTCAAAATTTCCGACAACAAATGTTCGATGGGAGCTTTTGGTCGGATATTTGCTGTCAGAATTTCCGACAACAAACATTTGAAAGCTGGTTCTCAAATTTTCCAACAACAAAATCCGTTCTCGTAAATTCCAATTGTGTGTGGACAATTCCGACACACAAAATTCTACACATGCTCTGAATCAAGCACGAGACAGAAGTGCTCGGTCTGGTAAAACTAGTGTTCGTAACGGACTGAAAAGCACGAGGCTGAAAAGCGTGAATCGTCCCTCACCAAACTTCTACTAACGCGACTGGTATTGAACTTCCCTTTTCACGTGTTGTACGCCACCGTGTTCTTGACATTCGGAATTTCCGACAACATTTGTGTGACAGTGTGTATGCAAGACAAGTTTGATCCAACATCCATCGGAAATGTATCCACAGTTTTGTTGTCGGAATGTCTGATCATCTGTACGCGGCATTAGTCCGTAGGATTCAATATTGAGTTGGCCCCGCCCTCTGCATCTATAACAGCTACAACTCTTTTGGGAAGGCCGTCCACAAGGTTTAGGAGTGTGTCTATGGGAATGTTTGACCATTCTTCCAAAAGCGCATTTGTGAGGTCAGGCACTGATGTTGGACAAGAAAGCCTAAGGCGGCGTACACACGTACGAGAACCTCGACAGGCGGAACACATCGTTCCGCCCGTCGAGGTTCTCGGCCGGCCGTCGAAATCGGCGACCCGCCCGTCGGGAATGGCAACCAGCCATTCATCCCGACGGGCCGTCGAGCAAATAGAGAGCCTGCTCTCTATTCGCTCGACGGGATTCCCGACGGGCGGGGCGAGCCAGGAGCGTACACACGGCCGAGGTTCTCGCTGGAATGCAGCTCCCAGCGAGGTTCTCGCTGGTTTCTAGCGAGAACCTCGGTCGTGTGTACGCCGCCTCATTCGCAGTTTCCGCTCTAATTCATCCCACAGGTGTTCTGTCAGGGTGTGTAGGCCAGTCATGTTCCTCCGCCCCAAACACATTCACCCATGTCTTTAGGATCTTGCCTTGTGCATAAACTCAATATTGAACCCTACGGACTACGACTGGGATGCCACTAAAGTTCATGTGGGTGTATAGGCAGGTGTTCCAATACTTTTGGTAATATAGTGTATTTACCTGTAAGTAGCCTTTTAGTTTACAAAATTACTGAATTCTGCATTCGTGCCCAGAGTTTGTCTGTTATTGTTTGGTTTGGGACTCACTTAAAGTCATTTAAAACCTTCAGCAGTCAAAATTTGCTATAACATAGTCACAGAGAGCTCAAAAACTGAATTACATTCAACAGAAAAAAAAAAAACTGCCACCGCCAGCTCACCACTTGGGCCTCATTCATCACGGGCAATTTGTAGCAAATTACTGAATGTGCTGAGGATGTCCCGCTTGGTAATTGGATAAAAGATAAACACCATTATTTATGTTTAAGCTCAGCAAGGTGTAAATGTGGTCCTGCTTTTCTGAATTAGCGACACGTCTTGAGAACAACATTTGGCATTCCGTATTCTATATACCCGGAAGGCAAATCTATTGATTTTAGTGCCTGGACTTCATCACTGTCCCGGTAATGCCCCACGTTGACTTAGCACACATTAGTCAGTAAAATGTACTTAAATTACTGAGACTGATGAGGCTCACCCTTTACGTTTTGCAATCAATTAGTAATTACTAACTCTGGCAGGTGCTTTCTGATTAATTCCAAAAGTTTAAAAAAAAAGTACACAAAAAAAAAACAAAAAAACTGCAGCCACCAAGTTTGGAATAAAGTGTAAATGACTATTGCGCTTGTATCCGCAACTTGAGTAATATGACTAAATAAACAGCAGTCAGCACAATACTGAAGAAAAAAACAATAAAGAAAAAAATATATAAAAATGGAGCAGTGCTCACATTTTCAAGGAGTCCATAGGTGGAATTTCAGGTCCAGCGCTTGCGCGTTGGCGCGCGTGTGCGCGGTGATGGCACTTGGCGCCAAAACACCCTATTTAAAGAAGCCAGGTCCACCACTGTCTTGCTGTCCAGTCTACAGCGTATCCTGAAGATTCCTGTACCCGTATACCTGTTTGCTTCTGGTTACCTGATCCGGCTTTCCCTGACCACTCCTGCTTACCGCCTGCCCCTGATCCCAGCTACGTCTGACAACCGCTTCTGCTGTCCCTTTGCTCTGATCTTTGCCCGCCTGTTGTATCGACCCGGCCTGGACTTTGACTACCCTTTGGATTCCGCTTTGGCTCCTGATCCGCCCGCCTGTGTTTGACCCGGTCTGCATCACCCTGTTTGTCTCCTGCTCCACGAGTGTCTGCTGTTTCTGGCTTGCTGTCTGCATCTGCTAGGATTCCGGTGCACCTCCCAGTATCCGCATCCAGCCTTCTACTCCAGCTACCAGCCAGGCGCTTGTGTCCCTCTGAACTCTTGACCCCTGTCTACTCTACCAGGGGCTCCTGAGTCAGAGGCTTACGAAAGGCCACTCCCTGCACGTTGGGCTCCGCTACCAGGTGCGTGGCACAGGATCCTGTGTCTACATGTGCCCCCATCTCCCCCTCTGCAGGATCACGGCGGGGCCCGTGACCACCGGTAATTGAGGATGCGGCTTTGCGTCCTTCTGCAGGCCTAAGCTTCCTTCTGTGATCTGGCGCCATCTTGTGGTGGCCGTTGCCATTACAAGTAAAACAGCCGTTTTAATGTGTTTTTCACTGTTTTCACTGCCATCTCCTTCCCTCCAATTAGAACCCCCAAACATTATGGGCCAGATTCAGGTAGATGAGAGTATCTTTCCTCTGGAGTAACGCTTCTCATTTACGTTACTCTGAAGACCCTTTCAGCGCAAGTCCTGTAATTCACATAGCAGTTGCGCGTAAACTTGCGCCAGAGTAACGATAATGCGCTGGCGTAACCCGACGCAAGTGGAAGTGGGTGTGATCATATGTAAATGATGGGCGGAGCCCAGCGCAGAGGCTTACGTTCAGCGCATCATCCACGGAGCATGCGCAGTGAGTGCGGCTCCACTCGCCCCCCTTGTGCGCATGTTCACAACTTCCGTCGGCACCACTTCCTGGGAAACGTCAGCGCAATGCGTTTCCGCTGGGCGCTTAAAAGCGCTGGCGGAAACGCCATTCCGGCGCAAAAGTATTTCCGCTTCCCCCCACCCCAGGGAAGATACTTTTGTTTGGTGATGGCTGCTCCCGCTACCCCCAGAGAGAGGAGGAACCTGAATTTTAATGCACAGGAGGTCTCGCTCATCATTTCGGCAATGGAGACGGATAATGCTTTTCTCCATGGCAAAAAAAGCCGAAAGACCAGCCGGGAGAGGAAGCAGGGCATCCTGGAGTCCATTGCTGCCAGGGTCAATGTCCTGGGGTACTCCACCCGGACTGCTGGGGACATACAAAAAAAAATTAATGACCTGCGGCGCAAGGTGAGGGACAAGGTGGCCTCCATCAGGAGGTATGAGAGGGGCACAGGTGGTGGTCCCCCATGTCCTGTCACCCTAACCGCAGAGGAGGAGGTGGTTGCTCGCTGCCTGGAGAGGGAGCAGGTGGAGGGGGTCGCAGGCTATGACTCCGTGGAGGAAGGCACAAGGACAGGTAAGTGTTTTATAATCCCCTATTTGTTGTTTTGCATTTGGGGGGGGGAGGGTACATGTGCCAAGTGTGTGGGACCACCAACATGTGTCTGCTTTGTGTCATCCACAGATGACGGAGCTGGGCCATCATCTGTCAGCGTGCATTCCACCCCATCCCCCCCACGCCATCGTGTGCCCGAGCCACTGGGTGGTGAAGAGGTTGTGGAGGAGAGTGGCCACACCACACCTGCCGAGGTGGTTGTAGAGGATCCTGCTGTGGCAGAGCAGGACTTTACCTTAGTGTTGTCTGTCTCCTCCCCTTCTCCTGGGCCGTCTGTCGTCCCCTCCCCCATCCTTGGAAGCCCCTCAAGGGCGACTCCTTCCACCCGAGGACAACCATCTTCTGGCCCCAGGAAGGCGACCCAGAAGACCAGGGGGGTGTCTGATGGTGTCCAGGACCAGTTGGCGAGGGATCACGCCAGGCAGACGGAACAGATGGGGGCCATAGTTGGGAACTTACAGAAAGTGTCTGACAGCCTGGGCTCCGTTGCCAACCTCAGCAACGCAGTGCAGGATGTAAGCTGCAACTGCGCTGCAGTGGTCACCACTTTGGGGGAGGTGCAGGGGGATATTCGGCACCTTACTGCAGCCATCCAGGCCAACAGTGCTGCCATCCGGGACCAGGGGAGGCTGAGTCGGCGGGCCCAGCACTACCAGGTCACCCGTCAGCTCCGGATGCAGGCCCAGACGAACTCCTACCTTGGACGGATAGCCAGGGCCTTGGAGGGCATGCAGGCCACACCTGTCAGGAGTGGCCCACCTGGGGATCAGCCACCTCCAGATGCCCCCCCACCCCCACCCACTCCATCCAGGCAGCTGCGGAGCCAGAGAGGGGCCCCACAGAAGAAGCCCCCGGCATCCCCGATGAGGCCTTTTTTTTTTTTCTTGTTTTATATTTTTGGTTTGGACATACTCAGGTCATGAGTTTATTTTTTCTTTTTCTCAGGTTATGAGATTTTGTTTATTTTATTTATCAGGATATGATATTATTAATTTATTTTTGTACTGCACACGGTCAGGAGTGCAGGGGACAGTGTGAATGGTGTGTGAATGTGAGGGGGTGGCACTCCTGAAAGTAAGGGGTGTCACCCTCGGCCGTGGTGGTGAAGTGAACCCCACGGCTGAATGAATGACGTGTGAAAGGTGTGTGAATGGACAGTGACATCATTGGGGCCTTGACGCTGGCGTTACTGCTCCCAACTCCTACATGCTGGACTTGGGCTAATCCAATGCGATGTGCATGTGGTGTGTGTGATCTAGGGACATCAGTGGTGTACACGCGTGCACTGTCTGTGTTATTAATGTTTTGGTTTAGTGTCCAAAGATGCCTACGGCGAGGACCCTCCTGACTGCTCTTCCATCAGCAGACTGGGTGTCCTCTGGCAGGTGGGGACTGTGTGGGTCGGGGGTCAGGTCATCACACATGTCAATATGCAGGCCTTTTTTCATAGCAAAGTTATGTAGTATGCAACATGCACCGATGATCTGACACACAAAGGTAGGGGAATACAATAGGGTCCCCCCAGACTTATCCAGGCATCGGAAACGGGACTTCAGGAGCCCAAATGTTTGCTCCACCACTGCACGGGTTTTGATGTGTGCTTCATTGTATTTTCTCTCTCCTCTGGTTTGGGGGTTCCGGAAAGGAGTCATTAGATGGGGTCCCAGTGCATATGCAGAGTCACCTGTAAGGGAAAAGACAGGATAATGTTAGTCATGCATGTGCGATTTCTGTTGTGCATCACGGGAGGGGATAGTCATGCCTGACTCCCTTGTCACTCACCAACCAGCCAGCTGTCCCCATACATGTTCTGGTTAAATTCTGCTGGGATGGGGCTCTGATTGTATATGTAGCTGTCATGGCTGGACCCGGGGAGTTTGGCACGGACGTGCCATATGAGGCGTTGGGCATCGGCTATCACCTGTACGTTGATGGAATGCCAATGCTTCCGATTGCGGTATATGTGCTCTGTGGCACTGGGGGGCTGTAGGGCCACATGTGTGCAATCAATGGCCCCCACAGTGCGTGGGAATCTGGCAATGTTGTAGAAATCTGTCATTGCCTTCTGCCGCAGCTCCTCAGTGGTGGGTCTGATGAACTGGTTGGACATGCGTCTGAGGATTGCAGGGACAACCTGGTGCACACATCTGCTCACGGAGGATTGTGACATCCCAGCCACCACTCCACTTGTACGCTGGAATGATCCACTTGCAAGGAAATGAAGTGTTGCCAGTACCTTCACCAGTGGCTGCACTGCTTGTGAGCGGTGTGTTGGGCTGGTGATGTCATCCTGCAGGGTTGTGGTTAGTTCAAGTATTGCATCTGGGCTGAATCTGAAGAGGCGATACACCTCCTCATCCCCCATGCCAAAGAGGTTCATACGAGTGCGGTATATCCTCTCACGTGGCCGCCTTCTTGGTTCCAGGGGACCTATCAGTAGTTCTAGGACCACAATTGCCCCTGGCATGTTGGCACACAGAGGTGTTGTCCTTGCAAGTGTTGTTGTTCAGCAAGCTCCTATCGTCGGTAACGCTGCTGTAGCTGCTCTCCTGCTGACCTGTGACCGTCTGGAGTAAAGATAAAGCAGCCTTTTGTAGAAATAACTTTGCGCCGGACGGACCAGATACGCGCGGCGCATGTAGCCAGCGTATGGTGCTAATCCGTTCGTGAATTGGGAAATCTCCCTCATTTGCATATTTGCAGGGGAAATCAATGGGCGCGACTGATGCGCCCAGCGAAAATAAGCGCTGACGATACTCTGGCGTCGGAACGTTTCCGCCGGTCGCAAATGACCCGTTATTGGGCGCATCTAGTTTGGTGGGTACGGGCACATAGAAACGACGGCGCATCAGCACAGTTACGCGGCGCATATCCAAATACTCCAGCGCAAGTGTTCGTGAATCTGGCCCTATATATATTTTTTATTCACCCTAGAGAATAAATTGGAGGTTGCTGCAATACTTTCTGTCACACCATATTTGCGCAGCGGTCTTGCAATCGCACTTTGTTGGGGAAAAAATACACTTTTTTTAATAAAAAAATAAGACAGCAGTAAAGTTAGACCAATTTTTTTTTTTATTGTGAAAGATAATGTTACGCCGAGCAAATTGATACCCAACATGTCACGCCTCAAAATTGCGTCCACTCGTGGAATGGCGACAAACTTTTACCCTTTAAAATCTCCATAGGTGACGTTTAAAAAATTCTACAGGTTGCATGTTTTGAGTTACAGAAGAGGTCTAGGGCTAGAATTATTGCTCTCGCTCTACCAATCATGGAGATACCTCACATGTGTGGTTTGAATACGGTTTACATATGTGGGCGCTAATCACGTATGTGTTCGCTTCTGCGGACGAGCTCGTCGGGACGTGGCGTGTTTTCTGGCTCGTAACTCTTTTAGCTGAGTCCTAGATTCCAAGCAAATTTGTCAAACCCTGAATAAAGGATGCCCTTCAATCACTATGCATCTAGGTCAGGGCCAGCAAACATGAAATACAGACATGAAATACAGTTGTGCTCATAAGTTTACATACCCTGGCAGAATCTATGATTCCTAGGAAAATGTGAAAAAACTCTAATTTGGGATTTTTAAGGCAATGAAAATTTTGAAAAAATGTACTTTTATATAAGAAATGTTATTTTAAATATATAAACATTCTAGAAAAATATTCATAGAAAAAATCCAACATGTTGAAGATATTGTGCAAATATAATAATAAACATTACATACAATATGAAATGAAAGTGGTAATTCCCACTACTTTTTGGTGACCACCAGTAGATAGACCGATGGTTACGAGTAGAGGGGAAACCGACGCGTTTCAATTGCTAATTAATAGAATCTTCCTGTAGGGATATTATACCACTTCTAGAAAAACGAAAGCACAAATGCAATGTTTAAGAATCCATATCAACATCATATACAGTATATCACCAAAGTTAGTAACATATAACATATTACATGGAACTTACATTTTAAAGGTATTAACTTTGGTGATATATATGATGTTGATATGGATTCTTAAACGTTGCATTTGTGCTTTTGTTTTTCTAGAAGTGGTATAATATCCGTACAGGAAGATTCTATTAACTGCTTCCTGACCTCCCCTGCGCGAGAGCCCGTAGCTCTACGTTGGCTCTTATATCGGCCACTAGGGGCACAATCGCCGCCTGGCACACGCGATCACTCGTTACAGAGCGAGGACCGGGAGCTGTGTGTAAACACACAGCTCCCGGTCCTGTCAGGGGGAGAAATGCTGATCTTCTGTTCATACAATGTATGAACAGAAGATCAGTGATTTCCCCTAGTGAGTCCACCCCCCTTCGGTTAGAACACACCCAGAAACATACTTAACCCCTTCCCTGCCCCCCTAGTGTTAACCCCTTCCCTGCCAGTGGCATTTTTATAGTAATTAATGAATTTTTATAGCACTGATCGCTATAAAAATCACTGTATACATGTCACTGGTCCCAAAAATGTGTCAAAAGTGTCCGAAGTGTCCGCCATAATGTCGCAGTACCGAAAAAAATCGCTGATCGCCGCCATTACTAGTAAAAAAATTAATAATATGAATAAAAATGCCATAAAACTATCCCCTATTTTGTAAACGCTATAACTTTTGCGCAAACCAACCAATAAACGATTATTGCGATTTTTTTTTTTGATGAAAAATATGTAGAAGAATACGAATCGCCCTAAACTGAGGAAAAAAACATTTTTTTATACATATTTTTGGGGGATATTTATTGTAGCAAAAAGTAAAAAATATTATTTTTTTTCAAAATTGTCGCTCTAATTTTGTTTATAGCGCAAAAACTAAAAACCGCAGAGGTGACCAAATACCACCAAAAGAAAGCTCTATTTGTGGGGGAAAAAAATATGTAAATTTTTGTTTGTGAGCCACGTCGCACGACCGCGCAATTGTCGGTTAAAGCGACGCAGTGCCGAATCGCATAAAGGGGCCTGGTCCTTTAGCTACAAAATGTTCCGGGGCTTAAGTGGTTAATTAGCAATTGAAACGCGTCGGTTACCCCTCTACTCGTAACAATCGGTCCATCTACTGGTGGTCACCAAATAGTAGTGGGAATTACCACTTTTATTTCATATTGTATGTAATGTTTTAATATTTGCACAATATCTTCAACATGTTGGATTTTATCTATGAATCTTTTTCTAGAATGTTTATATATTTGGGTTTGGAGCTTGCGGCAGGGGCACGCATGCCCACACAGCAGCAAATTTAAAAGGACATACAGTGCGGAAAATAAGTATTTGAACACCCTGCTATTTTGCAAGTTCTCCCACTTGGAAATCATGGAGGGGTCTGAAATTGTCATCGTAGGTGCATGTCCACTGTGAGAGACATAATCCCCCAAAAAAATTCCAGAAATCACAATTTATGATTTTTTAACTATTTATTTGTATGATACAGCTGCAAAGAAGTATTTGAACACCTGTCTATCAGCTAGAATTCTGACCCTCAAAGACCTGTTAGTCTGCCTTTAAAATGTCCACCTCCACTCCATTTATTGTCCTAAATTAGATGCACCTGTTTGAGGTCATTAGCTGCATAAAGACACCTGTCCACCCCATACAATCAGTAAGAATCCAACTACTAACATGGCCAAGACCAAAGAGCTGTCCAAAGACACTAGAGACAAAAATGTACACCTCCACAAGGCTGGAAAGGGCTACGGGGAAATTGCCAAGCAGCTTGGTGAAAAAAGGTCCACTGTTGGAGCAATCATTAGAAAATGGAAGAAGCTAAACATGACTGTCAATCTCCCTCGGACTGGGGCTCCATGCAAAATCTCACCTCGTGGGGTCTCAATGATCCTAAGAAAGGTGAGAAATCAGCCCAGGACTACACGGGAGGAGCTGGTCAATGACCTGAAAAGAGCTGTGACCACCGTTTCCGAGGTTACTGTTGGTAATGCACTAAGACGTCATGGTTTGAAATCATGCATGGCACGGAAGGTTCCCCTGCTTAAACCAGCACATGTCAAGGCCCGTCTTAAGTTTGCCAATGACCATTTGGATGATCCAGAGGAGTCATGGGAGAAAGTCATGTGGTCAGATGAGACCAAAATATAACTTTTTGGTCATAATTCCACTAACCGTGTTTGGAGGAAGAAGAATGATGAGTACCATCCCAAGAACACCATCCCTACTGTGAAGCATGGGGGTGGTAGCATCATGCTTTGGGGGTGTTTTTCTGCACATGGGACAGGGCGACTGCACTGTATTAAGGAGAGGATGACCGGGGCCATGTATTGCGAGATTTTGGGCAACAACCTCCTTCCCTCAGTTAGAGCTTTGAAGATGGGTCGAGGCTGGGTCTTCCAACATGACAATGACCCGAAGCACACAGCCAGGATAACCAAGGAGTGGCACTGTAAGAAGCATATCAAGGTTCTGGCGTGGCCTAGCCAGTCTCCAGACCTAAACCCAATAGAGAATCTTTGGAGGGAGCTCAAACTCCGTGTTTCTCAGCGACAGCCCAGAAACCTGACTGATCTAGAGAAGATCTGTGTGGAGGAGTGGGCCAAAATCCCTCCTCCAGTGTGTGCAAACCTGGTGAAAAACTACAAGAAACGTTTGACCTCTGTAATTGCAAACAAAGGCTACTGTACCAAATATTAACATTGATTTTCTCAGGTGTTCAAATACTTATTTGCAGCTGTATCATACAAATAAATAGTTAAAAAAATCATACATTGTGATTTCTGGATTTATTTTTTTGATTATGTCTCACAGTGGACATGCACCTACGATGACAATTTCAGACCCCTCCATGATTTCCAAGTGGGAGAACTTGCAAAATAGCAGGGTGTTCAAATACTTATTTTCCGCACTGTACATGTACGTCCATTTGCTTGTCTGTGGCATTCTGCGACATAAATGCTCATGCGGCGGTCGGTAAGTGGTTAAATCCATATTGTTTCTAATGCACTCCATAGACTTTAATGAAGGAACGCATTCACCTCATATAACCGACATATTTTATTATCACAAGAAATGAATGCCTTTTTTTTTATTTGATGCTGACGTGCGAAGGAGACATCCCATTAAAAGTCGCTTGTACGGCCCTTCCATCAAGTGGAACGAGCAATTCCTACCTCCATAATGGGAAATCAATGATCAATATGTCTTTTTATAAAAAGCACGCTTCCAAATATTGAAATACATTTTCACACCAGTAAATCCGAATGACTGTTTTTTAACAAAATTCATCGGCCATGACTAGAAAGACTTCCCTATGGTAATATCAGATCTTACATAAAAGGGGAAGAAAAAAATAAAAATAAAAAACAAATCACAGGAAATAAAAAGAACATTATCAAAGCCTCGTTATCACTTCTATAAATGGAAGGAAAAAAAAACAAGCAGCAGATAAACACATAAAACATTATGCCTAGGGGAAAAAAATAAATAGATAACAAGAGGATACTAATCGAAAGTCTATATCATCATTAATAGAGATTTTCTTGTTCTGTGCACGCTCATTTAAATGCAGACACCCCGGAGAATCGGGGAATTAAGATGTGCAAGTGAACCTTTGCTGCCAGTGAAGAAGTTTACAAAAGAACTAGAAGAAGACAAGCAGTAGGGAGAAGCAGGGACCCAAGGACACTAGTCATTTTAATTTGTAATTTGTAATTTAAAATGTTTAATTTTAATTTCCAATTTTATTTCCAAAACAACTTTTGATGAAGGACGAAACGCGTCAAGATTTTCTGAATGGTGTTACTGCTGTAATGCTTTAATAAATATTTCCTATTGAGAAGCTGCCGAGTTGCCGGCCTGTACTTTCTACTCTCAAATGGGAGGTCAATCAGCCACAGCTCAAGGAACCCCTTAAAGCCTCAATGTTGCAGGGGTGTCAAACTCAATTTCATTGTGGGCCGCATCTGCATTATGGTTGCCCTCAAGCAGCTTGTATCTGTATGATTAGATGCCCAGAGCTCCCCACCCTTACGCATATATGTCATGGATATGCAGTAATGTCTGCCAGCTTACCTTCCTCACCATGTGTTCACCTTAGAGGCCGGACACTCTCACCTGTATCTTCTCCCTGTATGGCTCCACACCAGGCCATATCAGGAACTCTATATTAACCAGTGCACTGCAGGTCTGCCTTGCTGATCAACGTTGTTTGTTAAGCATTGTGTTCCTGCTTGCAGTGTGCTACGTTTATCTCTGTGTACCGATCTTGGCTTGTCCCCGAATATTCCTCTTTGCTTGTGACCCTGACCTTTGTTTATCCTAGTCTGCTTGTCGCCCTGACCTTGGCTTACCCCTCACTATCTCTTGTATCCTGAGTGGCTGCTTCCCCTCTCTCCTCGCCCTACGGAGCGTGAGCTGGGGGACTCTGGGGGGCCATGACCTGGATTCAGTTGCAGCTAAGGCCATCCTAACTACTAGAGGCTCTGGTGAATACCTGCTGAATCTTAGACTCTGTGCCCTGGGGAATCTTGGGCTCAAGCTTCCTCTGGGATCCCTGTTGTGCTCCAGTGGACCTGCCTTCCATATCCACTCTGTGTTCCATCCGCAGCAGTCTGCCATAGGGTTCACTACTGTGTGGTGCACTCCTGACTCCAACGGGGTGCATCTGTCACCTGGCCACAGGTAACCTGACAATATATCATTGAAACATTACATTACAGTGCACCCCCCATCTTCTGCTGCTGCTGGGAAGAAGCCGGGGGCAGAGCTGGGAAGCAGAAAATCGCAGGGTCTGTGGTCTGGAGGAGGACCAGAGGAGGGCTGGAGTCAGCTGCCAGAGTCTGCTGAATGCTGAGAACAGGGGAGGTTGAAACAAGGGGGTGCCCAGAAAGGCACCGGATATGTAGAAGGAGTTATGTGGCTCTCTGCTGCCAACTGCTGAGACGGAAGGGCAGAGACGAGCCTCACTGTGGTTGCATGGCAAAGTGCAGGATTTAGTTGTCAGGTCACCTGTGGTCAGATGACAAATGCACCCCGTTGGAGTCAGGAGTGCACCACAGGGTAGTAAACCCTATGGCAGACTGCTGCGGATAGACTACAGAGCGATATGGAGGACAGGTCCACTGGAGCACAAACCGGGAACCCACAGGAAGCTTGAGCCCAAGATTCCCTAGGGCGCGGAGTCTAAGATCCAGCTGGTATTCACCAGAGCCTCTAGTGGTGAGGATGGCCTTGGCTGCAACTGAATCCAGGTCGCGGCCCCCAGAGTCCCCCAGCTTACACTCCATAGGGCATAGAGGAGAGAGGGGAAGCAGTCACTCAGGATATAAGAGATAGTGAGGGGTAAGCCAAAGTCAGAGCGACAAGCAGACTAGGATAAACAAAGGACAGGCCAAAGGTCAGGGTCACAAGCAAACAGGAATACAATGCTAGCAAACAACGTTGATCAGCAAGGCAGACCTGCAGTGCTCTGGTTAATATAGAGTTCCTGATATGGCCTGGGGTGGAGCCATACAGGGAGAAGAGAGGATAAAAGCACCCAGATAAGAGAGTCTGGCCTCTAATGAACACATGAAGAGAAAGGTAAGCTGCCAGACATTACTGCATATCCATGACACTGGTAGAGGAGTTCTGTCCTCCTCTCTGCTGCCGACTGCTGAGAGAGAAGGTGGGGGCAGGGACGAGGGGGCTGCCGCATCTGCAAGAAAGGTGCAAGGGCCACATGCAATTCAGCCCATGGGCCTTGTGTTTGGCACACGTACTCTAGAGAAACTCTAGGGTTTCATGCAGGGGCGGACTGACCATTGAGTCACTTGGGCACTGCCTGAGGGCCCCATGCCACTAGGGGGCCCCATCAGGGTTGCCAGGCTCAGTAAAACCAGGGACTGTATGTAAAAATCTGTGTTTTTTTTTACATCTGTCCCTGATATGTCCAAAACTGACATGCTTTTGATGTGAAAATCCTGAGATTTTAGCTGCCCCGTCTCTGCACTGACTCCTGGCGTGGTGGCCATCAGTAAGCCCAGGGGCCCCATAATCTTCTATTGCCGGGGGGCCCCATGAGTTGTCAGTCCACTATCCATCCCTGGTTTCATGGAACCCTAGTTAAGAAAGGTTGGGCTAAACAGATAAAGGTGGTCCTAAATTGAGGATTTGGTGCAAAATGTTAACATGTTCATAGCAATTATTACAACAAACTTACTGGGCCAGATTCTCTAAGAATTCCGGCGGCGTAGCGTAAGCCAGTTACACTACGCCGCCGCATCGTACTAGAGCAAGTGCTTTAATCTCAAAGCACTTGCTCCGTAGGTTTCGCCTGCGTCGCGTAAATCGCGCAGCGTAAACCCGCGCAATTGAAATGGGGCGGCTTGTATTTAAATTAAGCGCGCCCCCGCGTCGAATGAACTGCGCATGCGCCGGCCGGGGAAAAAGCCCAGTGCGCATGCTCCAGCTCACGTCGGAAAGGGTTGTTGAAACCGACGTCAAAACGACGTGAGCGTCATTTACGCAACTCCCTATTCGCGAGTTAGTAAAACGACGTAAGCGACGGAAAAAGCCGACGCTGACCCGACGCCATACTTAACATGGCATCCGACGGGACCCGACGGCATCCGACGGAACTTCGTAAGGTTACTCCACATAGAAGCTGGGATAACCTTACGCGAACGAAAACGACGTACCCGACGACGGGGCGGCGTAAAAGCGATCGGGAATCGGCACACTACCTCATTTGCATATGCAAATGCGAAAACAACGTAAAGGCCACCTAGTGGCCGGAGTTGTCATTACAACTACGATCCGCAAGTGTAATGGTTTTACACTTGTCGGATGTAGAAGCGTATCTATGCAAAAGTGATGCTAAGCATCACACGCATAGATACGAGACAAAAAAAACGGCGATACGACGGGGTATCTGAGATACTCCGTCGTAACGCCGCTGAGAATCTGGCCCACTGTGTACAGAACACAAATGTTGGTATCAGCAGGCATACCAAGAAAAGGAATATTTTAAGTTTTCTTATAACAGAATTCCTGCTAATGAAGCAAAGATGAATAGACAAGCGTTCTCCATCCCTGCCTTATAGGTGGCACGGAAAGACCTCAAGACAACGCTTTGAATATGCATGTCGGGCAAAAAAAAAACTGTCCAAGGGCCCGGCGACTTTTACCTTTTCTGGCATCTCTGATGAAAACGAAGGGTCAGCTAGAAAATGCAATTTCAAGCTAAGGGTAACAGCTGCTTGCTAATTTAAATATCTGTCTGACCACACTTAGCAATGACCTCCATTGAAAGGCTGAACTCCCATTTTTCACGTATTACATTTCCTTTAAACATCACGCAGAGCTCATTTGCATAGAAGACATGTTGTTCCATGCTGCAAATTAACCGTTTACGGCTGCTGCTTGCACCAATTATTTCCTTCTATTTTATTGCTGTTATTTTTTTTTTCCTTGGTTCACTTTTTATTTCATTTGTTGCCTGCTGATCCTCTTAGGTCTCAGAGCTTTCTATCATTTTATGGTTTTCTAATCTTAATGTTCACATTGTGGCAATTTTATTTCTTTACATAACTCTTCATGATAAAAGTCCTTAATTTCAATCCAATCATAGGCACGATTCTGTGTGCACACTTACTGCTTGCTTTTTTTATTTTATTTTTTCGTCTTGAAACGGCTGGCGAGGTAATGTAATTTTACTGTTGGAAATATCATGCACATTGCCATTTGTTTAAAGGGGTTCTTGACTTTCATTGTTCTAGCTAAAAATCCTCAAAAGGGGAAGTAATGCTGTGACCCTATTCTAGGGATCCCTCCCAGGACATCCAATGGTAGACACAGAATCCCTGCCAGGACATCCAATGGTAGACTCAGAATACCTGTCAGGACATCCAATGGTATTCTCAAAAGTGTACTAACCAGCGGACATATCCGACAGGCATGTCTCCGGCGGACAAATTTCAAAGCATGCTTTGAAATTTGTCCGCTGGGAAAACATGTCCGCTAGCCCGTACACACAATCGGAGATGTCTGCTGAAACGGTTCGTCGGACCAGTTTTAAGCAGATAAATTCGATCGTGTGTACGCGGCCTTAGAATCCCTGCTTAGACATCCAATGGTACTCTTAAAATCTTTGCCAGGACTTCCAATAGTACTCACAGAATCCCTGCCAGGACAACCAATGGTACTCTCAGAATCTCATCAGGACATCCAATGGTATTCTTAAAATCCCTGCCAGGATATCCAATGGTAGACTCAGAATCCCTTCCCGGACACCAAAGGTAGATTTAGAATCCCTACCAGGACATCCAATAGTAGTCTCAGAATCTCTGCCAGGACTTCCAATGGTATTCTCAAAATCCCTGGCAGAACACCCAATGGTAGAATCAGAATCCCTGCCAGGACATCCAATGGTATTCTCAGAATCCCTACCAGGACATCCAATGGTAGTCTCAGAATCTCTGCCAGGGCTTCCAATGGTACTCTCAGAATCCCTACCAGGACACCTGATGGTAGTCTCAGAATGCCTGCCAGAACACCAATGGTAATCTCAGAATCCCTACCAGGACATCCAATAGTAGTCTCAGGATCTCTGCCAGGACTTCCAATGGTACTGTCGGAATCCATGCCAGGACATCCAATGATATTCTCAGAATCCCTGCCAGGACATCAAATGGTAGTCTCAGAATCTCTGCCAGGATCTCCAATGGCACTCTCAGAATCCCTACCAGGACACCCGATGGTAGTCTCAGAATATCTGCCAGAACACCAATGGTAATCTCAGAATCTATGCCAGGGCATCCAATGGTATTCTCAGAATCTTTGCCAGGGCTTCCAATAGTACCCTCAGAATCCCTACCAGGACATCCAATAGTAGTCTCAGAATCTCTGCCAGAAATTCGAATGGAATGGTAGTCTCAGAGTCCATGCCAGGACATCCAATGGTACTCTCAGAATCTCTACCAAGACATCCAATAGTAGTCTCAGAATCTCTGCCAGGACTTCCAATGTTAGTTTCAGAATCTCTGCCAGGACATCCAATGGTAGTCTCAGAAACTTTGCCAGGACATCCAATGGTAGTCTCAGAATCTTTTTCCAGGATATCCAATGGTAGTCTCAGAATCTCTGCCAGAAATTCTAATGGAATGGTAGTCTCAGAATCAAAGTCAGGACATCCAATGGTAGTCTCAGAATCCATGCCAGGACATCCAATGGTACTCTCAGAATCCCTACTAGGACATCCAATAGTAGTCTCAGAATCTCTGCCAGGACTTCCAATGGCACTCTCAGATTCCATGCCAGGACATCCAATGGTACTCTTAGAATCCCTGCTTAGACATCCAATGGTACTCTTAAAATCTTTGCCAGGACTTCCAATAGTACTCACAGAATCCCTGCCAGGACAACCAATGTTACTCTCAGAATCTCATCAGGACATCCAATGGTAGTCTCAGATTTTTTTTTTTTTAATCCAACAAAGGGTATTTATTTTGCAGAATTGGTATACAAACATTGTCATCATTGCAATACAATTTAGTATCATGCATCTCAACCACAGCAATAGACAACATCATAGCATCTTCAGCATGTTTACATTGTTCCTCATAGCCCCTCGCTCAGCCAACATTGATTCCCAATAGTCTGTCCGCTACCAGATCCACCAGGGCAAGTCCCGGTACATCTAGCCACGGTGCCCATATTCTCTCAAATTTGGGTGTACTTCCCCTGTACTGATATATAAGTTTCTCCATTCTTAGAATCGCGCCATTGTTAGCAATCCATTAATTTATTGTCGGCTGGTCGGGGGATCCTCAGATTTGAAATGGGTCATAGTCTCAGAATCTTTGCCAGGACTTCCAATGGTACTCTCAGAATCCCTGCCAGGACATCCAATTAAACTTTTAGAATCCCCACCAGGGCTTCAAATGGCACTCTCAGAACCCCTGCCAGAAAATTCAATGGTACTCCCAATAGTATTCTCAGAATCTCTGGCATGACATCCAATGGTACTGTCAGAATTCCCACCAGGACTCCCAATGATAGTCTCAGAATCCCTGCCAGTATGTCCAGAGTTTCCAGTATCACTGGGCTTGTCCTCTGGCCAGAAATGTATGTAAGCTCCTGCCTTTGAATTGGCTAGTGCTAGGTCTTATTGCCAGCTAGCTGAGCGTTAAAGAGCTACCATACTTGCCTGCCAGTTGCCTGTTTGTTGTCAACCCAGATTTACACGCCTACTCTCTTGTTTACTGCTTGCCTAAACCTCTGCCTTGACCTGACTACTCGCTCACCTGCTGTCTGCCTCAACTCCTGCCTGGACGTGACTACTCTTGTCTTCAGCCCTGTGAACAGTTTCCACACCTCTGTGTTCCAATTTGTGAAAAAATGAAGAGTCAAAGACTCTGGATCAGACATTGTAGGTAAGTTGGAGTATAATAAAAAAAAAAAAAATTGTATTAATAACGAATTGCTCACAAACAGATCAAGTATAGAAAGAGTTAAAACAACATACATTAAACACAGAGAGATACACAAAACTATGATGTGAACAGAAGGTTGGAACCAAATGGACAACATTGAGCTTGTGAGTTTCGCTATTTCGCTTTGTCAGGACACATTTGGGGATGATCGAAAAGCACAGCTCTCACTATCTTACCAGCACACACTTAACCTGTATGGGAGACTCCAGATTGGACCTCAAGGCTCATTATATGAAGAAGAGAGAGAAAAGGGTATTTTACCGTTGCTAGCGGTCAAATATTGTGTAGCAAAGGAACGCAAATATTTTTTCCTATAGGGTTATTAGGGTAACATATATCAAAATTACCCCAGTATCAGGGGGACAGGAGGAAGACTGTGTCCCAGTACGATGGGGGCAGGAGGAAGGCTGTGTCCCAGTATGAGGGGGGCAGGAGGAAGGCTGTGGCCCAGTACCCGAGGAACAAGAGGAAGACTGTGGCCCAGTACCAGGGGGATGGGGGAAAGGCAGAACCCCAGTATCAGGGGGACCGGACAGAAGCTGTGGCCCAGTACCAGGGAGACAAGAGGAAGGCTGTGGCCCAGGACCAATGGATCCAGAAGAAGGCTTTGGCCCAGGACCAGGGGGGAAGGAGGAAGGCTGTGGCCCAGTACCGGGGGGACAGGAGGAATGTTATGGCACGATACCAGAATGACAGGAGTAAGGCTGTGGCCCGGAACCAGGGTGACAGGAGGAAGACTATGGCCCAGTACCAGGTGGACAGGAGGAAGGCTGTGGCCCAGTACCAGGGGGATAGGAGGAAGGTTATGCCCCAATACCACAAGGACAGGAGTATGGCTGTGGCCCAGTACCAGGGGGACAGGAGGAAGGATGTGGCCCAGTACCAGGGGGACAGGAGGAAGGCTGTGGCTCAGGACCAGGGGGACAAGAGGAAGGCTGTGGCCAAGCACAATGGTGGGCAGGAAGAAGGCTGTGGCCCAGCACGAGGGTGGGCAGGAGGAAGGCTGTGGCCCAGGACCAGGGGGACAAGAGGAAGGCTGTGGCCAAGCAGGAGGGTGGGCAGGAAGAAGGCTGTGGCCCAGCACGAGGGTGGGCAGGAGGAAGGCTGTGGCCCACTACGAGGGGAGGCAGGAAGAAGTACCAGAGGAACAAGAAGAAGGCTGTGACCCTGGTTGAGAACCACTGGTCTACCTGAATATCTAAAGAAGAGAATCAAGTTTAAAAAAATAGAAACCTTTTAACAAATCTAGGTGATCCAAAGACAATTACTTTTTAAAAACATTTTTTTTTATTTTTTTTACCAAAACTGAAAAGATCAAGTATTTGCAATGTGTCCACTTACTGGGTCATCTGGGCGAAGCTTTTTCGATGGAGGCCCTCCATCCTCCGGATGTAACATGTAATAGAGTCGGACTTTGTTTGCGTGTTTCTTGCTCTGTAAAAAAAAAAAAAAAAAAATCTAAATAAAATGAGTGGATTTTTAAGATGCACGAAAACCTAAAAAGCAAAGCAGAGCATAAAACACTTCTAATGCTGTAAAGTCTGAGATATTCACGAGTTTATCAGGAAGAAGGAACATCTGTTTGTGGGTTTCTCAAGGTTGCCTTGTCATCCAAGGCAGTGCGGCTGATTAATCATGTCATTTCGTTCCTCCCCAAAACTACACGGCGATGACACTTGCTATGTGGAGCTACGAGCATTATGTTTTTTTATTGTTTTTTTTTCCCCCGCCAGATGCATGCAAGCAGTCAGCGCTGGTAAGATGTAGGATAATGAACAACGATCGGTGAGTGGGGGAAATAAAACACAGAGTGACTGGTGGCATTAGCACATCTAAGCTTGTCCTCTGTGCCTGCTGTACAAGTCTGATTAGTGCTTGCTCAGAGCAGCCTGCGAGCGCAAGTGGCAGATATAAATAAATAAGCAAATGCAAATGCGCTGCAAATGAAACAAGAGGCATGAAAGGAAGACACATATCAAAAGAAAAAGAGGGGAGGATTCAAAGGGAAAAAGTTGAAGAAGAGCAGCTGGGAAAAAAGAAGACATGGGGAAAAAAAAAGGAGCAGATGATCTGCAAAGAGCGGCAAGTGTTAATATAACATGGAAATTGAGAGAAATCACTCATATGGCCACAACCGTAGAGGGATAGATAAGGGAGAGGAGGGGGACACTATGTAGTGACCCACAGGTCAGGCTTTAGAGGCACAAAAAATGTAAAAAAATGTTTACCAAAACATAATTTTTTTTTTTTTAAATGTATACATGATACATAAAAAAACATTTAGGAGAATAAAAAACACATATGGAGAATATATGATAAAGAGTAAGCCCCTGTGCGTCAACGCGTTTCGCCGCTAGGCTTCGTCAGGACACATTCAGGGATTGATGTAAAAAAGAATGGGTCTCACTGTCTAGGATAAAACATATGCATTATTAGATGTGTGCATTCGTTTTCGTCCAAATTTCTGGGATTTTCGCATTCATTTTAGCAAACGATAACGAACACGCAGAATCTGAAATCCTAAAGATCCAACATAAAAAATGCTATATTTTCGTTTGTTGCGACAACAGTTCAATATAGATAGACGATTCGACATGACGGTGACAATAGCGATCTGTGTCTATTGAACCTCCAGTCGAATGTGCCTAACCTTAACTCTATTGGTCCAAGATTATTCTACATAGAGAGGAGAGATTTGACATAGAGAGAAAAGATTTGACATTGATAGAAATGATTCGATATAGAGAGAAATGATTCGATATAGAGAGAAAAGATTTGACATAGAGAAAAAAGATTTGCCATTATAGAGAAAAGATTCAACATTATAGAGAGAAAAGATTTGACATTATAGAGAGAAAAGATTTGACATTATAGAGAGAAAAGATTCAACATTATAGAGAGAAAAGATTCAACATTATAGAGAGAAAAGAATCGACAAAGAGAGAAGAGATTTGACATTATAGAGAGAAAAGATTTGACATTATAGAGAGAAAAGAATCGACAAAGAGAGAAAAGATTCAACATTATAGAGAGAAAAGAATCGACAAAGAGAGAAAAGATTTGACATTATAGAGAGAAAAGATTCAACATTATAGAGAGAAAAGATTCAACATTATAGAGAGAAAAGAATCGACAAAGAGAGAAGAGATTTGACATTATAGAGAGAAAAGATTTGACATTATAGAGAGAAAAGAATCGACAAAGAGAGAAAAGATTCAACATTATAGAGAGAAAAGAATCGACAAAGAGAGAAAAGATTTGACATTATAGAGAGAAAAGATTCAACATTATAGAGAGAAAAGATTCAACATTATAGAGAGAAAAGATTCAACATTATAGAGAGAAAAGAATCGACATTATAAAGAGAAAAGATTCGACATTATAGAGAGAAAAGATTCAACATTATAGAAAGAAAAGAATCGACAAAGAGAGAAAAGATTTGACATTATAGAGAGAAAATATTTGACATTATAGGAGAAAATATTTGACATTATAGAGAGAAAAGAATCGACATTATAGAGAGAAAAGATTTGACATTATAGAGAGAAAAGATTCAACATTATAGAGAGATAAGAATCGACAAAGAGAGAAAAGATTTGACATTATAGAGAGAAAAGATTTGACATTATAGAGAGAAAAGATTCAACATTATAGAGAGAAAAGGATCGACATTATAGAGAGAAAAGGATCGACAAAGAGAGAAAAGATTCGACATTATAGAGAGAAAAGATTTGACATTATAGAGAGAAAAGAATTGACAGAATAGAAAAGAAGCAGCTATAATTATATGATCGCCACAAACCGACGTTTTACGGTCAAATGCTCCGCCCATAGGCTATAGAAGAATTCTAATGTTGGTTGACTAGTAATAATGATTAATAAATATAATTATTATTAGTTATCCAACATTAGAATGCTACTATAGCTTGTGGGCAAACATTCAACCGTAAATGTATGATTGCGGCGTCGTACAGTTTTCCTGCTCCGCCGAATCGTCTTAGAACATTCAACGGACACCATGAGTCTGACTTTATAATTATCAATCAGCTGCTGCACCTGCAGGGTTCTAATGAGGCAAGTGTCAGGGTCTTCATTACTTTAAATGTGATTTTTCTTTGGGAGTATCCCACCAAAATTATATTTTTGTTGCAGAGGATGCCCAAAATCTGACACAAGCAGGAAATTACACTTCTAGGAGGGAGTTCTGTATACCATCCATGATGGGGCACAATTCCTCCCACTGACACCAATGATGGGACACTATTCCTCCCACTGACACCAATGATAGGGCACTATTCCTCCCACTGACACCAATGATGGGACACTAATCCTCCCACTGATACCAATGATGGGACACTATTCCTCCCACTGACACCAATGATAGGGCACTATTCCTCCCACTGACACCAACGATGGGACACTATTCCTCCCACTGATACCAATGATGGGACACTATTCCTCACACTGACACCAATGATAGGGCACTATTCCTCCCACTGACATAAATGATGGGACACTATTCCTCCCACTGATACCAATGATGGGACACTATTCCCCCCACTGATACCAATGATGTGACACTATTACTCCCACTGACACCAATGATAGGGCACTATTCCTCCCACTGACATCAATGATGGGGCACTATTCCTCCCACTGATACCAATGATGGGACACTATTCCTCCCACTGACACCAATGATGTGACACTATTTCTCCCACTGACACCAATGACGGGGCACTATTCCTCCCACTGACACCAATGATGGGACACTATTTCTTCCACTGACACCAATGACGGGACACTATTCCTCCCACTGACACCAATGATGGGACACTATTCCTCCCACTGACACCAATGATAGGGCACTATTTCTCCCACAGACACCAATAATGGGACACTATTCCTCCCACTGACACCAACGATGGGACACTATTCCTTCCACTGACACCAATGATGGGACACTATTCCTCCCATTGACACCAATGACGGGACACTATTCCTCCCACTGACACCAATGATGGGACACTATTCCTCCCACTGACACCAATGATGGGACACTATTCCTCCCACTGACACCAATGATGTGACACTATTTCTCCCACTGACACCAATGACGGGGCACTATTCCTCCCACTGACACCAATGATGGGACACTATTTCTTCCACTGACACCAATGACGGGACACTATTCCTCCCACTGACACCAATGATGGGACACTATTCCTCCCACTGACACCAATGATAGGGCACTATTTCTCCCACTGACACCAATAATGGGACACCATTCCTCCCACTGACACCAACGATGGGACACTATTCCTTCCACTGACACCAATAATGGGACACTATTCCTCCCATTGACACCAATGACGGGACACTATTCCTCCCACTGACACCAATGATGGGACACTATTCCTCCCACTGACACCAATGATGGGACACTATTCCTCCCACTGACACCTACAGTGGTTGACCACGATATTTTGTCAATCTCGCTCACTTTCTCGGCGAGATTGAGCACTTGCGAGCCCCATCGCGGGAGCCAGCGCCGAGCTGGCTTGCCGCGATGGAGACAAAGCCGTCATAGAAGCGACGGGAATCCGACGCGGATTCCCGCCAATTCTACACGTGGGCGGAGTTTGTTATGAATCCTGAGAAGGAAGTCCCCGCCGGATTTTAAATAAAAATCCGGCATGGGTTCAGGAGCATAACGGGCCCTTAGGTCTGGTATGGGTTGTAAGGAGACCCCCCTACGCCGAAAAAACGGCGTGGGGGTCCCCCCAAAATCCATACCAGACCCGTATCCAAAGCACGCCGGCCGGCCGGTCAGGAGGGGAGTGGGGGCGAGCGAGCGCCCCCCCCCCCCTCCTGAGCCGTACCGGGCAGCATGCCCTCAACATGGGGGGGTCAGGTGCTCTGGGGCAGGGGGCGCACTGCGGCCCCCCACCCCAGAGCACCCTGTCCCCATGTTGATGAGGACAGGGCCCCTTCCCGACTACCCTGGCCATTGGTTGTCGGGGTATGCGGGCGGGAGGCTTATCGGAATCTGGAAGCCCCCTTTAATAAGGGGGCCCCCAGATACCGGCCCCCCACCCTAAGTGAATGAGTATGGGGTACATTGTACCCCTACCCATTCACCTGCAAGAAAAGTGTAAACACAAATAAACCACACAGTGTATTGAAATATTTTATTAGTTGGCCGC
Organism: Rana kukunoris; assembly: GCA_029574335.1. NCBI lineage: Eukaryota > Metazoa > Chordata > Amphibia > Anura > Ranidae > Rana > Rana kukunoris. Next base: position 12,599,310 of record CM056056.1, read on the forward strand.
CGGGGGGGGGTGTGTATGATCGCTTTTATAAAAGCGCCCCCCTCCGGCGGGCTTCTGCGGGGGGGTGGGTGCCGCTGTTCTTCGCCGCCGTCTGGTTCTCTTCCACCGCCGGGGGGGCGCTTTGATAAAAGCGCCCACCACCCGGCGGGCTTCCTCCGACATCTTCGGCGGCGGGGGGGGGGTCTTCTCCCACTCTCCGGGGTCTTCTCCCACTCTCCGGGGTCTTCTCCGGCTCTCCGGGGGTCTTCTCCGCTCTCCGGGGGTCTTCTCCGCTCTCCGGGGGTCTTCTCCGCTCTCTGGGGGTCTTCTTCTTCTTCAGGACTTCTTCAGCACGTGGTACCTACCGGAGCATGATGGGACTGCGACGTCACAAGACAGGCCTATATAACTCGCTGCGAGCCGCGCGCCAGCCATAACAGCGGAAGGAAGCGCCGCGTCAACATCTGGAGAAGAGAAGAAGAAGAAGACGTCACAGAAGAGGGGACTCGCCGCCGCTAGTAATTGAGCTAACACACGAAGATAGCGGCGGCGAGTCCTGAAGAAGAAGAAGACCCCCGGAGAGCGGAGAAGACCCCCGGAGAGCGGAGAAGACCCCCGGAGAGCCGGAGAAGACCCTGGAGAGTGGGAGAAGACCCCGGAGAGTGGGAGAAGACCCCCCCCCCGCCGCCGCCGCCGCCGAAGCCCGCCGGGTGGTGGGCGCTTTTATCAAAGCCCCCCCCCCCCCGGCGGTGGAAGAGAACCAGACGGCGGCGAAGAACAGTGGCACCCACCCCCCCGCAGAAGCCCGCCGGAGGGGGGCGCTTTTATAAAAGCGATCATACACACCCCCCCCGGCGGCCAACTAATAAAATATTTCAATACACTGTGTGGTTTATTTGTGTTTACACTTTTCTTGCAGGTGAATGGGTAGGGGTACAATGTACCCCATACTCATTCACTTAGGGTGGGGGGCCGGTATCTGGGGGCCCCCTTATTAAAGGGGGCTTCCAGATTCCGATAAGCCTCCCGCCCGCATACCCCGACAACCAACGGCCAGGGTTGTCAGGAAGGGGCCCTGTCCTCATCAACATGGGAACAGGGTGCTCTGGGGTGGGGGGCCGCAGTGCGCCCCCTGCCCCAGAGCACCTGACCCCCCCATGTTGAGGGCATGCTGCCCGGTACGGCTCAGGAGGAGGGGGGCGCTCTCTCGCTCCCACTTCCCTCCTGACCGGCCGGCCGGCGTGCTTTGGATAAGGGTCTGGTATGGATTGTGGGGGGACCCCCACGCCGTTTTTTCGGCGTAGGGGGGTCTCCTTACAACCCATACCAGACCTAAGGGCCCGTTATGCTCCTGAGGGGGGAACCCATGCCGGATTTTTATTTAAAATCCGGCGGGGACTTCCTTCACAGGATTCATAACAAACTCCGCCCACGTGTAGAATTGGCGGGAATCCGCGTCGGATCCCCGTCGCTTCTATGACGCACTCGCTGGAATGTGCTTTTACTATTCCAGCGAGTGCGAGATGTCGGCAGCCTGTCGCCGAGAATCAGCGCGATGCTGGCGTGCTGAAAACACATTCTCGGCGGCAGGCACTGTATGATGGTTTTTTTTGTTTTGTTTTTTAACCCAAGGCTCCAAATTTAGGTTACATATCGTCATTTTGTGACTTTTCCTTTAAATAGAATGTTCCCATGTACATGTAATCTGATTAGCTTCTGGCTTGCATATCAAGTTTTAATTTCTGAGCCTGAGGAATGAGCACAGCCTGGAGCAATTATACACTGTGTGATTAATGGAAATCAAACAGCCAAATAAAAAAATAAAAATTGCAAGTACACATTGCATCTGCTCCTAAAAAATATGAGTAATAAAACCCCCTAAACCAATTACAATGTTAATAAAACGTATTGTTTGTGTGTAGAGATAAAAGAAGTCATTAATGGCTGTGGGCTAAAGACTCATCATGGTGACTAATCGGGACGACTCACATGTAACGTGTAATAGTTTGTGGCATTAGGAGGTGACACCAGTCGCAGCTGGTGCTCAACATTTTTGGGGGGCGCAAACAAACTAAAAAAAACAAAAAACATACATTTCAGCCATTGTGCCCATCAAACGCAGCCACTGTACCCCTCAAACCAGCCACTGTGCCCATCAAACGCAGCCACTGTACCCATAAAACCAGCCACTGTACCCGTCAAACGCAGCCACCGTGCCCATCAAACGCAGCCAATGCGCCCATCAAACGCAGCCACTGTGCCCATCAAACGCAGCCAATGCGCCAATCAAACGCAGCCACTGTGTCCATCAAATGCAGCCACTGTACCCATCAAATGCAGCCACTGTACCCATCAAATGCAGCCACTGTACCCATCAAATGCAACCTCTGTGCCCATAATTTGTAGCCAACTGTGCCCATCAAATGCAGCCAACTGTGCCCCATAAATTGCAGCCTCTGTGCAAATAATATGCAGCCACAGCGTCCCCCGCCTGGTCACCCGCCCACCTGTGCACTTACCCCATTGTGGTGGTGGGTCAGGCAGCAGGTCAGGCGGCGAGCTATGGGATGGGTTGCACGATGTTCACCCTGGGCTCTAGATGACCTTGTCCCGGCACTGATAAGGAGTCAAAGTTCGCTCTGGGCTCTAGATGACTTTGTCTTGGCACTAATAAGAAGTTAAAAGTTCACCCTGGGCTCTAGATGACTTTGTCCCGGCACTGATAAGGAGTTGAAGTTCACCCTGGGCTCTAGATGACCTTGTCCAAGCACTGATAAGGAGGTAAAGTTCACCCTAGACTAGTCTAGACCTTATCCTGGCACTGATAAGGAGTCAATGTTCACCCTGGGCTCTAGATGACCTTGTGCTGACACTGATAAGGAGTTGAAGTTCACCCTGGGCTCCACATGACCTTGTCCAGGCACTGATAAGATAAAGTTCACCCTGGGCTCAAGATGGCCTTGTCCGGCACTGATAAGGAGTTAAAGTTCCCCCTGGGCTCTATATGACCTTGTCCGGCATTGATAAGGAGTTGAAGTTCACCCTGGGCTCTAGATGAACTTGTCCCGCCACTGATAAGAAGATAAAGTTCACCCTGCGCTCTAGATGACCTTGCCCCGGCACTGATAAACTAGATAAAGTTCACCCTGGGCTCTAAATGACCTTGTTTCGGCACTGATAAGGAGTTGAAGTTTGCCCTAGGCTCTATATGACCTTTGTTTTGGCACTGATAAGGAGGTAAAGTTCACCCTGGGCTCTAGATGACCTTGTCCTGGCACTGATAAGGAGTTAAAGTTCATCCTAGGCTCTAGATGACGTTGTCCCAGCACTGATAAGGAGTTGAAGTTTGCCATAGGCTCTAGATGATCTTGCCCCAGCAATGATAAGGAGTTGAAGTTAGCCCTGGGCTCTAGATTACCTTGTCCTGGCACTGATAAGGAGTTAAAGTTCACCCTAGGCTTTAGATGACCTTGATTCAGCACTGATAAGAAGTCAATGTTCACCCTAGGCTCTAAATGACCTTGTTCCAGCACTGATAAGGAGTTGAAGTTCGCCCTAGGCTTTAGATGACCTTGACTCAGCACTGATAAGAAGTTAATGTTCACCCTGGGCTCTAAATGACCTTGTCCCAGCACTGATAAGGAGTTGAAGTTCCCCCTGGGCTCTATATGACCTTGTCCCGGCACTGATAATAAGTTAAAGGTCCCCCTGGGCTATATATGACCTTGTCCTGGCACTGATAAGAAGTTGAAGTTCCCCCTGGGCTCTAGATGACCTTGTCCCAGCACTGATAAGGAGGTAAAGTTCCCCCTGGGCTCTATATGACTTTGTCCCGGCACTGATAAGGAGTTGAAGTTCGCCCTAGGCTCTAGATGACCTTGTCCCAGCACTGATAAGTAGTTAAAGTTCCCCCTGGGCTCTATATGACCTTGTCCCAGCACTGATAAGGAGTTGAAGTTCCCCATGGGCTCTATATGACCTTGTCCCGGCACTGATAAGAAGTTAAAGTTCCCCCTGGGCTCTATACGACCTTGTCCTGGCACTGATAAGAAGTTGAAGTTCCCCCTGGGCTCTAGACAACCTTGTCCCGACACTGATAAGGAGTTGAAGTTTGCCCTGGGCTCTATATGACCTTGTCCCGGCATTGATAAGAAGTTAAAGGTCCCCCTGGGCTCTATACGACCTTGTCCTGGCACTGATAAGAAGTTGAAGTTCCCCCTGGGCTCTAGACAACCTTGTCCCAGCACTGATAAGGAGTTGAAGTTCCCCCTGGGCTCTAGATGACCTTGTCCCAGCACTGATAAGGGGGTAAAGTTCCCCCATGGCTCTATATGACTTTGTCCCGGCACTGATAAGGAGTTGAAGTTCGCCCTAGGCTCTAGATGACCTTGTCCCAGCACTGATAAGGAGTTAAAGTTCCCCCTGGGCTCTATATGACCTTGTCCCAGCACTGATAAGGAGTTGAAGTTCCCCATGGGCTCTATATGACCTTGTCCCGGCACTGATAAGAAGTTAAAGTTCCCCCTGGGCTCTATACGACCTTGTCCTGGCACTGATAAGAAGTTGAAGTTCCCCCTGGGCTCTAGATAACCTTATCCCGGCACCAATAAGGAGTTAAAGTCATGGCAAGCCAGGAGAAAATTCGATTAAGCTGAAATGTTCGGATCGCACAGAGCTCTGTTTTACGCTCAGTGGGCAGTGTGACGCCATTACAGGGGCACCGGTGACTCTGATGTTATGTGTGATGTGCGTGTTTCCTTCTATTTTACACATTTCCTAGAAGGTGTCACTCCATGTGAGTCATTTAGTCCCGTCACCGAGAAAAAAATGATTAGTTTGAAGTCAGACTGAAGGTGAGAAAAATACATTTGCACTGTGGCTTCGGGGAGACGCATCTCCCCCCCCCCCCTCCCCCCAAGACACTTCCAGAGAAATAATGGCTGTAAAAAGAAAGGTGAGAGTTCAAGGTCTTGGTGACTAAGTGCGGAGCTCGCCTCAGGTGTGACATTAAATCCTCCATCTCCTCCGCTCACAGGAGACCCCTGATGGGGGTATGTGCCGGAGAAAAGGACAATACGCGCCCGGGCACGTCATAAAATAATAATTTCCTGGGAAGACAGATGGATCTTCCTTTTGCTTTGTTGACGGATGCGTGCCAGAAAAAGCCTGGTCTTCAACCAACCCGGTAGATACACAGAAGAACGACAGCGGGGGGAGAAAAAAAGGGCTCCATCAGGAATGCCCCGATTTTTCTTTTTTGTCTTTTTTGGTATGAGTATAGATCTATGAGCATGTGTGAATCCACTTACTGTTCGCAGACTCACTACCTCTACTGGAAGTCTATTCCAACCATCAACTACTCCTTCTAGAAAAAAGACTTCCCAAGGTTAGTTTTGAACTTTCCTCTGGCTAATTTGGAGGTCATGTCCCCGTGTTGTTGATCTTGGCTTCATATTGAGGATACTGCCCTCCTGAACCCTTTTCATTCCCTTAATGTATTAACCACTTAAAACCCGGACCATTATGCAGGTTGCCCCTTTTTGCGATTCGGAACTGCGTCGCTTTAACTGACAATTGCGACGTGGCTCCCAAACAAAATTGACGCCCTTTTTTCCCCACAAATAGAGATTTCTTTTGGTGGTATTTGATCACCTCTGCGTTTTTTTATTGTTTTTTTATTGTTTGCGCTATAAATAAAAATAGAGCAACAATTTTTTTCTATAATAAATATCCCCAAAAAATATATAATTTTTTTCCTCAGTTTAGGCCGATAAGTATTCTTCTACTTATTTTTGGAATAAAAAAAATCGCAATAAGCGTTTATCGATTGGTTTGCCCTCCAAGGCCATGGCTATCCGGCCGAGGTATGAGTTCGTCTGGGCCTGCATCCTGAGCTGCCGGGGGATCTGGTAATGCTGGGCCCGCTGACTCTGCCTCCCCTGGTCCCGGATGGCAGCTGTGTTTGCCTGGACGGCTGCAGTGAGGTGCCTCATATCAGCCTGCACCTCCCCCAGACTGGTCACCTCGGCCGTGGTGGAGAAGTTATCCCCACGGCTGTGTGAATGACGTGTGAATGGTATATGAATGGACAGCGACATCATTGGGGCCTTGACGCCGGCGTTGCTGCTCCCAAGTCCTGCATGTTAGACTTGGGCTAATCCAATGCGATGTGGATGTGGTGTGTGTGATCTAGGGACATCAGTGGTGTGCATGGGTGCATTGTCCGTGTGATCAATCTTTTTGTTTAGTGTCCAAAGATGCCTACGGCGAGGAGCCTCCTGACTGCTCTTCCATCAGCTGACTGGGGCTCCTCTGGCAGGGGGGGGCTGTCTGGTTGGGGGGTCAGATCATCACGTATGTCAATCTGCAGGCCTTTTCGCATGGCAAAGTTGTGCAGAATGCAACATGCACCGATGATCTGACACACGAAGTTAGGGGAATACAAGAGGGCCCCCCCAGACTTATCCAGGCAGCGGAAACGGGACTTCAGGAGCCCAAATGTTTGCTCCACCACTGCACGAGTTTTGATATGTGCTTCATTGTATCTTCTCTCTCCTCTGGTTTGGGGGTTCCGGAAAGGAGTCATTAGATGGGGTCCCAGTGCATATGCAGAGTCACCTGTAAGGGAAAAGACAGGAGGATGTTAGTCATGCATGTGCCCCTTGTGATGTCAGCATCATGGGGGGGACAGTCATGCCTGCCACCCATGTCACTCATGTACACCATGTATATGAAGCTGTCATGGCTGGACCCGGGGTGTTTGGCACGGACGTGCCATATGAGGCGTTGGGCATCGGCTATCACCTGTACGTTGATGGAATGCCAATGCTTCCGATTGCGGTATATGTGCTCTGTGGCACTGGGGGGCTGTAGGGCCACATGTGTGCAATCAATGGCCCCCACAGTGCGTGGGAATCTGGCAATGCTGTAGAAATCCTGCATTGCTTTCAGCCGCAGCTCCTCAGTGGTGGGTCTGATGAAGTGGTTGGACATGCGTCTGAGGATTGCAGGGACAACCTGGTGCACACATCTGCTCATGGAAGACTGTGACATCCCAGCCACCACTCCACCTGTACGCTGGAATGATCCACTTGCAAGGAAATGAAGTGTTGCCAGTACCTTCACCAGTGGCTGCACTGCTTGTGAGCGGTGTGTCTTGCTGGTGATGTCATCCTGCAGGGTTGTGGTTAGTTCAAGGATTGCATCTGGGCTGAATCTGAAGAGGCGATACACCTCCTCATCACCCATGCCAAAGAGGCTCATGCGCGTGCGGTATATCCTCTCACGTGCCCGCCTCCTCCGTACCGGGGGACCCATCAGTAGTGCTAGGACCGCGACTGCCCCTGGCATGTTGGCACACAGAGGTGTTGTCCTTGCAAGTGTCGTTGTTCAGATTGCTATTTTCGTCGCTAACGCTGCTGCTGTAGCTGCTCTCCTGCTGACCTGTGGCCGTCTGGAGTAAAGATAAAGCAGCTATTTGTAGGAATAACTTTGCGCTAGCCTTTCCACATACGCGCGGCGCATGTAGCCAGCGTCTGGTGCTAATCCGTTTGCGAATTGGGAAATCTCCCTCATTTGCATATTTGAATGGGAAATCAATAGGCGCGACGGATGCGACTAGGGAAAATATGCGCTTACGATACTCTGGCGAAGGAGAGTTCAGTCGGTCGGAAAAAGCCTGTTTTCTGTCGCATCTAGTTTGATGGGTACGGCCTCGTAGATACAACGGCGCATCTTTACAGTTACGCGGCACATATCGATATACTCCAGTGCAAGTCTTTCTGAATCTGGCCCATAGCCTGTAAGAATAAAAAGAAAACATGGTCAAGGCAAACAGATAATAGCAACAGACAGCAGTCCAACGAATACTTGCAGTGTAGCAGCACGGGACACAACCCGATCAGGGAGCGAAAGAAATCCCGTTTAGAGGCCGATCAGTCTGCCTGAGACCCAGCACCCATGGAAGCCGAATGGCATTTCCTAGAAACCTTCCGCCAAGACCCCTCGGGGGCAATTCAGGGGGAGCGATGTTGAGGTCCATGCAGAAGGTCTCCAAATCTTCCGGGAAATGGAGCGCCGAGGTTTTCCCATCCCTGTTAGCGATGAGAGCCACTGGAAAGCCCCACCTATAGGTGATAGATGCCTCTCTAAGCTTTTCCGTAAGAGGTTTCAGTGCCCGACGGTGCTCCAGAGTTTCCCTGGCCAAGTCGGGGAAGAATGAAAGAACCGCGCCATCAAAATCCAGCGAGGCCGCCTCCCTTGCCTTTCTAATGATCAGCTCCTTTTCCTCGAAGTAGTGTACCCTGCAAATGACGTCTCTAGGGACATCAGAGGATAGGTTGCGAGGGCGCAAGGCGTGATGAACTCTGTCCAGCAACAAGGAATGATCCGCCGGTTTACCCAGGCCGTTGAAAATACCTCATACTGAGTGCGCCAAATCCTTGTCGCCTGTCGCCTCAGGTAACCCCCGATACGAATGTTGTTCTGGCGGTTTCGGTTTTCCTGACCTTCGATTTTATATAACGCCATCCTGTGAGCGATCGCCAGCTGACGAGTAGCGGCCTGCAGGTCTCCGATGGCTACCGCGTGTCTGTCCAAACGTAGCTCCGAGTCTTCCACATGCTCGAGAACCTGCGCAAGATCAGTGCGAATTCCTGATACCTCTTTCTTAATCGTGCGTTCCAGGCTCAAGAGCATAGACGCCAGGTCCGCGGTCGTAGGTAGATTCTTACCGCCCAGAGAACCCGATCGTCCGGCCGGGCCTCTCCCACACTCCACACTCCGAGCCGCCAGAAGATATCGGAGATAGATCTCTGTTCTCAGGCCGCAATCGGGGGGCGGAGCCCGCTCCCGAGCCACGAGGCGAGCGGCCTAGGCCGTCCAAGTCAGGGAAGTCCTCCGATTCCGCCGCCAGGAACCGCCTAATAGAGTTGTTAGAGGTCCCCTTCTTAGGTAGGGTCTTTCCCGATTTCCGTCCCATGCTTGCCATAAAGATGTGGACAAGTGCAATAAGTAGCAAAATAACAGTGCCGACGCCGGAGCTCACATGAGACACGTCCTCACAGTCTCATGGCCAAGCCACGCCCCCGTGTAGTAGTGATATGATAATGGTGTAGTAGTGGTATGATAGTGGTGTAGTAGTGGTATGATAGTGGTGTAGTAGTGGTATGATAGTGGTGTAGTAGTGGTATGATAGTGGTGTAGTAGTGGTATGATAGTGGTGTAGTAGTGGTATGATAGTGGTGTAGTGGTATGATAGTGGTGTAGTAGTGATATGATAATGGTGAAGTAGTGATATGATAGTGGTGTAGTAGTGGTATGATAGTGGTGTAGTAGTGGTATGATAGTGGTGTAGTAGTGATATGATAGTGGTGTAGTAGTTGTATGATAGTGGTGTAGTAGTGATATGATAATGGTGAAGTAGTGATATGATAATGGTGAAGTAGTGATATGATAGTGGTGTAGTAGTGGTATGACAGTGGTGTAGTAGTGGTATGATAGTGGTGTAGTAGTGGTATGATAGTGGTGTAGTAGTGGTATGATAGTGGTGTAGTAGTGATATGATAATGGTGAAGTAGTGATGTGATAGTGGTGTAGTAGTGGTATGACAGTGGTGTAGTAGTGGTATGATAGTGGTGTAGTAGTGGTATGATAGTGGTGAAGTAGTGATATGATAGTGGTGTAGTAGTGGTATGACAGTGGTGTAGTAGTGGTATGATAGTGGTGTAGTAGTGGTATGATAGTGGTGTAGTAGTGGTATGATAGTGGTGTAGTAGTGATATGATAATGGTGAAGTAGTGATGTGATAGTGGTGTAGTAGTGGTATGACAGTGGTGTAGTAGTGGTATGATAGTGGTGTAGTAGTGGTATGATAGTGGTGAAGTAGTGATATGATAGTGGTGTAGTAGTGGTATGACAGTGGTGTAGTAGTGGTATGATAGTGGTGTAGTAGTGGTATGATAGTGGTGTAGTAGTGGTATGATAGTGGTGTAGTAGGGGTGTCTATACAGTGATTTCCAGGTTCTGGAGGGATCCCACAGGTATAGTATATACATAGTTGAACTGTATGTATAAAATATCCACACCTTGGATTTCTCTCTGAGTACAGTTTGCATAGACTTGTGCGTCTCCTGCGCCGTTTCTTCTGACCTCTCTCTCCTTGTGAAAGGACTAATAGCTTGGCTGTCTCTGCCTCCGAAATGAAAAAAAAAGCATGCGGCCAGGGAAGTCAGAGAGAGGTCAGGTCTGATCTGCGTTCTTGTTCGGGGTCAGTGGCTCGGAATGTGATGAAGCTATTGGATGGGAGTGACATCAGAACCGAGGTCACAAATGGTAAATTGAATTCATGTTTCGGGTTTTTTATGAGAACGTCTCTTTTACTCCTGAAGGAAAAAATTAATATAATCCGACAACCAGCTCCAGGAACACTCTCAATGTGTCCCATATTCGGGATCCATTTGTGATTGGATAGGCTATAAATCACAATGGCCTCTTTGTTTAATACAGGGGTGGGGGGGGGGGCACAAGTTGTATTCCATGTTTCCATCTCTGCTCCCTCAACTGCTCAACTATTACGGCTGTAATACTAAATAAATGGAAAAAATCTCAGGGGTAGAAGAAGAAATTTTTTTCTAAGTTGGTGGATAGATTTAGAAGGTTAAAAGTCCCCCCCCCCCCCTCCGGTTACCTTTCTTCTAGTTTTTAGGGGTTATGCTTCCTTGTTTAACCACTTGACTTCCAGAAGATTTACCCCCCCCCCTTTATGAGCACTAGACAGACATGTGCAATATGTTTCGGTCCAAATACAGATTCGGACACATTTTTGGTTATTCAAAGATCCGGGTGTATCCAAATCTCCGAATTACACAGTAACGAATAGTAACAAATTTAGTTGAAATTCATTCAAATTCGTTTTATTTGTTTTCTAACAAATTCCAACATTTCAGAACTATAAGGCCGTGTATACACGATCGGTCAAAACCGATGAAAACTAACTGAAGATCCGTTTTCATCGGTCCAAACCGATCGTGCGTGGGGCCCCATCGGTCAGTTATCATTCGGTCAAAAAAAAAGAACTTGCTTTAAAATTTGACCGATGGACGCCTGACCGATGGGTCAAAACCGATCGTTAGTATGCAAAAGCATTGGTTAAAAGGCCGCGCATGCTCAGAATCAAGTCGACGCATGCTTAGAAGCATTGAACTTCGTTTTTTTTTAGCACGTCGTTGTGTTAAAACACGTAAACGTCACCGCGTTCCAACACGATCGTTTTTTTAACCGATGGTGTGTAGGCACATCAGACCATCAGTCACCTTCACCGGTTAACCTTCGGACCGTTCTCATCGGATGGACCGATCGTGTGTACGCGGCCTTGAAAAACGATCAACCGATTCAAATTCTGTGTGAAGAAATAGCTGGTTGCTAAGGAACGGGTTGGGCCGGCCACCGGCATCCTTAACAACCATGAGTTGTCCCCCCCCCCGACAGGTGAATATAAAGAAAAGAATGCCGGCAATAGTACAATGTAAAAAAAAATGGTGAGGGGTTCCCCGCCCCTGCCCCAGTCTCTACCAGGCCATCTGGTATAGAGTTTAAGGGCAACCCCACGCCAACAAGACGCTTACCCCGACTTGTTCATTCCCCGACTTAGTTGGGGTAGGCGGTACACTTTGGTGGGGGTGGGTCAGCCACGCCCTGTCACCTTTTGGAACCCGCCTTCTGCACTGTCACTGTACTAATGACACAGTACTAATTAACATCTACGGTGATCAAAGGGTTAAATGTGTGCAAAAAGCATCGGTTAAAAGGCCGCGCATGCTCAGAATCAAGTCGACGCATGCTTAGAAGCATTGAACTTCGTTTTTTTCAGCGGACTGTTTTTATCGGACATGTCTCCTCGTGTGTACAGGGCCTTAGAGATTTCAAAGAGATGTGAATTACTGGATGTGCCGCAATTCATACTGGGAAATGTAGTTCTTACATGAACGAGCGCCGCAAACCAGGAAGTGAATGAGAGAACAGAAACTAGAACACCGGAGGTGATTGATGAAGGAATTTAATAGGTATTTATTCGTTTTTTTTTTTTACAGAATCATTACACTATTCTGTCTGTCTACCTTGCAGACATACATTTCTGCCCAACATTTTTTTTCCCTTTACAACTCCTTTAACTATATAAGGTGTACAACCACTTTAAGGTAGAACCAAAGTTGGATAGAACATCATCAGAGTTTATGATTATTTATTTTTTCCTGTTCTGTATAAACAATCATCTGAACACAATATACAACAAATTCTTTCTCCAATATCCCCATATAGAGTATTATGTTATGAATATCAGCCTTACCTCGTAATGTGCAACCCTCTGAGACTCCGAGATTAACTGCGCATTGCAGATTTTGCAGTAGGTCTCGGTAAACAGAACTCTGTCCTCCGACTTCATCTGAAAATACAGAAACAAGACAAAGAGATGGTGACTCAGAGTCAGAGCCGTATTGTACACAATAGAAAAAAAATTAAAAAAGTATAAAACCCAGAAGAGCTTCTCTATACATACAGTTGCGCTCAGACGTTTGCCAGAATTTATGATTTCTTGGCCATTTTTCAGAGAATATGAATGAGAACACAAAAACTTTTCTCTCACTCGTAGATGGTGTTTGGCTGAAGCCATTTATTATCAATCAATTGTGTTTACTCTTTTTATATCATAACAGCAAAAGAAACTACCAAAATGACCCTGATCAAAAGTTTACATACCCCTGGCAATTTTGGCCTGATAACATGCACACAAGTTGACACAAAGGGGTTTGAGTGGCTATTAAAGGTCATCATCCTCACCTGTGATCTGTTTGCTTGTAATTAGTGTGTGGGTATAAAAAGTCAATGAGTTTCTGGACTCCTGACCAGGGCCGTCTTAGCATTATGGGCTTCTGGGCAAAGTAATGCACTGGGACCACTATCAGCCTGCCCCAACGTAATGCACTGGGACCCCTACCAGCTTGTTACCAAAGTAATGCACTGGGGCCCCTATCAGCCTTCCCCAAAGTATTGCACTGGGACCCCTATCAGCCTGCCCCAAAGTAATGCACTGGGACCCCTATCAGCCTTCCCCTAAGTAATGCACTGGGACCCCTATCAGCCTTCCCCAAAGTATTGCACTGGGACCCCTATCAGCCTGCCCCAAAGTAATGCACTGGGACCCCTATCAGCCTTCCCCTAAGTATTGCACTGGGACCCCTACCAGCTTGTCCCCAAAGTAATGCACCGGGGCCCCTATCAGCCTGCCCCAAAGTAATGCACTCGGACCCCTATCAGCCTTCCCCAAAGTAATGCACTGGGACCCCTATCAGCCTTCCGCAAAGTAATGCACTGGGACCCCTATCAGCCTTCCCCAAAGTAATGCACTGGGACCCCTATCAGCCTTCCCCAAAGTAATGCACCGGGACCCCTATCAGCCTTCCGCAAAGTAATGCACTGGGACCCCTATCAGCCTTCCCCAAAGTAATGCACAGGGACCCCTATCAGCCTTCCCCAAAGTAATGCACTGGGACCCCTATCAGCCTTCCCCAAAGTAATGCACTGGGACCCCTATCAGCCTGACCCAAAGTAATGCACTGGGACCCCTATCAGCCTTCCCCAAAGTAATGCACTGGGACCCCTATCAGCCTGACCCAAAGTAATACACTGGGACCCCTATCACCCTGACCCAAAGTAATGCACTGGGACCCCTATCAGCCTGACCCAAAGTAATGCACTGGGACCTCTACCAGCCTGCCCCAAAGTAATGCACTGGGACCCCTATCAGCCTTCCCCAACGTAATGCACTGGGACCCCTATCAGCCTTCCCCAACGTAATGCACTGGGACCCCTATCAGCCTTCCCCAAAGTAATGCACTGGGACCCCTATCAGCCTGCCCCAAAGTAATGCACTGGGACCCCTACCAGCTTGTCCCCAAAGTAATTCACTGGGGCCCCTATCAGCCTGCCCCAAAGTAATGCACTGGGACCCCTATCAGCCTTCCCCAAAGTAATGCACTGGGACCCCTATCAGCCTTCCCCAAAGTAATGCACTGGGACCCCTATCAGCCTGCCCCAAAGTAATGCACTGGGACCCCTATCAGCCTGCCCCAAAGTAATGCACTGGGACCCCTACCAGCTTGTCCCCAAAGTAATTCACTGGGGCCCCTACCAGCTTGTCCCCAAAGTAATGCACTGGGGCCCATACCTGCTTGTCCCCAAAGTAATGCACTGGGGCCCCTACCAGCTTGTCCCTAAAGTAATGCACTGGGGCCCCTATCAGCTTGTCCCCAAAGTAATTCACTGGGGCCCCTACCATCTTGTCGCCAAAGTAATGCACTGGGGCCCATACCAGCTTGTCCCCAAAGTAATGCACTGGGGCCCCTACCAGCTTGTCCCTAAAGTAATGCACTGGAGCCCCTATCAGCTTGTCCCCAAAGTAATGCATTGGAGCCCCTATCAGCCCGCCCCAATTTACACATCTACTCCCAAGAATTAAGGTATAAAAATAGTTGATAGAATTAAACATATATGTATTAGTACTTTAAATTTTATTTATTTTTTTAAACCGTAAGAAAACATGGCATAAATCAAAGACTTATCAACAAAAAGGGCGCAGAAAGGGTGGTACAGAAGGGCAGAGTATGGGGAGTCAGGAAGGCGCATTACTGGGATCAGGAGGGCGCAGTATTGGGATCAGGGGGGCGCAGTACTTGGATCAGGAGGGCGCAGTATTGGGATCAGGGGGGCGCAGTACTGGGATCAGGGGGGCGCAGTACTGGGATCAGGGGGGCGCAGTACTGGGATCAGGAGGGCGCAGTACTGGGATCAGGGGGGCGCAGTACTGGGATCAGGGGGGCGCAGTACTGGGATCAGGGGGGCGCAGTACTGGGATCAGGGGGGGCGCAGTACTGGGATCAGGGGGGCGCAGTACTGGGATCAGGGGGGCGCAGTACTGGGGTCAGGGGGCGCAGTACTGGGATCAGGGGGGCACAGTACTGGGATCAGGGGGGCGCAGTACTGGGATCAGGGGGGCGCAGTACTGGGATCAGGAGGGCGCAGTACTGGGATCAGGGGGGCGCAGTACTAGGATCAGGAGGGCGCAGTATTGGGATCAGGGGGACGCAGTATTGGGATCAGGAGGGCGCAGTATTGGGATCAGGAGGGCGCAGTACTGGGATTAGGAGGGCGCAGTACTGGGATCAGGGGGGCGCAGTACTGGGATCAGGGGGGCGCAGTACTGGGATCAGGAGGGCGCAGTACTGGGATCAGGGGGGGCGCAGTACTGGGATCAGGGGGGCGCAGTACTGGGATCAGGAGGGCGCAGTATTGGGATCAGGGGGGCGCAGTACTGGGATCAGGGGGGCGCAGTACTGGGATCAGGAGGGCGCAGTACTGGGATCAGGGGGGCGCAGTACTGGGATCAGGGGGGCGCAGTACTGGGATCAGGAGGGCGCAGTACTGGGATCAGGGGGGCGCAGTACTGGGATCAGGGGGGCGCAGTACTGGGATCAGGGGGGCGCAGTACTGGGATCAGGGGGGGCGCAGTACTGGGATCAGGGGGGCGCAGTACTGGGATCAGGGGGGCGCAGTACTGGGATCAAGGGGGCGCAGTACTGGGATCAGGGGGGAGCAGTACTGGGATCAGGGGGGCGCAGTACTGGGATCAGGAGGGCGCAGTACTGGGATCAGGGGGGCGCAGTACTGGGATCAGGAGGGCGCAGTACTGGGATCAGGGGGGCGCAGTACTGGGATCAGGGGGGCGCAGTACTGGGATCAGGAGGGCGCAGTACTGGGATCAGGGGGGCGCAGTACTGGGATCAGGGGGGCGCAGTACTGGGATCAGGGGGGCGCAGTACTGGGATCAGGGGGGCGCAGTACTGGGATCAGGGGGGCGCAGTACTGGGATCAGGGGGGCGCAGTACTGGGATCAGGGGGGCGCAGTACTGGGATCAGGGGGGCGCAGTACTGGGATCAGGAGGGCGCAGTACTGGGATCAGGGGGGCGCAGTACTAGGATCAGGCGGGCGCAGTACTGGGATCAGGGGGTCGCAGTATTGGGATCAGGAGGGCGCAGTATTGGGATCAGGAGGGCGCAGTACTGGGATAAGGAGGGCGCAGTACTGGGATCAGGGGGGCGCAGTACTGGGATCAGGGGGCGCAGTACTGGGATCAGGGGGGCGCAGTACTGGGATCAGGGGGGCGCAGTACTGGGATCAGGAGGTGCAGTACTGGGATCAGGGGGGCGCAGTACTGGGATCAGGGGGGCGCAGTACTAGGATCAGGAGGGTGCAGTACTGGGATCAGGGGGGGTGCAGTACTGGGATCAGGGGGGCGCAGTACTGGGATCAGGGGGGCGCAGTACTGGGATCAGGGGGGCGCAGTACTAGGATCAGGAGGGCGCAGTACTGGGATCAGGGGGGCGCAGTACTGGGATTAGGAGGGCGCAGTACTGGGATCAGGGGGGCGCAGTACTGGGATCAGGGGGGTGCAGTACTGGGATCAGGAGGGCGCAGTACAGGGATCAGGGGGGCGCAGTACTGGGATCAGGAGGGCGCAGTACTGGGATCAGGGGGGCGCAGTACTGGGATCAGGGGGGCGCAGTACTGGGATCAGGGGGGCGCAGTACTGGGATCAGGGGGGCGCAGTACTGGGATCAGGGGGGGGCGCAGTACTGGGATCAGGGGGGCGCAGTACTGGGATCAGGGGGGCGCAGTACTGGGATCAGGGGGGCGCAGTACTGGGATCAGGGGGGCGCAGTACTGGGATCAGGGGGGCACAGTACTGGGATCAGGAGGGCACAGTACAGGTTCTTAGACACATCCCAGGACAGCTTGGTAAAAAGCATGACTGTCCTGGCAAATCTGGGACAGTTGGGAAGTATGATATAATTCAAGATTATTATGAGGCCCCCATGCACCTGGGGCCCATGCATTAAGACAGCCCTGCTTCTGACAGATCCTTGCATCTTTCATCCAGTGCTGCACTGACGTTTCTGGATTCTGAGTCATTGGAAAAGCAATAGAATTGCCAAAGGATCTGCGGGAAAAGGTAGTGGAACTGTATAAAAAGAGGAAAGGGATATAAAAAGATATCCAAGGAATTTAGAAAGCCAATCAGCAGTGTTCAACTCTAATCAAGAAGTTGAAAATGAGGGGTTCTGTTGAAACCAAACCACGGTCAGGACGACCAACTAAAATTTCAGCCACAACTGCCAGGAAAATTGTTCGGCATACAAAAAAACCCCCACAAATATCTTCATGTGAAATACAGGACTCTCTGAAAACATGTGGTGTGGCCGTTTCAACATGCACAATAAGGGGACACTTGAAGAAAGATGGGCTGCATGGTCGAGTCTCCAGAACAAAGTCATTACTACGCAAATGCCACAAAGTATCCTGCTTATAAACAGCACAGAGACAAGACTCAAACCTTCCGCCACAAAGTCATTTGGAGTGATGAGAACAAAATTGAGCTTTTTGGCCACAACCATAAACACTACATTTGGAGAGGAGACGACAAGACCTATGATGAAAGGTACACCATCCCTACTGTGAAACACGGTGGTGGATCGCTGATGTTTTGGGGATGTGTAAGCTACAAAGGCACAGGAAATGTGGTTTAAATTGTTGGCAGGATGAACGAAGAATGTGGTAAAAAAATACTGGAGGAACATTTTCATTCATCAGCCAGGAAGCTGCGCACGGGACGTACTTGGACCTTCCAACATGACAATGATCCAAAACACAAGACCAAGACCACCTGTCATTGGCTACAGCAGAATAAAGTGAAGGTTCTGGAGTGGCCGTCTATACCGAAAGGTTTAGAGGCCCCCGGTATAGACCATAAGGATATGCAAACCCTTTCACGCCGATGGGGATTGGTACACGGCACCTGGACTTCCCAGGTGGGGGAAAGACACTGGAATGTATGTTTGCAAAGGCTCAGCTGTCCATGTTCCAGAAGTCCTAATATGTGCCGTGAAAGTGTTGGAATTAATTATATCTCGTCTTGCTGCACGTCAGTCACTCAGAAATCACCGGAGCGGAAGACTCAGCATGACAGCCAGGGAACAAACATTCCCATAAGCAGAGCCAGAGCTGGGCTGGGACAAAAATTTGGCCCTGGACTTCATCCAGACTGGCCCACTTTGACAGGTCTCTCCCATGGCGGCCGGACAAATGCTGCACCAATCCCCCCCACCCCCACCCCGGCCACCCAAGCCCCCTCTCCCCCTTTACTAGCCGTTCTACTTTAGAGTAGAACGGCTGGTACTGGTACTCTTATAGGCAGTACCAGTGGGGAAGCTAGACATTATTTCACCCGGGGCAAGGAATCAGTTCGGTGCCCCCCCTTATGGGACAAGATTAGGCAGAAGTGAGAAACTCCCAGGCCATAGCTGTTGAGTCAGCTGTCTGTCCCCTCCCCCTTGCTCCTCTGTCCCCCCCCCTCCAGCTCCAATGGTCCTCCCCTGCTTCTCTATTTCCCCCAGGTGAGCGCTGTGGGAAGGGAGAGACAGAGGAGCGGAGGGGGGCAGCGGTCCGCTGTCACTGAAGCCGGCCCACTGAGCCATCGGCCCACCGGGAAACTCCCTATAGTCCTAGTTGCCAGTCCATCCCTGAGCAGAGCCCAGCTATGGCGGCCTCCATAATTCTCTCTTTGTAGAAGGGGGTGGGGGGGATACTTTAAAGTGTCTGTCAAGTTTAATTTTTAATGATAAGCTCTCCGCTTTCTGCACGTTCAGGAATATTTGTGTTACTTATTCCTCATATCTGGAACGTTTACCTTTTCTAGGCTTTTTTAAATTAAAATTTGTTTTAGAGAAATGCAATTGAGCGAAGGGTGATGGGGACAGATAGTGATTACCATGGCATTATATAGGGAGGCGATGAGATAGGGGCTTTGCGCTCCGTGCCGCATATCTAGAAGGATTTCTGAGACGCTTCATGTTATCTGACTCTTCATGTGTTTGAAGCCATCTTTAGACTTATTTCACAGATATCGGGCAGGACTTGCAGACTGTTATGGATTCTAGGTAAGCTCTTTGAAGGAATAAATGAAAATGTTAAAGGATATAACTGAATATTTGCTTGATTCACATAAATACATTAAAGCTGAGCTATAGCTGAAGTAGAAATAAGGCCAAATACATTTTGGGTAGCGAAATTAAGCGTTGCCAGAGGCGGCTCTTTAATTAGGCGGTCGCCTAAGGCCTCACACTCACAGGGGCCACGTGGCCGCCTAACTTGCCCAATGCATTACCCCAGTTTTGAGAGACAGGGGACCTCAACGCTCCTGTTATCAGGCAGCGTTATGAGCCCTGACTCAGGAGCGGGGCCGCCAGCGTCCCTAACAACCAGTGAATATCAGTGACACCACCCCTTGTGACGTCAATGACCCAGCATGCCCTCAGTCAATGTCGTCACAAGGGGCGAGTTCACCAGGTGACATTACTGGGTGGCCCCTGCCCCTTAGTTATTAAAGAGCAGGATCTGGTGGCCTCCTTGTTAAAGGGGGCTTCCAGATTTCGATAAGCCCCCTGCCCACAGACCTCCACAGCCACCGGCCAGGGTTGTGGGGAAGAGGCTCTTGTCCTTGAATTATTTTTCCCATCAAGGGTGTGTGTGGGGCCCCGTGTCAAGTTTTGCCTAAGGCCTCACAAAGAATAGAGCTGCCGCTGAGGGTTACAGCCCCAATTTGCCATTTGTGTCCCATTGCAGAGATTTCCCTTAAACTTCCTGTCCCATTGCCATGACAGGAAGTGAGAGGAAGTCCCTCCAAAGTAAGGGAATCCGTGGTAGTCACCAGAACTAGCGATTCTATCTCTATTACTGATCTTGTGACAACCCAACATTTGGGGTTTCCTTTCATTTCTACTAGTCACCAAGACAAATAGAGAGGGTGAATCGTCCAGGAACACAGACAGCAGTAAAAACCTGACAGGGGTTCTAATCTCTGTCTAAAAAAAACTAATAAAAGTTGGCTTCAGTTCTACTTAAAGGCCGGTTCACACCAAATCACGCTACTTCAGCACGATTTCAAAGCCGCCGTTCAGTGCAATTTCATGTCTGGCTTGGCGAATTCTGTGCAATATCATGCCCAGATGTCAATGCAAGTCGCACATAAAATTTCCCAAAATAGTGCAGGAACCTTTTCAAAGTGTGGGTGCAAGTTGGAGTTGCACTGATTTGAATGTTTCCATAGCCAGAAATAGGGTGCGACTTATGTCCAATTGCAGGACAAGTTGCACCTGTGTGAAGCGTATGTCAAAAACATAATCAGTACATCTCTGCCATACATGCACGGTTCCCTGTGTTTTATTATCCATTTAGGCAAGCTTTAGGTGCAGAATTATATGGCCTGTGACGGTAGTAGAACATATCCCCGTCAAGCATTCCCTTCTTCTCCCATAAAAGAAATCACCCAATATTCCACGACTAGGAATATCCCTGGAATCGCTGAATAATCCACACATGAGCCATGGCTTAATGCTGAATGTAAACAGGACACACTTTATTGAAAGTACACAGCACACTTTATACAGGATTTGGAACATCCCGCCCCCAACAACCGCTTTCCTATTGGTCCATTGTAAAGTATGCAGTCTTCACTCAGGTCCTCTTAAACCATGCAAATGAGGACTTGAAAATTACACAGCAGAGATTGGTCCCAAAGCTTGAATAGCCTGAATATGTGTGTTGAGACAGAAGCCCCCAGGGGGTCGGGTGGCTAGGCGTCTCGTCTCTAACACGGCTATTCATCTGCAGAACACAATGGAAAGGTATTTCACAAGCCACTTAGCATTGAAAGGTCATTGTCCCTTACTGGCAGCATGGCAATCTGGTTTAAACAGGTTTTACAGATGCCTCTACAAAGGGGAAAGTAATCCAATTATCCAGGGCTAGAGGCAGACCCCATAACACACAGACATTAAAATTAGCAGGGAGAGAATTACACTGAAGTATATAGGCAATTGCATAAAAGTCCTTCACATGGCCCTATTCACATGGGTGCATATCTACGGATAGTTTGCCTTGATTGTGGGGGATAAAGGCTATAGCGTCATGCAAACTGTCCAATTAGCTGCAGCCAGATTTTCCCAGAAGTGCCGACCCTGGATGCACACTGTGAGCGTCCAGCGTCAGCCGACAGCTCTATTTGCATGTGACCACTAAGTAGAGAGGTAACATACAAACAGCAAGAGGGCCAGCCATTGATTTGTACAGGGTTGAAATCCGACAGCTGCTGCTGGTCACTCATAGTGTGTGCAACGTTGACAACCACAAGAAGAAATCTATTGATTTTTCCTGGCAACCACTCCTGGGGTCTGCTATTCAGAAGTGTGAATGTGGCATGCCAGGAATATAGTGTTTTCCTACCTATTTGTGCAGACAACATGTGTCTTTTTAGCTCTAAATTCTAAACATGTGGTGTCAGCCCTGCCTATTTTATTTCTGACATTATAAAGAACACAGACCCCTCCTCATCTCCATAACCCCTCTTCCGCATTTCCTCCTTCCCTCCCCTCCATAACTCCATAATCCCTCTTCCTCATCTCCATAACCTCTCCTCATCCCCATAATTCCTCTTGCTCATCTCCATGACCGTCCCTTGTTATCGCAAACCCTCCCTTCTCATCTCATCTCAATAATTCCTCATCTCCATGACCCTTCTCTCCTCCCTCTCTCCTCATCTCCATAATCCCTCTTCCTCATCTCCATGACCCCGTATCTCCTCCCTCTCTCATCATCTCCATAATTCCTCTTCCTCATCTCCATGACCCCTTCTCTCCTTCATTTCCATAATTCCTCTTTCTCATCTCCATGACCCCTTCTCTCCTCCCTCTCTTCTCATCTCCATAATCCCTCTTCCTCATCTCCATGACCCCTTCTCTCCTCCCTCTCTTCTCATCTCCATAATCCCACTTCCTCATCTCTATGACCCCTTCTCTCCTCCTTCTCATCTCCATAATTCCTCTTCCTCATCTCCATGACCCCTTCTCTCCTCCTTCTCATCTCCATAATCCCTCTTCCTCACCTCCATGACCCCTTCTCTCCTCCTTCTCATCTCCATAATCCCTCTTCCTCATCTCCTTGACCCCTTCTCTCCTCCCTCTCTTCTCATCTCATAATCCCTCTTCCTCATCTCCATGACCCCTTCTCTCCTCCCTCTCTTTTCATCTCTATAATTCCTCTTCCTCATCTCCATGACCCCTTCTCTCCTCCCTCTCTTTTTATCTCCATAATTCCTATTCCTCATCTCCATGACCCCTTCTCTCCCCCCTCTCTTCTTATCTCCTTGACCCATTCTCTCCTCCCTCTCTTCTCATCTCCATAATTCCTCTTCCTCATCTCCATGACCCCTTCTCTCCTCCCTCTATTCTCATCTCCATAATCCCTCTTCCTCATTTCCTTGACCCCTTCTCTCCTCCCTATCTTCTCATCTCATAATCCCTCTTCCTCATCTCCATGACCCCTTCTCTCCCCCCTATCTTCTCATCTCCTTGACCCCTTCTCTCCTCCCTCTCTTCTCATCTCCATAATTCCTCTTTCTCATCTCCATGACCCCCTCTCTCCTCCCTCTATTCTCATCCCCATAATCCCCCTTCCTCATCTCCATGATCCATTCCTTGTAATCACAACCATCTCTTCTTATCTCCATAATTCCTCTTTCTCATCTCCATGACCGATCTGTATATAAATATGTGCACTTTACATTTAACTGCTCAAAAAAAGGCCACAAAATCAGCCCACCGGATGTATACCAATCCAGTATAACACATAGAATATTGTATCATGAAAACAGAAAGGGGTTACAATTTCTCAACGTGTTTCGCAGACATGCTTCTTCCGGAGGGGGGCATTCAGAAAAATGTCTAGATAGGTCTTGCATGCAAATATTGGAAAAGGGCCACTACCAGGAACCAAAGAAGTGAGAAGGGCAACACAAAGCAGGTGCCGGATTCCACGCTAAAAAAAAATCAGACAGGTAAAATCTAAAACTGTGGGAAAATGTGGCCCCTCAGAAGGAGAAAAACATCCAAAATGTATTTCACCAAACCCCCTGATGTTCAATGAGGGACCAAATTCCATAAATGTGCAGCATGCAAAAAGGGGCCAATGCATTTTTCGGGAGAAAAGCCCCCCCCCCCTTCTTCAGGGCTTGAGCAAATGTTACTAAAATCACAATAGAATGCCCTAAGGGAGGGGTGTCCAGGCTTGATGAAGACCAGCGTCTCCCGACGGGCACCAATAGCGGGTTTTTAATGATGAAGGAACGAGAGGTGTCAGCTACAGATAAACCAAACCTGCTTTTAAAAGATTCAAATATGATAAAATCCAATACAAATCTGCCATCACTTCCTTGATACACGACTATTGCACCTGCCTGAGCGGCATTATCCATCCTCTGATCACTCACTTTATATTCCCCCATTGGACCGCATATTGAACTTTTTATTGGATGCCCGCAGCATTCTGTCAAGGCTTTTTTCTCTGACTTCTCTATTGTTCTGTTGAGTCTTTTTTACTGCTGCATTGACTGGAGCGTCACGCACGTCACTTCTCTGTAGGAAAGCCAACATGCCATTCTGCATCCTGCGCCTGGCTGATAAGACGGTGTGTTCTTAGAGGCGGCATGGCTTTGAAATTCAATTATACTGCCAGGCTAGTGATCTGGGGAGCGCTGGACATGGAATACGTGCTGAATGACATGGATTGAGGTATCCCCAGAATCCGACCTGCTCTCTAGCTGGTAAATGTGGAACCGAACCGATTTGGAGGCACAGGTCATTCAACAATGAGAGTTTAAACGTAGAAAAGATTACCAATTACTAATCAATATAAATTCCATCAACAGTAAAGATTGTGAATAAATTCATTATGGTCAGAGACTGCGGACACGATACAAGAGATGGTCAGAGACTGCGGACATGATACAAGAGATGGTCAGAGACTGCGGACATGATACAAGAGATGGTCAGAGACTGCGGACATGATACAAGAGATGGTCAGAGACTACAGACATGATACAAGAGATGGTCAGAGACTACGGACATGATACAGGAGATGGCCAGAGACTGCAAAGATGATACAAGCGATAGAAAGAGACTGCGGACATGATACAAGAGATGGTCAGAGACTGAGGACATGTCCGCAGTCTCTGACCATCTCTTGTATCATGTCCACAGTCTCTGACCATCTCTTTTATCGTGTCTACAGTCTCTGGTCATCTCCAATATGCCTTTAGTCTCCAACCATCTCCTGTACCATGTCTGCAGTCTCCTACCATCACTTGTACCATGTCTGCAGTCTCTGACCATCTCTTTTATCCTGTCCTCTTTCTCATCTCAATGACCGTTCCTCATTCTCTCCTCCCTCTCTTCTCATCTCCATAATCCCTCTTCCTCATCTCCATGACCCCTCCTCATTCTCTCCTTCATCACTCCCCAACTCCATAATCACTCTTCCTCATCTCCATAACCCCTCCTCCCTACCCCCAGCCTTTTCAAGTCCACAACTGTAGCTGGCCAGCTAGAACCTGTCCTAGGTAGCTAATATAACCTACATGTATATACAGCTAAACCTGCTAAGAACCTAATGTAGAGCACATGTTTATATGTGAGAGTCAAAGGCAGAGTTATTCACTGTGATTTTGTGCTTAGATGTCATATAACAGTTGTATGTTGTGTTCACAGAAGCAAAAGAAAAAATATGCCTTTAAGAGTCATTTGTTTGTATGGCAGCAGTAGGTTAGCAATAACACAGTTGAATTCATGCCAGAAAGCATAGAGTTAAGCTTTTGTGACTCATCAGAAGTCTTTGCCCAATCACAGCTAATATCACATTGAGCAGAGTCTTGACCAATCACAGCCAGCTTTGCAAACACTCTGTCTGGTAGGTTCCTAATACTCCATGTGCTGCTAGATTATTCCACCACAGAGACACAGCAGAACAGACACAAGGCCAAAGCAGTTTTATGGAAGCAACAGGGCAATATAGGTACGTTACACAGTTACTGTAGATATATGTTCTTATTGTAAATAGTGTGATTAGAACTGAATACTGATCTAGCTGTGGGCCAGATTCTCGTAGATCCGCGTATCTGGCGGCGTAGCGTAGCATATGTCATTTACACTACGCTGCCGCAAATTACTGGAGCAAGTGCCGTATTCTCAAAGCACTTGCTTCGTAATTTGCGGCGGCGTAGTGTAAATGGCCCAGCGTATCCCCGCATAAATCAAAGGGGGCGGCTTGTATTTAAATTAAGCACGCCCCCGTCCCGAACGAACTGCACATGCACCCTGGCCTATAAACGTAGGCCACTGCGCATGCTCCGTAGTACGCCGCAAATACATTGGTTGCGACGTGAACGTAATTAACGCACAGCCCTACTCGCGACGAGTTAAGTAAATGACGGAAAAACCCGACGCTGTCCCGACGGCCATACCTAACATGGCATACAGTGGACCGACGTAAGGTTACCACTCATATAGCAGGGGTAACCTTACGCGTACGCAAACTACGACGACGCGGCACAAAAACGTTCGGGAATCGGGGTATCGGCTCATTTGCATATTCGGCGCTGAAATCGACGTAAACGCCACCTAGCGGCCGGCGTAGTATTGCATTTAGGATCCGACAGTGTAAATGACTTACGCCAGTCGGATCCTAGCGTAAAACCGGCGTATCATGTTTTCAGAATAGATACGCCGGCGGGAAATTTGAATTACGCCGGTGTATCTGTAGATACACCGGCATAATTCCTTTGAGAATCTGGCCCTGTGTGTTCACTTATAGTTCCACCACTCATCATACCATACCTCCTATATCGAACAACTAAGTCACCGAACTAATTCACAAACCAAACCCAACTAAGCTAATACTGCAAAAGCAACCCTGCAAACGAAGTTGCAAACAACAGAGTTATACCTTTCAGAAAAATTAGAGAATGCTTTAATAACTTACAGAGATAGAGAGAGTAAATACTGGAGAAAGAAATATATCCACCATCTTATGTTAAATGACAAGATTGAATATTTGAACCACCATTTTCTGTTAGGCCGCGTACACACGACCGAGAAACTTGTCGGGCTAAACTCATCGTTCCGCCCGTTGAGGTTCCCGTTCAGCTGTCGAAAAGCTCGTCGAGCCAAATTTTCCATAGAACAACGAGGAAATAGAGAGCATGCTCTCTTTTTGGCTCGACGAGCTTCCCGACGGGATGCTCGGCGAAAAGTGTACACACGACCGGTTTTCTCGGCAGAATACATCTCCCATCGAGGTTCTCGCTGGATTCTGCCGAGAAACTCGGTCGTGTGTACGGGGCCTTATACTTATTCATCACGTGTTTTTGTGCTTCCATAGAACGGCAATAGAGGAATTTCAGAGTAACAGACAGTCTTGTTGGACTGAAAAGTCAGAGATATTACCATTCTTCTAATGCCACAGAGCATGAGGCACTTCATAGTGCTGCGCCTGCCACAACAACCACTCTTTCTAACCGCCATAACTCCTCTTCCACATCCACCCCCCTCATCTCCAAAACCCCTCCTCAGTAACCCCCCCCCCTTCTCTATAATCCCTCCTCCTCATCTCCATAACACCTTCACATCCACCCTCCATCCAACATTTCCATAACCCTTTGTCTCATCTGTCCCATCCCTTCTCATCACTATAATACTTCTTCTACATCTCCATCTTTTCCAACTCCACAATTCCTCTTCCTCATCTCCAAAACCCCTCCTATCTCCTCCCTCCTTATCAACATTACCCTTCTTCTATATCTCCTCCCTTCCTAACTCCATAATCCCTCTTGAACATCTACCCTCTGATGAATCTACTGCAAGGTGCATTTTCCTTTAAAGAGGCAGGCCTGTGATGTCTGCAGTCTCTGACCATCTCTTGTATCATGTCTGCAGTCTCTGACCATCTCTTGCACAATGTCTGTAGTCTCTGACCATCTCCTGTATCATGTCTGCAGTCTCTGGCAATCTCCTGTATCATGTCTGCAGTCTCTGACCATCTCTTGCTCAATGTCTACAGTCTCTGGCAATCTCCTGTAGTATGTGTGCAGTCTCTGACAATCTCCTGTATCACATCTGCAGTCTCTGACCATCTTTTGTATCACATCTGCAGTCTCTGACCTTCTCTTGTATCATGTCTGCAGTCTCTGACCATCTCTTGTATTATGTCCTCAGTCTCTGACCATCTCCTATAGTCTTTGAGGATTCACTGAATTTTCAATGCTGCCCTTTTGCCCTTTGGTGATGTTGAGGTCCCTCATATCATGGAAGCTGTCCACCACAGGAATAAAGGGAAAACTGTGGTTGTGATAAGCAGCATGATCGATGGCTGGTTGTTCTCACTAGAGATTGTGCCTACAGTAACAATTTTAAAATACACAGTTGTCATTGTTTTATTGACATATTACAATGCCACTTTATATTTTAGGATACAGAGGATGAATGAGTATTTGACATTGTTACTTCCTCCCGTAGACCGCAGTCCTCCAGGTAGTGGGGAAGAAAACCGCACTCTCAGACACTATATTACTGTCAGTGACCCGCAGATACATCAGAGCAGATCAATACAATGGATAATCTTTAATGATCTCTGTGCGGCCCTCAGCTGCCCTCACCCCACTCCTCTCTGATTTTCCAATTGACATCTGCTGATCTGTCTACATGTGTCGGGAAGAGTCCCGGCGCAGTAACTGGTCAGCGTTCGGCTCAATACTATAATCAAAGTTATGACACGTAAGCACAGGTCAGCGGGAAGGCGTACTAGGTAATTAAATAATCCGGGGCTTCCAGGCTGATGGAAAGAGTCATTAACTCAAAGGAGCTTTACATGCCAAGATACCGATCAAAAATCCATTCACAAATCAGCACAGGGACAGCGACAGAGCATTCATTTCATGGGCAGGGAATGGAGGCAGCAGAGCATGACACTGAGGACCTATGGTTCCCCAGAGGAACCCCTAAAATTATTTTCAGATCTTAGGGAACCCTTACTAAAACCAATTCATTGGGGATCAATGAGAAGAATGTCCCTTACATTGGTGATCAGTGAGAAGAATGTTCCTTACGTTGGTGATCAGTGAGAAGAATGTCCCTTACATTGGTGATCAGTGAGCAGAATGTCCCTTACATTGGTGATCAGTGGGAAGAATGTCCCTTACATTGGTGATCAGTGGGAAGAATGTCCCTTACATTGGTGATCAGTGGGAAGAATGTTCCTTACATTGGTGATCAGTGAGAAGAATGTCCCTTACATTGGTGATCAATGGGAAGAATGTTCCTTACATTGGTGATCAGTGGGAAGAATGTTCCTTACATTGGTGATCAGTGAGAAGAATGTTCCTTACATTGGTGATCAGTGAGAAGAATGCTCCTTACATTGGTGATCAGTAAGAAGAATGTCCCTTACATTGGTGATCAGTGAGAAGAATGTCCCTTACATTGGTGATCAGTGGGAAGAGTGTCCCTTACATTGGTGATCAGTGAGAAGAATGTCCCTTACATTGGTGATCAGTGAGAAGAATGTCCCTTACATTGGTGATCACTGGGAAGAATGTCCCTTACATTGGTGATCAGTGAGAAGAATGTCCCTTACATTGGTGATCAGTGGGAAGAATGTTCCTTACATTGGTGATCAGTGGGAAGAATGTCCCTTACATTGGTGATCAGTGGGAAGAATGTTCCTTACATTGGTGATCAGTGAGAAGAATGTCCCTTACATTGGTGATCAGTGAGAAGAATGTCCCTTACATTGGTGATCAGTGAGAAGAATGTCCCTTACATTGGTGATCAGTGGGAAGAATGTCCCTTACATTGGTGATCAGTGGGAAGATTGCCTTTACTATTATTGAAATTGAAAGTAAAAAAGAAAACAAAAAAAACAGAGAAGAGTGTCCAATAGGGACACTAGTTCTGATGACCTAGGGGGCCCAAGGGACTCCCTTAACCACTTCAGCCCCGGACCATTTGGCTGCCCAAGAGCACTTTTTGCGATTCGGCACTGCGTCGCTTTAACTGACAATTGCGCGGACGTGCGACGTGGCTCCCAAACAAAATGTACGTCCCTTTTTCTCCACAAATAGAGCTTTTTTTGGTGGTATTTGATCACCTCTGTGGTTTTTATTTTTTTGCTATAAAAAAAAAAAGAGCCCCAATTTTGAAAAAAAAAGCAATATATTTTACTTTTTGCTATAATAAATATCCCCAAATATATATATGATTTTTTTTTCCTCAGTTTAGGCCGATACGTATTCTTCTACATATTTTTGGTCAAAAAAAAAAATCGCAATAAGCGTTTATTGACTGGTTTGCGCAAAAGTTATAGCGTCTACAAAACAGGGGATAGATTTATGGCACTTTATGATTTTTTTTTATTAGTAATGGTGGCGATCTGCAATTTTTATCGTGACTGCAACATTATGGCGGATACATCGGACACTTTTGTTGCTATTTTGGGACCATTCACATTTATACAGCGAACAGCGCTATAAAAATGCACTGATTAATGTGTAAATTACACTGGCAGGGAAGAGGTTAACCACTAGGAGGCGATGAAGGGCTTAAGTGTCTCCTACGGAGTGATTCTAATTGTGGGGGGTGTGGGCTACAAGTGACATGACACTGTTCACTGCTCCAATGACAGGGAGCAGTAGATCACTGTCCTGTCTCTAGGCAGAACTGGCATCCCCCCATTCTGCAGCTCTGTGACACGATCGCGGTCACATCGAGACTGGTGGACTTGCGGCCACACTGACAGAGAACGTGGAGGGTGCCCGCACCCACGATGCCGCAATTTAAAGAGGACGTACAGGTATGTCCCTTTGCCCAGCTGTGCCATTCTGCCGACGTATATCGTCGCGCAGCAGTCGGCAAGCAGTTCATTTGCAGGTATTTCCACTCACCTCCTGTTTTGGCTACGGGACAGGAAGTGGGGGCGATGACCCTCCCTAAAGCCTCGTACACACGATCGGATTTTCCGACGGGAATTGTGTGATGATAGGCTGTTGTCAAAAAATCCTGACCATCGGACAATTGTTGTCTGATTTTCCCACGGACAAATGTTGGATAGCATGCTTTTAAAATGGCCGCCAACAATTGTGTGTTGTCGGATTTTCCAATACACAAGTCTTTCTAACAAAGCTCCAAAGTACAAAACACGCACCATAACACAACATTAGCAGAAGTTGCCCAAAGGGTGGTGCTAAAGAGCTGAAAAGTTTTGCGTTTGTTGGTCGACCTTTTCCTTGCCGTTCCAGGCCAACGCCCTTCGGTCAAAAGTCCTACGCTTAGTCTGATGAAAATCCGATCGTGTGTAAGAGGCTTTACTCTAGCCACAATGAGAAAAAATAAGTGTTGCCTATTTGTAACGGTCACCACCGTTTACGACCTTCCATCCACCCATGACAAGCTTATCCGACACACTCCGACAATCCTACATACACGATCCATATCAATTCCCCAGAAAATGAGACTGACTGCTCTATCTTCTGGTTTCCAAATGTATGAACACTTTAATGGTTTCTTCTCAGCTTTTTATACAGTACAAGATGTTACAATTAATCACAGGACAATGCAATCTCCACCCCCCTATTCACACTGGGGCTAATTATCTAGCAGACATTTTGGCACCCATACTGACAGATCTGTCACATTCCAATCTACAATTACACCATGCCTTGACCTCAATCCACATTATCTGACCTTTCCTCATAGTTGCAGGCAACGGGAGCCCCACCCTGCTGCTGAGCCGAGTGTAGCAGCTGTCTGTAGGCGATTTCCAAATCCCATTCTTGAATGGCCAGAAATTCCAAATCTTCCTGTAACCAGTGGCCTCCCGAGATATTCAATTTTTCCTCTGTCATGATCGGTTATGGTAGTAGCAAGAAATATACAGCTAAATATAAAAACAATGGCCCAGATTCAGAGAGCCATTACGCCTGTCTAACTGGTGTTAGACTGGAGTAATTTCCAATTACGCGCGTTTTCTAGCTAGTTGAAAACCTCAAACCATGAATAGACGGCTGCGGGCTTCAATTCGACTGGATTACGTGTTCATACGCCTTCGGATCTACGCTGCAATAAAATTGTGGCCACTGGGTGGACTTCCCGTCGTTTTCCGCGTCTGGGTATGCAAATGAGCTTTTGCCGGCGATCCCCGAAATTACGATCTTCATTCGCAATCTCTTACGGCACCTTTAGTCATCTTTTTTTTGCGTAACACTATACCAGCTTTTTGCTGCTCTAATATTAGACAGCCCATGTTAAGTATGGCCGTCGTTCCCACGTCGAATTTCTACGTTTTCCGACGTCGTTTATTTTTTTTGACGTAAGTCGTCCGGGAATAGGAATGTTCGTAAACGACACTACTCAAACAACGAATGACGTAACGACGTGATTTCGCGCAATGCACGGCGGGAAATTTCTGAACGGAGCATGCGCAGTTCGATCGCCGCGGGGACGCGCTTAATTTAAATGCTTCACGCCCCCTAATCTCGTTTCGAGAAATAGACTACGCCGCCGTAGCGTACAGGCAAAAATCTACCAGAATTCGGTGTAGAGCCTGGTAAAATACGGCAGCGTAGAGTATTTCAATTACGCAGTGCAATATTAAGTGTATGTGAATCTGGCCCACTGTTTTTTTTTTACTATTTTGGGCCAGTTTTTCTTTTATCATAAAGAAATAAATAAAAAAAAATCAGGTCTCTCCCATGGCGGCCAGACAACTAACGCCCCCTCCCCCGGTCACACAAGCCCCCTCTCCCTCTTCACTAGCCATTCTTTATTAGAGTAGAATGGCTGGTACTAGTACACTTATAGGCAGTACCAGTGGGGAAGCTAGACATTATTTCAACCGGGGCAAAGAATCACTTCGGTGCCCCCCCCCCCCCCCAATGGCACAAGATTAGGCAGAAGTGCTAAACTCACAGGCCATAGCTGTTATGTCAGCTGTCTGTCCCCTCCACCATGCTCCTTCTGGTCCCCCCTGCTCCTCTGTTATTCCCCCTGCTCCTCTGGTCCTCCCCTGCTTCTCTGTCCCCCCCCCCCCCAGGTAAGCACTGTGGGGAGGGAGACAAGATGAGCGGAGGGGGGCAGCGGTCCGCTGTCACTAAAGCCGCCCCACTGAGCCATCGAAAATCAGGAGATATCCGTTACCATTTAGGACCAAATGAAAGCCCAATTTTTCCTGAAAAAACAAAGCGTGGTGTAATACCAATTTTTGGTTTATGAAATGAATTTAGAATTTGAGATCTTTTAAAGGGTGAATTAAGGCCTCTTACATTAAATTAACACATTTTCACCCCTCCCATAAAAAGAAAACAGGAGGGGGGGGGGGTATACTCATATATCAGAGAGGGAAAGAGGGGAAAAAAAGTACAATTCCAACAACACACTCACACACTAACACACGTAACACAACACTCTACCTTTCTCACTTCTATATGACTTAATTAAGTCTATCTTACTATATGGAAGTTCCCTATCTAGGGGTAAACCGCGGCTGCTGTTCCCGATCTGCTACTTTCTGATATTCAGCATTTTTTTAATTTAGTTTATTGGACGGTTTAATTATTCTATATATTATCCGTTTACATTTCTATATGTAGTTAATCATTACTTTAAATTCCAAGAGATTATTTTTTTTTCACCTCTATTAAAAACCCAGAGAGGGGTAGAGGAGTAAAGTGAGAAGTGGGGGGGGGGGGGCTCCCTTTGTCCGTTCTCTCCTCTCCTTTATTCAAAAATTATCTCCCTTCCCAACCAATACCTTTCCTTCCATTCCCATATCCTAAAAGTTTTCTACACATATATAGATTAGTTGGTAGTAAAAAAAAGGGTGCAGGGATACTGGACATCGAGGGACGGGGCCGGGGGGGGGGGGGTTCGTTTTATCTTTAGGGAGGGGAGCAGGGCTGGACTGGGACAAACATTTGGCCCTGGACTTCATCCAGACTAGCCCACTTTGACAGGTCTCTCCCATGGCGGCCGGACAACTCCCGCACCCCCTCTCCCTCTTCACTAGCTGTTCTGTATTAGAGTAGAATGGCTGGTACTAGTACACTTATAGGCACTACCAGTGGGGAAGCTAGACATTATTTCAACCGGGGCAAAGAATCAGTTATGTGCGCCCCCCCCCCCCCCCCCCCTCATGGCACAAGATTAGGCAGAAGTGCTAAATTCACAGGCCATAGCTGTTAAGTCAGCTGTCTGTCCCCTCCACCATGCTCCTTCTGGTCGCCCCTGCTCCTCTGGTCCTCCCCTGCTTCTCTGTCGTCGTCCCCCCAGGTGAGCACTGCGGGGGAGGGGAGAGGAGGTAAGCGGAGGGGGGGTGGTCCGCTGTCACTGAAGCCGCCTCACTGAGCCATGGGCCCCAGGGAAACTCCCGGTAGTCCCAATGACCAGTCCATCCCTGGGGGGAGGGGAAGACAACAAGGAGGGAGGGGAAGAGAGAGAATTTGTTTTTTATTATTCCATTTTCTTTCATTTTTCTTCCTCCCCTCTCTTAATAATTTTCTCCCTCCTCCCCTCCCTTTTCTTGTGTGTTCATATTAATATAATATGATAATTATATCAGTGCAACTATACTTAGGGGAATACTAAGTTCCAAAAAAAATAAAGAAATGCGGTATAATCCACCTGGATGCATAAAGTAGTTGTGATGACATGTACGGTTTTACTAACACATGTTAAAGTTGCAAAATTGTGCTAAGGCATTTACATTTGTTTTTTACCTTTAGACGCAATTGGGTTCAACTCATATAAAGCCGAAGGAAATGGACCTTCTAGGAGCAATATTTCCTGGACGACCATTCAACTCACAGCGTGCTTCTTCAAATTCTGAAGAAAAATTCAACTTTCAATAAAACCTCCTCTCTAATTTTTTATTTTATTTTTTATAATTTTTTTTTTAACAGAAGGGCCTACTCTCTAGTTTGGAGAGACATATGGCGGCCACTTTTTTGGGTCACTGCTGCGATACTCTGTTGACTAGTAATTATAGAAGCAGGGAATCTGATTACTACTAGAACAATAATCATGTTCCTGGATATTAGGCAACTAATTACTACCTAATTTTGTGTGATGGAATACTAATGAGTGAAATTTACCATGAGTATCAAGCGCTTGATTTTTTTTTTTCCACTCTCAAGGTTTCTATTTTCGTGTGTTTTGAAGTGTGAGATCATTTCTGGCAGCTGCTAACATGAGATCTAATTTAATTTTGCTTTTTTTCATAGCAAGTTTAATGACAGTGGCAAGATCTTTGGAGTGGCTCGCGTGTTGAGCCCAGGCTTTCCGCAATGCGGGGCTCTTCAACAAAAGGAGATCAGGTCTACCTGTCCATCAGCCGCTCGTGTCAAGTGCACTCCTTATCTCCGCTGGAGTGAGCAGGATTGTCACTCTCCTCTACTTTACGTGTCATAGATTTATTTTAGGGTAAATGCTGCATTTATCAGCTTAACCACTTGACCTCCAGAAGATTTACCCCGCCCCCCTACATGACCAGGCCATATTTTTGTGATGAGGCACAAAAATTGGCAGTTGCGCAGTCGTGCAACACTGTACCCGAATGACTATTAGTGATTGCATTTGTTGTTCAGCCCCTTTCTCTTTGGCTGCCTGGTTTGAACTTGAATGAAGGAAAGCATGAATATGTGTAGGCTTATTGGTGTATCTTCAGGGTTTGACACAATGTTGCATCCTTTTATTTAATTTTTTGTCCTTGTTTTGTTATAGCTAGATTCAGGTAGGACGGCGTATTGGTAAGTGGGCATAGCGTAGCGAATATACGCTACGCCGCCGCAAGTTAGAGAGGCAAGTGCTGTATACACAAAGCACTTGCTCCCTAAGTTACGGCGGCGTAGCGTAGACAGTGTTGTAAGTAACGGAGTTACAATAAACGCAGTTACCTAACGCAGCCCCTTTTGAGGGTAACGAGTAATCTACCTGATTACTCTTCCCCTCACGGTAACACAGTTCCCATTACTTGGGCGACATTACCGCAATTACATCTACCGCCACTAGATGGCAGCAGAGTAATTGCTTCTACCGGCGCTGTGAATATGAATATGGGTGGAACTCATATGTGCTGTGATGGCCTGTCACGGCGGTCTTAAAACTCCCAATCGCAAGGAGCCCTGGATACAATGAGCCCCATCCGCCTCACACTGACCTATCACCGGGGAACAACTCACATCGATCACACACACAGTGTGCGCAACCTGATCAATGATCCGGGGAACACATGGCCGGAACAAAATGTTCCACAGAACTAACGTTCCCTATACAACACAGTCAACATGGTAAGTGCAGGACACCTATACAGACCAATGATCAGCAGGTTATTTTTGGTCAGTGATTTCATCTCTTCATCAGACAACAAAGAAAAATCTGACATCGCCATTCCAGATCCCTTACATCTAATAAAGCTTATATAAGATAAATAAAATAATAAACAATAAACTATAGAAAATTCTAATAAAGCCTAATATAAGATTTTAAATCACAGACTCTGTAAACGTCAAGGGAATGTATATTATAAACACAGGGCTCAAAATTTCAAGTCCTGAGCTACTAGCCAGGCCTCAAGAGTTACTCGCCACCGGTTGCCCCACCTAATTCATACACTGCCCTGCGCCTAATTGCACCTGTAAACATGCCCTCATAGATTATCTCATGGAATGACACTGTTAAATGTTTTATGCAGAATCAAGTTACACAATTACATATTACCAACAACAACTTTAACAAAATGGGACAGGGCATTTGGGCAGACCAGAGGAACAGGGCATTGGGGGCAGACCAGAGGAACAGGGCATTGGGGGCAGACCAGAGGGACAGGGCATTGGGGGCAGACCAGAGGGACAGGGTTTGGTCATGCAGCCCTGTCATCACTCGCCCCCAGCTTAAATCCACTCGCCAAATGCTAGTAGGCGAGTGGAAATTTTGAGGGCTGATAAACATACATTTTAATCCAGTTTATAATTTGGATGTAATATGTAGCAGATGGATAAGGGTTTTAAGTTCTATTAGCTGCACATACATGGTGGGACGGATGCACCTAGGCTGGGATATACACGAGATCACCATTTGTTTCCGGTTTTCTTCTCTCAAGGATCTGGCATTCTTTTGTCTTGGAGTATTAACTCACTGCTCCCTGGCAAGCGCCCGTCACCTGCATTCTAGAAAGGAAAATCATCTCAACAAAGGATTGTAGAATATAAAAAAAAAAAGTCAGTTACTTTGCTGAGTAACTAATTACTTTTTCAATGTAGTAACTGAGTCACTAACGCAATTACTTTTTCGGAGAAGTAATTTGTAACTGTAACTAATTACTTTTTTAAAGTAAGATGAGCAACACTGAGCCTAGATGGGCCGGCGTAAAGTCCCCGTAATTCAAAGTAGGTGGAAGGTGGGCTTGATACATGTAAATGAATCGTGACCCCGCGTAAATGACGCGCCGAACGAACGGCGCATGTGCCTGCCGTGGACGTATCCCAGTGCGCATGCTCAAAATCATGTCACAAATAGTCAATGCTTTTGACGTGAACGTAACCTACGCCCAGCCCCATTCTGAATCGGCTTGCGCAAACTACGTGAAATTCGACGGCTGTTCCAAAATCCATACTTAACATTGGCTGCGCCATCTTTTTGGTGGTTTAACCTTACGTCTGAAAAACGCCTTAAGTAAACGGCGTAGCTTACTGCGACGTGCGTATGTACGTTTGTGAATAGGCGTATCTTGCTCATTTACATATTCTAGGCGTAAATCAACGTACACGCCTCTAGCGGGCAGCATAAATATGCAGCTAAGAGACAACGGTGTAGGAGACTTACGCTGGGCGTATCTTGGCCAAATTTAAGCGTATCTGGTTTCCACACGACGGCGCGCATTCGGACTTACTACGGCGTATCTAATGATACGTCGTCGTAAGTCTTTCTGAATCTGGCTGTTAGACTTTTTTTTTTTTTTTTTATGACTCTCATTCTGTTCATGTTTTTATTCTCCTCCAGCTGTTTATTGCTTCACCTAATGTACAAAAAGAAAGAAATGTGATGTACATTTTCATGTATTTTGATTTTGGAATTCTGTCACCTTCTGTAGTGCGTTCTTCCAAAATATATATTTTTTCCAATAATTTTATTTTATTTTATTTTTTTCCACACAAATATATAGAGCTTGCGCTACAAACAAAAAAAGCTAACGACACCAATATTTTAGGAATAGAAGAAGATGAATTACAACATTGTATACAAGTTGTACGAAAGGTCAGAGCTGATTCACACTGCGGCGGCACGACTTTGGGGGCGACTCGGCAAATCGCCCCGAGCCGCCCCCGAAGTCGTAGAAGAACCTTTTTCTGAAGTCGGAGCGACTTGCGTCGCTCCTATTAGAACGCTTCTGGTGAATTCGGTGACCAAAACAAGTGTTAACGAACCCTAAGACCCTTTACGAAGCTTCCCTTAGTGCAATGATGGTGGAGTATAACGAGGATTATATTTCAGACAGGAGGCTCATATCTTAAGCATTAATCCTTCTTTAATTAATGCTCATAGCAGAGAAAAAACAATGTTTCAACTGTTATAAAGAAAAAATAAGGTGAAAAGGCACTATGTGGACTACGAGTCCCAGCATGCCTAGCGTCCGTAACCACTCCCCTTAGTGCCTCTATATAAGGAACGGCTCCTCTCAGAATCATCCTCTTTCTTTCTGCTCATGGCAAACTTCAGATAAGTATATATGATTTTCAATATGAATAATTGTATGGTTTACCTGTTTTCTCTACTTGTGCGGTTCACACCCGCTTTTACAGGTCTTGCGCCGCCGTTTAGGAGCTATCCCTAGCTTCTATTGATACTCGGCGCTGGGCTGAGGAAACCCCCCCCCCCTTTTCGCTCTCGTTCTCCTCAGCCATCATAGTCACTACGGCCGTCTCTGCACAAATCTCGGCAGACGAAATCCCGCGAGATTTCGGCGCGAGATCCCGCGAGATTTTGGCGCGAGATCCCGCGGGATTTCGGCGCATGAGCGCGCTCTCAGGCTCCCCTCCCACCGCACTGGAAACTCGGCAAGGAGGAGGTAGGAGCCTGGAACTGTCAGGGCGGCTTGCATCCATATATATATCCATATATATATTCATATACATTCATTTATAGGGGAAGTTAGACTCCTGTTTCCTTCCCTCATTAATATCCCTAGAGAGAGCGGAAAAAATTTTTCCCCCTCCCTCTTGAGAGTCACACACCCCACTGATAGGATGTCTGAGGACTGTACAGCCCCTAAGGGGAACAATGAGGCACCATTACAACATCAACCTCTTTCCACTGCTCAAATACAGGAACTCATTAACTCATCCATTTTAGCAGCCCTATCTGCTACTACCATCCCCATAGGTCTGCATCAGGGTCCCTCTATTACCCCTAACCCCTTACCGGCCGGCGAAGAACCGCAGCCAAAGAAGGGCAAATCCTCTCAGAAGAGGAAACATATTGGGGTCACTCAGGACTCCCCGACAGGGGAAGTACATAATATGTTCGAAGCATTTCCACAACCGGAATGCAACCCCATGCATCCCTCGGACTCTTTACAACCCCGGAGCCTCAGGGAGTCACAAAAGAGGCAAGTGACAACTAGACGGGCAAAACCCGATTCTTTTGTCATTGATTCGGAGGTAGATACATCCTCCGAATCATCTGAGACGGAAGTCTCCGAGTCCGAAGACGATACTGGAATGGATGCTGGGGCAATAGCGTTCCACCAAGACGCTGACCCTGAAACACAGGGTACAACAATAACAGACGCCCTAGGCGAACCTCTGTTCCACCCCGACGCAATCACTCATCCCCGATCTGGGGACTGGTCTCCCTTGCCACATGTGGCGCAGTATGTGGAGTTCTGGACACGCAGATCCCTC
Organism: Rana kukunoris; assembly: GCA_029574335.1. Lineage (NCBI taxonomy): Eukaryota > Metazoa > Chordata > Amphibia > Anura > Ranidae > Rana > Rana kukunoris. The sequence goes on from CM056056.1 coordinate 12,638,234, forward strand.
AAAAAGGACAACCGCAATAAACTAAGAGCGGAATGCCCTCGGCCACACATTCCCAGAAAGGTTACCACTACGCCAGAAATAGACCCCATCCTGGCGAAATACCTGGCCAAAACAGGGAAAGCCCCCAAAAGAGGCATTGACCGGTCATTTAAAAGTATCCAAGACCGCGTCCTAGACTTACTCGGCCCGCTCACTAAAATTCTCAACATCTCTGAACAGGCCGTGACTGCACAACATGCAGTAGACGTTCCCCAACTACGGGGTTGGGCTCAAAGGGCCATATGCTTACTGGGCAGCGCTAACACTGCATGCTCGACCGAACGCAGACGGTCCATACTGATGAGATTAGATCCCCAACTAGCCCACCTGGCAGAGACCGAGCCAGGCCCAGCGGCGGAAGGATTCTTATTTGGTGATTCCTTGATGAAGGACATCAACAAATTCGTGGGCCTTTTCAATAGCCTAGACAAAGCGCAGACGTCGCTCAAGAGAACTGGGACACATAGAGTTTTTGCCAGGGCCGGTAGAGGCAGGGGCCGCTCTACTGGCCGCACCACCAACTTTAGACATGTCAACAGGGCTGCCGCCCAGACACTATATAACCAGGCTCCACCCTCATACCACGTGGTGGCACAACCCGCACCATTCTTCCCGCCCCGCGGAAGACCTTGGAGAGGACGAGGAAACAGAGGAGACCCTCGATCCCGGCCATACACCGGTAAGCCCACCTCTTATACTAGACCCCCTTACACCTGTGGGGGGGAGACTTCAGTTTTTTACCCACGCTTGGTCTGTGATTACGGCAGACGCGTGGATATTAAACACCATCCTAGGGTTCAGAGTGGAGCTTTTTTCCTCTCCCCAACTGAACATCACACCTCCCCCCATACGCTTTACACAAGCAACCGCGACACTGATAGACGACGAGATGGGAAAGCTGATCTCCAAACAGGTGGTGATCGAAGCCGACCCGTTTTCCCCAGGATTCATCAGCAATCTATTCCTGGTCAAAAAGAAGGGAGGAGGCTACCGTCCCGTCATAAACCTTCGGGACCTAAACCAACATGTCACCTATCGGCACTTCAAAATGGAAGGCATTCACTGCCTCCGAGACTTGCTCCAACCCGGGGACTGGCTAGCGAAGGTGGACCTGAAGGACGCCTATCTCACCGTCCCCATTCACCCAGAGTCGCAACCCCTCCTTCGCTTCAGATGGTGGGGTCGCACGTGGCAATTCACATGCCTACCTTTCGGGCTGTCATCGGCCCCATGGTGCTTCACCAAACTCCTAAAACCGGCAGTGGCATCACTAAGGAGCAGGGGGGTGCGTCTTATCATATACCTAGACGACATCCTCATCATGGCCTATTCCGAGTCG
>CM056056.1:12644611-12973022 GCA_029574335.1 Rana kukunoris
GGGAGAGAGGAGACCGATCTGTGTCCCTTGTACATAGGGACACAGCATCGGTTACCTTCCCCAGTCACCCCCCTCCCCCCACAGTTAGAACACAATACAGGTACACATTTAACCCCTTCCTCACCCCCTAGTGTTAACCCCTTCAATGCCAGTCACATTTATACAGTAATTAGTGCATATTTATAGCACTGATCGCTGTATAAATGTGAATGGCGCCAAAAATGTGTCAAAAGTAGCCGATGTGTCCGCCATAATGTCGCAGTCCCAATAAAAAATCACAGATCACCGCCATTACTAGTAAAAAAAATAATAATAATAATTCTGTCCCATATTTTGTAAGCGCTTATTGCGATTTTTTTTTTTTTTTTACCAAAAATATGTAGAAGAATATGTATCGACCTAAACTAAGAAAAAAAAAAAAAGTGGGCTATCTATTATAGCAACAAATAAAAAATATAGGTTTTTTTTTTCAAAATTGTTGCTTTTTTTGTTTATAGCGCAAAAAAATAAAAACCGCAGAGGTGATCAAATACCACCAAAAGAAAGCTCTCTTTGTGGGGAAAAAAAGGGCGTCAACTTTGTTTGGGAGCCACGTCGCATGACCGTGCAATTGTCAGTTAAAGCGACGCAGTGCCGGAAGCTGAAATTTCACCTGGGCAGGAGGGGGGTATTTGTGCGTTTTTCGGGTTGTAGAAAATGATCGTGTGTGGGCTAAAACGACGTTAAAAACCTGCGCATGCACAGAAGCAAGTTATGAGACGGGAGCGCTTTTCTGGTAAAACTACCGTTCATAATGGAGTAAGCACATTCATCACGCTGTAACAGACAGAAAAGCGCGAATCGACTTTTACTAACAGGAAATCAGCTAAAGCAGCCCCAAGGGTGGCGCCATCCGCATTGAACTTCCCCTTTATAGTGCCGTCATACGTGTTGTACGTCACCGCGCTTTGCTAGAGCATTTTTTTAAAAGATCGTGTGTGGGCAACGTGGTTTTAATGATGAAGTTGGAAAAAAACTATTAGCCAGATTCAGTTAGACTTACGACGGCATATCAGTAGATACGCCGTCGTAAGTCCGAATCCGCGCTGTCGTGTCTCTAAGCGTATTCTCAAACTGAGATACGCTTAACTGTTGCTAAGATACGACGTCGTATCTTAGCTGCATATTTACGCTGGCCGCTAGGGGATTTACTCCTAGAATATGTAAATTAGCTAGATACGCCTATTCACGAACATACGCACGGCCGTCGCAGTAAGCTACGCCGTTTACGTAAGGCGTTTTTCAGGCGTAAAAATAAACCACCATAAGGATGGCGTAGCCAATGTTAAGTATGGACGTCGAATTTCACGTTGTTTACGTTGTTTGCGTAAGCCGATTCAGAATGGGGCTGGGCCTAGGTTATGTTCACGTTGAAAGCATTGACTATTTGCGACGTGATTTTGAGCATGCGCACTGGGATACGTCTACGGCCGGCGCATGCGCCGTTTGTTCGGCGCGTCATTTACGTGGGGTCACGATTCATTTACATGGATCACGCCCACCTTCCACCTACTTTAGGGTGACCAGACATCCCCAGTTTCAGGGGACAGTCCCCTGATTGAGGACACTGTCCCTGGACCAAGTCTGTCCCTGGTTTTGTCCCCAGATTGGATTTAATAGGGGGCAGGGGCAATTTCAAAGACAGTCAGTGCAGAATTAAAATAAAAAAATTAGAATTACACCCCCCGCTCCGCCGTGCCTACTAGCATAGGGGGTTGTATTTTTCCCATTATCCGTGCCCCTTTCTGATGATCATGTGCTGGTCGGAGTGGAGGGAATATTTCTTCAGTTTCGGGCGCATGCCCATTTAGCTTCGCTCACATGTTCTTATGCCTTGGCACAAATCTTGGCCAGCCACCTGCTTATCTCCTTGCCTTCCCTGGCGGAGTGATCTTCCTCCGCTCCCCACCCAGTAGTAGCCGGGGCACGAAGAGTAAGGCCCCATACACACGATCGGATATATCCGATGAAAACGGTCCGCGGACCATTTCCATCGGATATGTCCGATCGGGAGTTTGATCCGATGGCGTGTACACACCATCGGATCAAATTCCCCGCCGCCGGACGGCGCGGTGACGTGGCGATGACGCGGCGGTGACGTTGACGCCGCCGCGTCACCGCTACGTCACCGCACCAGGAAGTAAAACACTTCCGCGCATGCGCCGAATCCATTCGGCAGCGGCGCGGCGGTGGTGGGAGCCGACATGTCTGCTGGTAAGTGTACTAACCAGCAGACATGTCGGGCGGACAGATTCCCACCGGATAGATTTCAAAGCTTGCTTTGAAATCTGTCGGGTGGACAAATCTGTCCGCTAGCCCATACACACGAGCGGAGATGTCTGCTGAAACGGTCCATCGGACCGTTTTCAGCGGACATATCCCCTCGTGTGTACGCGGCCTAAGACTTGAGAGGCTGTGAGGCGGGGCGGCAATGGGCAGAGAGTCGCTGATTGTTGCCATTACTAGAAAACAAAAAATATGTCCCCGGATTTAATTTTAAAAATCTGGTCACCTTAACCTACTTTGAATTACACGGGCTTACGCCGGCCCATCTACACTACGCCGCCGTAACTTAGGGAGAAAGTGCTTTGTGAATACAGCACTTGCCTCTCTAACTTGCGGCGGCGTAGCGTATATTCGCTACGCTACGCCCGCTCACAAATACGCCGCCCTACTTGAATCTAGCAGTATGTTTTTTCTACATGCCAAAAAAACATATTTTTTTTCTGCCGAAAAATCATCGTGTGTACGCGGCATAAGAGGACACTTCTTGAGTCGTTCTGCTTGAATGGTAAGGATGAGGCTCAAAGTGATGTAATAGGGTTTGGATCCAGAACAATTTTCACACTTTTATGCTGTAGAGTAGATTCGGTCTCTTCCAGTAACCGGGCACATCGACCTGTCAACTTGTTTCCTTCATCGATAATTTACAAACTAACCTCAGAATTTGCCTCCAGAGACCCGCACGACACCGTTCCTTTTCAGTAACACTTCTAAAATATATAACAAAAAAAAGATTTCCTGGTTGAAACCCACGAACTGCAACCTCCTGCTCCACCGTACGTTTCCCGCCGTCTCATTCATTGTATTTATGATGCGTCTTGTTACAGTTTTGTAGTTATGTAAATGAAGGTATAAAGGGGAAGAGCGCTACAATATGTTGCATCGTTTTAATACAGAAACATTCCGCTTGTTTTCAAGAGACTTGATTTAAAATCAAGGACATCATTAGAAGTGACTGAGAATCCGGCGCCTCCCGAAAAAAAAAAAAACAGCTCTCTATTTTTTGATCTGCACATTGACACAATGTTATTGATGTGAAACAAAAGCTGCAAAATCTGCTGCGAACTAGAGGAGCTCTTCATCTCAAGCAGCCCTTTCGAATTTCGAGTTGTATTTTCATTTTCGGAGATGGAGATAAGCCTAATTATTTTTCTGTGGAGCTCTCATTTAATATCGCCATCTGTTTGACGGTAACAGTGTGTGTGCTGTGTTAGCGAAGTCAAGGTTCTTGTTTGCACCCAATGCGGGAGGGTTCCTGGAACTACAGCGTGTTTATGTAATGTTACACGCCGCAGAGGACCCCGAGACTTCCACCATATGTCCCCCGAGTCATACGTGTCACAGAAAGGATGATATGAAGATTAAGTAAGGCATTTTATGACTAATGCTGGAAAAAATACATAATGTTATCTGCATTTACCTGAAAATTCCCACATGGGGTCATATCACCGAGACGAGGACTACAATGTAAATTATTACACCAAAAAAGAGACCTGTTGATCAGTAGGAAGAATGCGCCTTACATTGGTGATCAGTGGGAAGAATGCTCCTTACATTTGTGATCAGTGAGAAGAATGTCCCTTACATTGGTGATCAGTGAGAAGAATGTTCCTTACATTGGTGATCAGTGAGAAGAATGTCCCTTACATTGGTGATCAGTGGGAAGAATGTTCCTTACATTGGTGATCAGTGGGAAGAATGTCCCTTACATTGGTGATCAGTGGGAAGAATGTTCCTTACATTGGTGATCAGTGAGAAGAATGTCCCTTACATTGGTGATCAGTGGGAAGAATGTCCCTTACATTGGTGATCAGTGAGAAGAATGTCCCTTACATTGGTGATCAGTGGGAAGAATGTCCCTTACATTGGTGATCAGTGGGAAGAATGTTCCTTACATTGGTGATCAGTGAGAAGAATGTCCCTTACATTGGTGATCAGTGGGAAGAATGTCCCTTACATTGGTGATCAGTGAGAAGAATGTCCCTTACATTGGTGATCAGTGAGAAGAATGTTCCTTACATTGGTGATCAGTGAGAAGAATGTCCCTTACATTGGTGATCAGTGGGAAGAATGTCCCTTACATTGGTGATCAGTGAGAAGAATGTCCCTTACATTGGTGATCAGTGAGAAGAATGTTCCTTACATTGGTGATCCGTGGGAAGAATGTCCCTTACATTGGTGATCAGTGAGAAGAATTTCCCTTACATTGGTGATCAGTGAGAAGAATGTCCCTTACATTGGTGATCAGTGAGAAGAATGTTCCTTACCTTACATTGGTGATCAGTGAGAAGAATGTTCCTTACATTGGTGATAAGTGGGAAGAATGTTCCTTACATTGGTGATCAGTGAGAAGAATGTCCCTTACATTGGTGATCAGTGGGAAGAATGTCCCTTACATTGGTGATCAGTGAGAAGAATGTCCCTTACATTGGTGATCAGTGGGAAGAATGTCCCTTACATTGGTGATCAGTGAGAAGAATGTCCCTTACATTGGTGATCAGTGAGAAGAATGTTCCTTACATTGATGATCAGTGAGAAGAATGTCCCTTACATTGGTGATCAGTGAGAAGAATGTTCCTTACCTTACATTGGTGATCAGTGAGAAGAATGTTCCTTACATTGGTGATAAGTGGGAAGAATGTTCCTTACATTGGTGATCAGTGAGAAGAATGTCCCTTACATTGGTGATCAGTGGGAAGAATGTTCCTTACATTTTTGATCAGTGAGAAGAATGTTCCTTACATTGGTGATCAGTGAGAAGAATGTCCCTTACATTGGTGATCAGTGGGAAGAATGCTCCTTACATTGGTGATCAGTGAGAAGAATGTCCCTTACATTGGTGATCAGTGGGAAGAATGCTCCTTACATTGGTGATCAGTGAGAAGAATGTCCCTTACATTGGTGATCAGTGAGAAGAATGTTCCTTACCTTACATTGGTGATCAGTGAGAAGAATGTTCCTTACATTGGTGATAAGTGGGAAGAATGTTCCTTACATTGGTGATCAGTGAGAAGAATGTCCCTTACATTGGTGATCATTGGGAAGAATGTCCCTTACATTGGTGATCAGTGGGAAGAATGTCCCTTACATTGGTGATCAGTGGGAAGAATGCTCCTTACATTGGTGATCAGTGAGAAGAATGTCCCTTACATTGGTGATCAGTGGGAAGAATGCTCCTTACATTGGTGATCAGTGAGAAGAATGTCCCTTACATTGGTGATCAGTGAGAAGAATGTTCCTTACCTTACATTGGTGATCAGTGAGAAGAATGTTCCTTACATTGGTGATAAGTGGGAAGAATGTTCCTTACATTGGTGATCAGTGAGAAGAATGTCCCTTACATTGGTGATCAGTGGGAAGAATGTCCCTTACATTGGTGATCAGTGGGAAGAATGTCCCTTACATTGGTGATCAGTGGGAAGAATGTCCCTTACATTGGTGATCAGTGAGAAGAATGTCCCTTACATTGGTGATCAGTGAGAAGAATGTCCCTTACATTGGTGATCAGTGAGAAGAATGTCCCTTACATTGGTGATCAGTGAGAAGAATGTCCCTTACATTGGTGATCAGTGAGAAGAATGTCCCTTACATTGGTGATCAGTGAGAAGAATGCTCCTTACATTGGTGATCAGTGGGAAGAATGCTCCTTACATTGGTGATCAGTGTACACACTTAACCCCCCACTCACCCCCTAGTGGTTAACCCCTTCACTGCCAGTGTTATTTACACAGTAATCAGTGCATTTTTATCGCACTGATTGCTGTATAAATGACAATGGATGCAAAATAGCATCAAAAGTGTCCGATGTGTCCGTCAAAACGTCGCAGTCACAATAAAAACCGCAGAACGCCGCCAATACTAATAAAAAAAAATAATCATAAAAATGGCATAAAACTATCCCCTATTTTGTAAACGCTATAACTTTTGCACAAACCAATCAATAAACGCTTACTGCAAAAAAAAATTTCACCATAAATATGTGGAAAAATACGTATCGGCCTAAACTGAGGAAAACATTCGTTTTTTTATATATATTTTGTGGGGATATTTATTATAGCAAAAAGTTAAAAAAAATATTGCTTTAAAAAAAAAAAAAAAAAAAAACTCAGAGGTGATCAAATACCACCAAAAGAAAGCTCTATTTGTGGGGAAAAAGGACATCAATTTTGTTTGGGAGCCACGTCGCACGACTGCGCAATTGTAAGTGAAAGCGACGCTGTGCCAAATCGAAAAAAATAAAAATGGCCCGGTCATTAGGCAGCCAAATCCTCCGGGGCTGAAGTGGTTAAAAATGAATGAAGTTTTTCGGTTTGTGGAGCTCAGATACAGTTTTTAGTTGCGCTTTTAATCATCAATGCTAAAATACCCAAATATTCTCGGTGATTTGCCCGGTGTGGCTTTAAATCCTGAGCAGGCTTAGAGATACTTTTTAAAAAATTCGGAAGTGCGGTTTTGTTGTTTTAGCAGGTAGAGCGGCTGTATAGTGACCTCAGCTGTGGACGAGGTTCTAAAATGTTATATATATTTTTTTCCTCCCCCCTATCGTATAATTAACTGCTGAATGTTACAGCCAAATAAACAGAAAGAGCTCCCGGGCACCTGGACAATATTTAAATGTCGGTAAGCTGTCAGGAATAAACGAACCGAAAATTAATCTTGTAACACCAGGAAAGCAAAATCCGTCCCAATAATAAAAAAAAAATATGATGTTGCTTCATAGGATATAATTTTTTTTTTTTTTTTTTAAGGTTTGAATCTTTGTACGTTCTTTATTATAGGTCTACTTGAAGGTCCAAAAGGTATATGAAGCATACTGAAGAGGGATTTGTTCAGATTCACCGATAAACTCAGCTCTCTTCCTCTTCTACTTCCTCCTCCTCTTCCTCATCTTCATCATCGTCATCATCTGAACTGAAAGTACCATCAGGCAGGCTGTATACTCTAATAACTTGCTTGTTGGGGTCCTTCAGGATGAGATATTTGCCTTCATCAAGCTTCATGCAAACGTCCACCACACATCGTAAGATACCCCAGGCATTCTCCATGCTCAAGTTAATCTGGTTGGCAAACTCATTGGGCTTGAACTGCTGAGTACCGAGAACAACATGACGAGAGGAATCCTTGACATGATAACGAGACACGTATCCCAGTTTAAGATATTCTGATCCTGCCAGCAGAGCACAGCAAGTCCACCTTGCAAGCTTGTAGCTATTATTCTTCAGTTCGGTGGCGATCACAGCTCCTCTTTGAGAGTCCAGCTTCTGCCTCCAGTCTACACCATTACAATGCCTAGAGTCCCACTCATTCAAGGTCTTTACGTTCACAAATGACACTTCCCTGTTTGCACCTGTCATCACTCCATCGTGTTCACACCGCACCACCAGATCAATATCATCTCCAAGTTTCCAGCGTCGATACCTGTAACCTACAGATGCCACCTCATTTTTATCCACATCATCCTCCATAAAGGGGTTGAGATTGGGGAATTTGTACTTTTCCTTGCCCATCTGCAAACACTGCTGGGAGAAGTTGTGGTTGATATATGTGGCTTTCATGGCCAAATTCCTTGGACAGTTCAGGGAATTCACATCATCTTGAGGAGGTTCATTGGCTGTTTCACTGACTGTCAGAAGATCAAAGTCTGAGTTGTCTCTTTTGTCAAAGAATATCTTGAATCCTACTCTTTGAACCACAATGTCCCAAGAATTTACAGATCGAGTGCAGCACATAAGGGTTGGCAGAATAGCATCTGTTGCAAAGACATTGCCTTGTGTTTTAGCCAGCTTTCGGATAACGGGGTCATCTGTGGTGGTTACAGTGTGGAAGATCCTTTTAATACTTTTTAAGGGTCTCTCATTTTGATGGTGATCCGATCAAAAGCTTTGTCATAATATTCCAGGTTACCGCAGCACTCTATGTCCGTTGGATCAGAAACCTCCATATAACGCATTTTCATGAGGCGAGGAAAATCCATCTCTTCTTTTACTTCCCAGTCACTGCGCACCTCTACAGAGGAGTCTCTTGGTTTAAGTTGTGCCTGAGATTTTTGGTCCCATTTTTGGCGTACACCAAATTGTTTCTGGAATTTCTTCTGCAGTCTCAGACGATCCCTCTCCTTTTGCTTGGCACTCTTGGGTAAGGTCTGCATGTTGAACTGAAGCATATTCCTTCTGTCTTTATCTCGGCGCATATTTCTCTGGGCAAATCGCAGCCTATTCCTCTGGTATGCAGTCTTCTGCATCTTTGTTGTGTCCACCAACTGGAAGCTGGTTTCATCCTCTTCGTGGATATAATTTATTCCCCTATCCTGCATGGGACTAGTATGGAAGCCGGCTAAAGTCAACTGTGTGATCTTTTCAATCTTAGCAGAATTGCACCCCCCCTCCTCTGGACCCCCTGAAGTAAGATGGTTCCTGGAAGTGGCGGCCCGTACATAGGGGGCACCCGTTGGCTGTGCGGAAGTACCTTTCAGAGCCAGTGGCTCTGATAGGCTTTCCGAGTACAGCCCTCGTTTCCGGAAGCTTATCCAGGGGACGTACAGGGGGTGCGTTCCTTGGATAAGACTGACGGCCGTCTCAGCCAATCAGGTTCGCCGATTCTGGTTATCGGCAACCTGATTGGCTGAAGCATCATCAAGGGCGGGAGAAGACATCGAGGGACGTGGAAGCAGAAAGGTAAGTGCATTTTACAGGGCACAGCGGCGACAATGGGTACAGAGGCGACAAAGGGCACAGTGGCATCAATGGGTACAGTGGTGACAATGGGCACAGTGGCAACAATAAAGGGCACAGTGACATGCACAGTGGCAACAATGGGCACAGTGGTGACAATGGGCACAGTGGCAACAATTAAAGGGCACAGTGACATGCACAGTGGCATCAATGGGCACAGTGGCGAGAATTAAAGGGCACAGTGGTGACAATTGGCACAGTGGCGACAATTGCGGGGCACAGTGGCTGCGTTTGATGGCATGGCACAGTGGTGACAATTGATGGCACAGTGGCTGCGTTTGATGGCATGGCACAGTGTCTGCGTTTGATGGCATGGCAGAGTGGTGCGAATTGATGGCATAGTGACTGCGTTTGATAGCATGGCACAGTGGTGATAATTGATGGGACAGTGGCTGCGTTTGATGGCATGGCACAGTGGTGTCAATTGATGGCACAGTGGCTGCATTTGATAGGCACAGTGAGGCTGCAATTTTTTTTTTTTTTCGTTTGCTCCCCCCCCCAAAGATTTTGAGCACCAGCCGCCACTGGTTCCTAGTCATGCTCAGGGAGATATTAGCCAAAACCAGGGTTGCATTCCATAAACTTCTAATGTAGCGCAAGAAATGGCGGAGAGAAGGTTTTGCTAAGTGCTCAGCCCCCAGGCAGGGAGCTTTCACCCCGAGCTTCAGGAGGCATTAAAATGTACTTAATGATGCTTTTGTATAGAAGGCCGGAGAGTACTGCAAAATCTTTTATTTAAAAGAATAATGTCTTCTTACGTCATTATGACTAGTCACGGGCTGGATTGATGTGAACTGAGTTTCCCCCTATTTGGAATATACACTATAGTTACATAGTTACATAGTTAGTCAGGTTGAAAATAGACACAAGTCCATCCAGTTCAACTATATTGTCAAAAGTATTGAGACACCTGCCTTTACACGCACATGAAACATATTGGCATCTCAGTCTTAGTCCGTAGGGTTCAATATTGAGTTGGCTCCGCCCTTTGCAGCTTTAACAGCTTCAACTCTTCTGGGAAGGCCGTCCACAAGGTTTAGGAGGGTGTCTATGAGAATGTTTGACTGTGGTCAGACATTGATGTTGGCCAAGAAGGCCTGGCTCACAGTCTCCGTTCTAATTCATCCCGAATGTTATCTATCGGGTTGAGGTGCAGGCCAGTCAAGTTCTTCCACCCCAAACTTGCTCCTCCATGTCTTTATGGACCTTGCTTTCTGCACTGGTGTGCAGTCATGTTGGAACAGAAAGGGGCCGTCTCCAAACTGTTCCCACAAAGTTGGGGGCATTAATTTGTCCAAAAATGTCTTGGTATGCTGATGCCTTAAGAGCAACAAATTACACCAAGTGTCCTGGTCGCTCAGAGTTATTGGTGCTGGCAGCTAGCTCATCTCTACTATGGAAACACATGACGCAAATTCGGCTCTGGATGCTTCTGCCCTGGATCAACATTATCTGCTTCTATGGTGTGGCCGGGAAAGCCGCCAGCATCATAGCAACAAATTACACCAAGTGTCCTTGCCACTCAGCATTATTGATTGGTGTGTTGCTGGCAGCTGGCCCATCTGCACTGTGGAAATACATGACACAAATACGGCTCTGGGTGTGGCTGCCCCTAAATCTGCATCATGTGCTTCCATGATGTAGCCGAGCCGGCTGACAGCATCATAGCAACAAATTACACCAAATGTCCTGATCACTCAGTGTTACTGGTTGATAGGGTGCTGGCAGCTGGGTCATCTCCACTATGAAAACACATGACGCAAATATGGCTCTGGATGCGGCTGCCCTGGATCAGCATTATGTGCTTCCATGGTGTGGCCGGGCCAGCCGCCAGCATCTTAGCAACAAATTACACCAAGTGTCCTGGACACTCAGCGTTATTAGTTGGTATGGTACTGGCAGCCAGCTCATCTCCACTATGGAAACACATGACGCAAATACGGGACAAGTTGCTGGGAGCTGGATGTGGCCCCAGAGCTGCAGTTTGGAGACCCCTGTTTTGCATCCTTACAAATATTCACCACAGGGCTAGAGATGACACAGGTCTGGACAGATGGCAGAAGGTCCTCCTCTTCTGAATGCTAGAGCGGCTCTGGATGCTGCTGCCCTGGATCAGCATCACGTTCTTCCATAGTGTGGCCGAGCCGGCTGACAGCATCATAGCAACACATTACACAAGGTCTCCTGGCCACTCAGAATAATTGGTTGGTATGGTGCTGGCAGCTGGCTCATCTGCATTATGGAAACACATTGTGTGAATACAGCTCTGGATGCTGCTGCCCCTGGATCAGCATCATGTGCTTCCATGGTGTGGCCGGGCCAGCCGCCAGCATCATAGCAACCAATTTCACCAAATGTCCTGGCCACTCAGCGTTATTGGTTGGTAGGGTGCTGGCAGATGGGTCATCTCCATTATGGAAACACATGATGCAAATACGGCTCTGGATGTGGCTGCCTCTGGATCTGCATCACGTGCTTCCATGGTGTGGCCGGGCCAGCCGCTAGCATCATAGCAGCAAATTACACCAAGTATCCTGGCCACTCCGCATTATTGGTCGGTAGGGTGCTGGCAGCTGGCTCATCTCCACTATGGAAACACATGACGCAAATACGGCTCTGGATGCAGCTGCCCTGGATTAGCATCATGTGCTTCCATGGTGTGGCTGGGCCAGCCAACAGCATCATAGCAACCAATTACACCAAGTGTCCTGGCCACACAGCATTATTGGTTGGTAGGGTGCTGGCAGCTGACTCATCTGCACTATGGAAACACATGACGCAAATACGGCTCTGGATGTGGCTGCCCCTGGAACAGCATCATGTGCTTCCATGGAGTGGCCGGGCCGGCCCCCTCTATCAGCATCATGTGGTGTGGTCAGGCCAGCCGCCAGCATCATAGCAACAAATTACACCAAGTGTCCTGGCCGCTCAGAGTTACTGGTTGGTATGGTGCTGGCAGCTGGGACATCTCCACTATGGAAACACATGATGCAAATACGGGACAAGTTGCTGCGAGCTGGATGTGACCCCAGAGCCGTAGTTTGGAGACCCCTGTTTTGCATCCTTTTGGGTCTCAAAGTCTATTTTAATTAATTCATCCAGACTTCTGGTAGACTCATAAAAAATTATGAGGAAGCCACGACTACACAGCACTGCTAAGTAGGCAGCACAGCTTGCACATGCAGCTGCCCTGTGTACATACCGCATGTAATTATCACACATACACAGAAGCAAGGCTTTCAATACTTAAAAAAAAAACAAATAAAGATTATTCACAAAGCTGATCCCTATACGTTCTCTATTGAGGACAGAGGAAGCCAACGCTAAATTTAGTACTGAGAAGGTTTGCATGCTTCACACTCAGGACTGCTGAGCAGAAAATGTAAAAAGTCTCCCCCATCTGATAATGCGGCGTGAAAACAAGGTTCTTGCTGTAAGTTTCACACAAAGCGTCTGAGAAAAATTCTAGCTTTGCAGATAGGAACACTTGGAAATATAGCTCCTGTATCAGCAGAATTCATCAGCGAGCCGCACAGAGCAACAGCAGATTAGAATAGAGCAGAGCAATGGCACCATATGAAAGGAAAACGCATGTCGTGAAGCAGGAAAATAAGTCTACCAGGGGGTTCCTGAACTTTACAGAACACAATCCTCTCTTTAACCTCTTCATCCCCGGAAAAATCGGCTGCCCAATTTTTTTTTTGCGATTCGGCACTGCGTCGCTTTAACTGACAATTGCGCGGTCTTGCGACGTTGTACCCAAATTGGCGTCAATTTTTTCCCACAAATAGAGATTTCCTTTGGTGGTATTTGATCACCTCTGCGGTTTTTATTTTTTGCACTATAAACAAAAAAAGAGCGATAATTTTGAAAAAATAAATATTTTGTACTTTTTGCTATAATAAATATCCCCATTTAAAAAAAAAAATCCTCAGTTTAGGAAGATATGTATTCTTCTACATATTTTTGGTAAAAAAAAATCAATGAGCGTATATTGATTGGTTTGTGCAAAAGTTATAGGGAATAGATTTTTGGCATTTTTATTATTATTAATTTTTTTACTAGTAATGGTGGCATCTTTTTATCGGGACTGTGACATTATGGCGGACACATCGGATACTTTTGAGACTGATTACTGTAAAAATGTCACTGGCAGGGAAGGGGGTTTACACTAGGGGGCGATCAAGGGGTTAATTGTGTTCCCTATTGTGTGTTCTAACTGTAGGGGGGGTGGTACTGACTAGGGGAAGAGACTGATTGGTGTTCTTTCATAGTAGGAGCACACAATCAGTCTCCTCGCCCCTGAGAGAACCAGGATGTGTGTGTTTACACACACACACTCACATCCCTGTTCTCGCTTTGTAACGAGCTATCGCGGGTACCCGGCGGTCAACACGGCCGTCGGGGCACTCTCATCACTTCCGGGGACATGCACGGGGCAAGCGTGCACACGTGCCGCCGGAGGCGCCTTGAAGAGCCAACGTACAGCTACGACGGCTAGTACAGGGGGGCCAGCATGCGGCAGTATAACTGCAGCGGCTGGTCCAGAAGCAGTTAACCTCTTGGACACCGTCGAATGCATGTATGGCAATAGAATGGCTGGGCCTTAACGCCCGTGTGCCGTAGATTGGAGTCCATGTGCCCCACTGTTCTGTGCGGAGAGCGCGTTCACAATGCTTGATGAGTATCATTTAGGGTAAATCCAGTTATCTTACATACCCTTTGGATACATTTACAGTCTTATACCCCATATTTTTTAGTCAACCCCCCCCCCCCTTTTTTTTTATTACCCAAACATCTTATTTGGTTATTTTTTAAAGGGGTAGTTCCCCCAAAAACCTTTTTTTTAACATTTATTCAGGCTCGTTATGTCAAGGGGAATCAGGTTTTTAGAAATGAAGCAGTACTTACCGTTTTAGAGATGCATCGTCTCCGACGCTTCCGGGTATGGGCTCCGACTATAGGCGTGCCTATTTGATTGACAGGCTTCCGACGGTCGCATACATCGCGTCACGATTTTCCGAAAGTAGCCGAACGACGGTGCGCAGGCGCAGTATAGAGCCGCACAGTCGCTCGGCTTCTTTCGGCTACTCGTGACGCGATGTATGCGACCGTCGGAAGCCTGTCAATCAAATAGGCACGCCCAGACCAGACGATCATACCCGGAAGCGACGGAGACGATGCATCTGTAAAACGGTAAGTATTGCTTCGTTTCTAATAAAAAACCACCCGATTCCCCTTGACATAACGAGCCTCAATCAATGTTAAAAAAAGTTTTTTGGGGGAATTACCCCTTTAAATTTGATTCATGGTTAGTGAAAGATTCAAATTTAAAGCTATGACCAGACATTTGTGGACACCTGACCATCACACCTTGTTAAGATAGCTCATTCCAAAACCATTAAGGGCCAGATTCTCATATATTTTCGGCGGCGTAGCGTAAGCCATTTACACTACGCCGCCGCTGCGTGCTAGAGCAAGTGCTTTATTCTCAAAGCACTTGCTCCATAGTTTGCGTTGGCGTCTCGTAAATCGCCAAGCGTAAACCCGCGCAATTCAAATGGGGCGGCTTGTATTTAAATTAAGCGCGCCCCCGCGTCGAACGAACTGCGCATGCGCCGGCCGGGGAAAAAGCCCAGTGCGCATGCTCCAGCTCACGTCGGGAAGCGTCGTTGAAACCGACGTCAAAACGACGTGAGCGTCATTTACGCAAGTCCCTATTCGCGAACTAATTAGTAAAACGACGTAAGCAACGGAAAAAGCCGACGCTGACCCGACGCCATACTTAACATGGCGTCCGACGGGACACGACAGCATCCGACGGGACCTCGTAAGGTTACTCCACATAGAAGCTGGGGTAACCTTACGCAAACGAAAACGACGTACGCGACGACGGGGTGGCGTAAAAGCGATCGAGAATCGGCGTACTACTTCATTTGCATATGCAAATTAAAAAACAACGTAAAGGCCACCTAGTGGCCGGAGTTGTCATTACACCTACGATCCGAAAGTGTAATGCTTTTACACTTGTCGGATGTAGAAGCGTATCTATGCAAAAGTGATGCTCAGCACCACGCGCATAGATACGAGACAAAAAAAAAGGCGATACGACGGGGTATCTGAGATACTCCGTCATAACGCCTCTGAGAATCTGGCCCTAAATGTTTACGTCGTTTGCGTAACTCGTCCGTGAATGGGGCTGGACGTAAATTACGTTCACGTCGAAACCAATGAGTCATAGTGGCGTCATTTGGAGCATGCGCACTGGGATACGTCCACGGATGGCGCATGCACCGTTAGTAAAAAACGTCCATTACGTGGGGTCAAACTTAATTTAACCACTTAAGCCCTGGACCAATATGCTGCTAAATGCCCAAAGGCGTTTTTACAATTCGGGAAATGCGTCGCTTTAACAGACAATTGCGCGGTCGTGCGACGTGGCTCCCAAACAAAATTTGCGTCCTTTTCTTCCCACAAATAGAGCTTTCTTTTGGTGGTATTTGATCGCCTCTGCGGTTTTTATTTTTTGCGCTATAAACAAAAATAGAGGGACATTTTTGAAAAAAAAAACAATATTTTTTACATTTTGTTATAGGAAAAATCGAATAAACTAAATTTTAGTCAAACATTTAGGCCAAAATGTATTCAGCCACATGTCTTTAGTAAAAAAAAAAAAAAATCGCAATATAAAAAAATAAATTCTACCTAGCGGCAACAGTGACACTAATACAGAGATCAGAAAACCGATCGCTTAGTGACGCTGGCAATAGGGGGTGAAAGGGTTAACTAGGGCGGTGATCAAGGGGTTAAATCTTTATTAGGGGGGGTTACGGGGGCTACCCTGAACCTAACACTAACTGCCTGTCACACCAACTGTCACACTGACACTAAATGCAGTGATCAGTGTGACAGGGGGCTGGGGGGGGGGTGTGATCGGAAAGGGTGGTGCCAGTGTGCTGTTGGTGCGACTTACTTGTGATGTCTTCTCTCTTGGCGAATTGAAAATACCGCCGAGAGTAGAGGTGACATCACTTCCTCTGCCTGTGTTTACATTACACAGGCAGAGGAAGTGCGGAGCGGGGGCTCTGCTGATTCGCTGGGAGCGATCGCGAGGGGGCGGACAAAAATGAACAGCCGCCTCCTCATCCCGGATCGCTCCCAGAGGTAAGACGCCCGCCGCATGTAGCGGGGGGGGGTCCCGATCAGACCCCGGACCCGCAAGAAGGCAGGGACGTATATATACGCCCATCTGCCTGTACGTGCCATTCTGTGGACGTACATATACATGCGGCCAGTGACGCAACATATTCGGCTCCCCATCACAGAATGCTACGGAAGTGCTGTGGCGGGCATCTGCGATGCGTTCCAATGGATTTACGACACTGCACACCAGCGAAGCCGTCATTCAGGGCGACGTGGACTTAGGGTAGGGTGACCAGACATCCCCAGTTTCAGGGGACAGTCCCCTGATTGAGGACACAGTCCCCGGACCAAGTCTGTCCCTGGTTTTGTCCCCAGATTGGATTTAATAGGGGGCAGGGACAATTTCAAAGACAGTGCAGAATTAAAATAAAAAAAATTGAATTACACCCCCCCGCTCCGCCGTGCCTACTAGCATAGGGGGGGGGTTGTATTTTTTCCATTACTGGTGCCCATTTCTGATGATCATGTGCTGGTCACAATGGGGGTTATATTTCTTCAGTTTTGGGCGCATGCCCATTCAGCTCCGCTCGCTCAGCCACCTGCCGATTCCCTTGCCTTCCCTGGCGGAGTGATCTTCCTCCGCTCCCCACCCAGTAGTAGCCGGGGCCCGAAGAGTAAGACTTGAGAGGCTGTGAGGCGGGCGCTGATTGTTGCCATTACTAGTAAAGAAAAAATATGTCCCCGGATTTAATTTAAAAAATCTGGTCACGTTAACTTAGGGGAAAGTGGCCAATCCGCTCGCTCGGCCTCCTGGCTCTTTTTTTAACATCCTCCAATCCACGGGGATGTTAAGGAAAGAGCCTGGATGCCGAACGAGGTGTCGCTGGTGTGCACTGTCGTAAATGCCTTGGAACGCATCACAGATGCGTTTGGAACGCATCGCGCATGCCCAGTTGCTCGCCACAGCACTTCCGTAGCAGTCTGTGATGGGGAGCGGAGTATGACGGTGCACCAGTGTTAAGGGGTTAAATAAAACACGCCCACATGAAACAAATTTGAATTAGGCGGCCATACGCCGGCCATACCCTACGCCGCCGTAACTTAAGGAGCAAGTGCTTTGTGAATACAGAAATTGCCTCTTTAATTTACGGCGGCGTAGCGTATCTGAGGTACGCTACGCCTGCACAACTTTACACCGGACTACGTGAATCTGGCCCTAAGTCTGAAAAACAGGCTCGGTCCTTAACCACTTAAGGACCGCCTACTGCACATATACGTCGGCAGAATGGCACGGCTGGGCACATCAACGTATATATACATTGGTTTTAGTACCCAGCCGTGGGTCACAAGCGCGCACCCGCGGCGCGCACCCGCGGCGCGCTCCCGTGACCCGGTCCGAAGCTCCGGGACCGCGGGACTCGCGGACCCGATCACCGCTGCAGTGATCGGTCCCCGGAGCTGAAGAACGGGGAGAGCCGTGTGTAAACACACCTTCCGCGTGCTTCTCTGTGGCCGCAGCATCAATCGCGTCATCCCTGTTATAGGGGGACGCGATCGATGACATCCCACCTACAGCCACACCCCCCTACATGTGTAAACACACACACAGGGAACACTCAAAGTCACAGCGCCCCCTGTGGTTAACTCCCAAACTGCAACTGTCATTTCCACAGTAAACAATGCAATTTAAATGCATTTTTTGCTGTGAAAATGACAATTGTCCCAAAAATGTGTCAAAATTGTCCGAAGTGTCCGCCATAATGTCGCAGTCGCAAAAAAAAATCGCTGATCATCGCTAATAGTAGTAAAAAAATAATAATTAATAAAAATGCAATAAAACTATCCCTTATTTTGTAAACGCTATAAATTTTGCGAAAACTAACCGATAAACGCTTATTGCGATTTTTTTTTTACCAAAAATATGTAGAAGAGTACGTATCGGCCTAAACTGAGGAAAAAAAAATGTTTTTTTTTATATATTTTTGGGGGATATTTATTATAGCAAAAAGTAAAAAATATTGCTTTTTTTTTAAAATTGTCGCTCTATTTTTGTTTATAGCGCAAAAAATAAAAACCGCAGAGGTGACCAAATACCACCAAAAGAAAGCTCTATTTATGGGGAAAAAAGGACGCCAATTTTGTTTGGGAGCCACGTCGCACGACCGCGCAATTGTCAGTTAAAACTACGCAGTGCCGAATCGCAAAAAGGGGCAAGGTCCTTTACCTGCATTTTGGTCCGGGTCTTAAGTGGTTAAAGGGTCACTAAAGGAAAACATTTTTTTTTTGCTAAAATGACTGTTTACAGGGTATAGAGACATAAAAATAGATAAAAATCAATCATATAATGTGCCTGCAGGTTAGTTTCATGGACTGGCTTCATGTTTCTGTGAAGTAGAAATAGACACACAGAACAAAAACAAACAAATCCAGGGCAGTGTTTTGTTTTTAAAATGAATCCGATTGGTTCTGGGAAGTTTTAGACACACAGTAATGACAGCTTAGACCACTGTGAGAAAGCTCCCAGTATGGTGGTTATAAGGAAACAGACAAGCAGGAAGTGTGGAGAACAGAGCAGGATTACAGCAACTTCAAAGCAAGAACGAACAATAAGGACATGAAACCAGTACTGCAGTAAGGTAAAGGAAGCTATTTAGCTAAAAAAAAAAAATTCCTTTAGTGATCCTTTAAGTGGTTATATGGCCACGGACATGCAAACAGAATTATCAGTGATTTACATTGGCTTTAGTTACTTTATTCTCCGTCGTTGACAAATGTTTCTAAATGGCTCTGTAATGTTCCAAACACAATGTGGTGAGAGAATTTCCACAAGGAAATTAGAGAGAAAGTGGCATTCATTCATTTCTCTAAAAGACTGCGGAGCGTTCAGCTGCGGAAATTAATCATCTGTAGCCTTCCATTTGTAGAGTGGATCTCCGGTCTGCGGAGTTACACATACATTAGAGACCTTTACATATTACTGAACCTGGAACTCTGGACCTTGCATAGGAAACAAGGCAAGAACCCCGACCGGTAAAATGAAATCGCATGGAAACAACTAAAAATATATAATGAAAATACATGTGTACTATATTACCAAAAGTATTGGTACACCTGCCTTTACAAGCACATGAAGGTTAACCACTTCAGCCCCGAACCGTTTGGCTGCCAAACGATCAGGCCACTTTTTGCGATTCGGCGCTGCGTCGCTTTAACCACTTAAGGACCCCCTTCTGCACATATATGTCGGCAGAATGGCACGGCTGGGCACAAGCACGTACAGGTACATCCTCTTTAAGTGCCCAGCCGTGGGTCGCGGGCGCGGTCATGGTCCGAAGCTCCGTGACCACGGGACCCGATCGCCGCTGGAGTCCCGTGATCGTTCCCCGCGGCTGAAGAACGGTGGAGAGCTGCGTTAGAGCAGTTCTTCACTGTGGCGCCGCCATTAATCGTCTGTTCCCTTTCATAGGGAAACACAATCGATGACGTCACACATCCAGCCCCGCCCCCCTACAGTTAGAAACACAGATGAGGTCACACTTAACCCCTTCAGCGCCCCCTAGTGGTTAACTCCCAAACTGCAATTGTCATTTTCACAGTAATCAGTGCATTTTTAAAGCATTTTTTTGCTGTGAAAATGACAATGGCCCCAAAAATATTTTAAAATTGTCCGATGTGTCCGCCATAATGTTGCAGTCATGAAAAAAATCGCTGATCGCCGCCATTAGTAGTAAAAAAAAAATTGTTTTAATAAAAATGCAATAAGGCCCCTTTCAGACGTCCGCCTCCGTTCGTCCGTTTTTACAAGTCCGTAAACGGACTTGTAATGCATCCCTATGGGATCGCGTCCGTTAGCGGATGATGCGTCCGTCTGGATCTGTTTTTTCGGACGGAAGAAAACCCTATTTTTCTTCTGTCCGGCGGATCGGATGAATACGGACACACGGTCCGTATTCATCCGATTCCCCATAGGGGAGAGCGGAGGAGAGACAGGGAGGTCCCTGCACAGTGTGCATCGAAAAACGGTCCGCTCCGTGTGAAAGGACCCTAAAACTATCCCCTATTTTGTAAACGCTATAAATGTTGCGCAGACCAATCAATAAACGCTTATTGCAATTTGTTTTTAACCAAAAAGAACACGTATCGGCCTAAACTGAGGAAAAACATTTTTTTTATTTATTTTGGGGGACATTTAACCAAAAAGAACACGTATCGGCCTAAACTGAGGAAAAACATTTTTTTTATTTATTTTGGGGGACATTTAACCAAAAAGAACACGTATCGGCCTAAACTGAGGAAAAACATTTTTTTTATTTATTTTGGGGGATATTTATTATAGCAAAAAGTAAAAAATATTGCATTTTTTTTCAAAATTATCGCTCTATTTTTGTTTATAGCGCAACAAATAAAAACCGCAGAGGTGATCAAATACCACCAAAAGAAAGCTCTATTTGTGGGGAAACAAGGAAGCCACGTCGCACGACCGCGCAATTGTCAGTTAAAGCGACGCAGTGCCGAATCGCAAAAACTGGCCGGGTCCTTTAGCTGCCGAAAGGTCCGAGTCTTAAGTGGTTCACTGACAATTGCGCGGTCGTGCGACGTGGCTTCCAAACAAAATTGGTGTCCTTTTTTTCCCACAAATAGAGATTTCTTTTGGTGGTAGTTGACGGTTTTAAAATTTTTTTACTTTTTAATTTTGAAAAAAAAAATTGTACTTTTTGCTATAATAAATATCCCCAAATAAATATATTAAAAAAAGTTTTTCCTCAGTTTAGGCCGATACGTATTCTTCTACTTTATGGTAAAAAATAAAAAAAACGCAATAAGCGTTTATCGATTGGTTTGCGCAAAAGTTATAGCGTCTACAAAATAGGGGATAGTTTTATGCCATTTTTATTATTTTTTTACTAATAAAAACTGCAAATTTTATCATGACTGCGACATTATGGCGGGCACATCGCACACTTTTGAAGCTATTTTGGGACCATTCACATTTATACAGCAATCAGTGGTATAAAAATGCGCTGAAGGGGTTAAGTGTGTCCTAGGGAGTGATTCTAACTGTAAGGGGGCGTGGCTTACTCTGACACGTCACTGATCGCTGCTCTCAATGAGAGGAAGCAGACGATCAGTGCTGTGTCACCAGGCAGAACAAGGAGATGCCTTGATTACAAAGGCACCCCCCTGTTCTGCTGTTCCATGACCCGATCGCGGGACACTGGCGGACATCGAGACCGTGGCGGGGCGCGCACCCAGCCAGGGGGCAGGTTCAAAGCAGCGTATATATACATTGCTTTGCCTGCCTGTGTCATTTTGCCGACGTACATCTACGTGAGACGGTCGGCAAGAGGTTAATGACAACCCAATTTTAGTCCATAGGGTTCAATATTGAGTTGGCCCCGCCCTTTGCAGCTATAACAGCTTCAACTCTTCTGGGAAGGCCGTCCACAAGGTTTAGGAGGGTGTCTATGGGAATGTTAAATTTTTAATTTGATTTTCTGTTTTTTCTTTTTATAAAACCTTTTCTTTTTCATTACACTACATATTTTATTTTAGACCCAATGACATCATCACCAGGTCTCTATTCCTCTCCATGCAATGCAGGTAGATCACGGTTGGTGGGAGGGGCCGGCAGATCACGGTTGGTGGGAGGGGCCAGCAGATCACGGTTGGTGGGAGGGGCCGGCAGATCACAGTTGGTGGGAGGGGTCGGCAGATCACAGTTGGTGGGAGGGGGGGGCAGATCACGGTTGGTGGAAGCGGCCGGCAGGTCACGGTTGGTGGGAGGGGTCAGCAGATCACGGTTGGCGGGAGGGGCCGGGAGGTCGCGGTTGGTGGGAGGGGCCGGGAGGTCACGGTTGGTGGGAGCGGCTGGCAGATCACGGTTGGTGGAAGGGGTCGGCAGATCACGGTTGGTGGGAGGGGCTGGCAGATCACGGTTGGTGGGAGCAGCAGGCAGATCACGGTTGGTGGAGGGGGGCGGCAGATCACGGTTGATGGGAGGGGCCAGCAGATCACGGTTGGTGGGAGGGGCTGGCAGATCATGGTTGGTGGAAGGGGCCGGCAGATCACGGTTGGTGGGAGGGGCCAGCGGGGGGCTGTACATTGCTTCCTGAAAACATCTCGGCACCCTCCCTCAGTACTCCTCCAATGAGCCCTCAGCCCCGATGCAAGCAGTGGGCTGGCCCTAGGGTGACCACATTGTCCAGGACAGTCCCACATTTTGCAGGTCTGTCCCGGGCACATTCATTCCAGGACAATACAGTGTCCCGGAATGAAACTGACACAGCCACCCCCCCGAAAAAAGGCCACCACATCACCGCTTTACTCACTGACAGTACTTGTCCTGGCCGGGAATGCCTGGAGGAGCACAATCCCCGCCCCCTGCTTGTGATTGGAGAAATCCCGCCTCTTGTGTTCAATCACTGTGCTGTGATTCGTTACAGCACAAGCTGATTTTTGGGAAGGTAGGGTGTCCCTAATGGTAGTTTGGAAATGTGGTCACCCTAGCTGGCCCTTGGGAGGGGTTATGCAAATATCAAAATGCCTTTGATGGGTGGGTGTCAGTCTGGAGGAGTGGGCGGTCCTATGCAGAATACATTTGCATGCAGACGTCCTTAGGTAATGCTCACATGTGAAGCGGAGCCGTGAACTGAAATCCAATAAATAGAGCTAGATGATGATGGATGTCCTCCAGCCAGGAAATGAGTCTGGTTTTTGTCTGACTCGCCGCAGCTTCTAATGCACATTGTGAGAAGCTTGCGGTGTGCGGTGAAATCAGAGGAAGCCATTTCAGTCCTGGAGAGGAGCCGGTACAAGGACTGAAAGGAAGGACGGAGGAAGGATTTAAATGCGATAGAGAAAATGCTGCTTGGCAATGCAGTGCGGCGGAGTTTCTGAATTACAAAGGTGACTCAACAGAATCACACGGATTTTGGCAGGTAAAGGGGTTTATATATAATATGGATTGTAGCCATGAACCGAGCGGATTGGCCGGAGTTCAGACTGAATAGAAATAAATCAGAAGAAGAGAGAAAGACGACACACAGGGAGGACCGAGCCGGGACCTGCGCCGGAGCTTCAGGCAGTTCTGGCAAGTGTCCTTGTCCTTCGCTCCGGGGCTCAGAACCCCGGCCTGCTCTGTATTGAGGACAATGACTATTGTTCAGATCTCTAAACTATTCAATAAAAGGGGCCACAGCGTATGTTTTATTCACAGACTGGAAACATTTGTTTTATAAATGAACTCATAAACACAATCAAAGTAGTAATTTCACATCAGAAGTCCCCATCACATCAGAAGCCCCCCTTTCACACCCGAGTTCCCTGTTTACATCACAGCCCCCTTCACATCAGAAGCCCCCCATCATATCAGAAGTCCCCCTTTCACACCTGAGCCCCCTGTTTACATTGCAGCCCCCTTCTTATCAGAGCCCCCCTTCATATCAGAAGCCCCCCCCCTTTCACATCAGAGCTCCCTTATACATCAAAAGCCCCTCCATCAAATCAGAACTCCCACCCCCTGTTTACATCAAAACTCAGAAGTCCCCCCTTACACATCAGAGCTCCCTTATATATGTAAAAGCCCCTCCATCAAATCAGAACCGCCACCCCCCATTTACATCAGAGCCCCCCTTCACATCAGAAATCCCCCTGTACACCAGAAGAAGTCCCCCCTGTACACCAGAAGTCCCCCCTGCACATGACCAGAAGTCCCCCCTTGTACACCAGAAGTCCCCTCTGCACACCAGAAGTCCCCTCTGCACACCAGAAGTCCCTCCTGTACACCAGAAGTCCCCCTGGAACACCAGAAGTCCCCCCCTGCACACCAGAAGCCCCCCCCCTGCACACCAGAAGTCCCCCCCTGCACACCAGAAGTCCCCCCTGTACACCAGAAGCCCCCCCTGTACACCAGAAGTCCCCCCTGTACACCAGAAGTCTCCCTGGAACACCAGAAGTCCCCCCTGTACACCAGAAGTCCCCTCCTGCACACCAGAAGCCCCCCCTGCACACCAGAAGTCCCCCCTGCACACCAGAAGTCCCCCCCTGTACACCAGAAGCCCCCCCCCTGTACACCAGAAGTCCCCCCTGTACACCAGAAGTCTCCCTGGAACACCAGAAGTCCCCCCTGTACACCAGAAGCCCCCCCCCCCCCCCCTGTACACCAGAAGTCCCCCCCTGTACACCAGAAGTCCCCCCTGCATTAGGGTGACCAGACATCCCCAGTTTCCTGGGACAGTCCCTGGATTAAGGACACAGTCAGTGCAGAAT
This sequence comes from Rana kukunoris, assembly GCA_029574335.1. Lineage (NCBI taxonomy): Eukaryota > Metazoa > Chordata > Amphibia > Anura > Ranidae > Rana > Rana kukunoris. The sequence goes on from CM056056.1 coordinate 12,669,076, forward strand.
AAATAAAATAAAATCTGTACTTTTTTCATCTGAAAAAACGATCGTGTGTGGAACTCCATTGGAGAAAAATCCATGCATGCTCAAAATCAAGTTGACGCATGCTCGGACCAGAAGTCCCCCCCCTGTACACCAGAATCCCCCCCCCTGTACACCAGAAGTCACCGCCCCTGTACACCAGAAGTCCCCCCTGCATACCAGAAGTCCCCCCCTGCATACCAGAAGTCCCCCCTGTACATCAGAAGTCCCCCCTGTACATCAGAAGCCCCCCTGCACATCAGAAGTCCCCCTGCACATCAGAAGCCCCCCTGCACATCAGAAGTCCCCCTGCACTTTAGAAGTCCCCCCTTCACACCAGAATCCCCCCTGTACACCAGAAGCCCCCCCCCCCCATCAATTCAGAACCCCCACCCCCCATTTACATCAGAGCCCCCCCTTCACATCAGAAGTCCCCTCTTCCATGTGGTCGTTGTTGCAAAAAGCCAGTTATAGGTTGGGGCAATGCCCATTTGTTTGAAATATTCAGCTATAATATCTGGTTCCTGGTTCCAGACTGGACGGAACATCTTGACGGAGGCACCCAAGTTGAGTGCTGGACGTTCCGTCACATTTGATGTGTGACGGACCCAACTAGGACACCAACCATATTGGATGACAGTATATTAAAGAGGAAGTAAACCCCAGAAATGTTTTCCTGTAAAAAAATACCCTGCAAGAAAAAGGCATAATGAGCTAGTATGCATAGGAGTAATCAGGTCAGTGTGCAGGTGCTATTTTTAGCGCAATAGCGCCTGCAAAACGACCCAGTGTGAACGGGGTCTTAACTCTTTGATCACCCCTGATGTTAACCGCTTCCCTGCCAGTGTCATAAGTACAGTGACAGTCCGTTTTTGTTTTTTTCAGCACTGATCACTGTAATAATGTCACTGGTTCCCAATAAGTGTCCGATTTGTCCACTGCAATGCCGCAAAAATATTCCATAAATATATCCCATAGTTTGTAGACGTTATAACTTTTGCGCAAACCATCAATATTCGCTTATTGGGATTTTTGTTTCCCCCTAATTTATGTAGCAGAATAAATATTGGCCTAAATTGATAAAAAAAAATGTATTACTTTATTGGATGTGTTTTATAGCATAAAGTAAAAAAATATATATATTTTTTTAAATTGTCGCTCTTTTTTGTTTATAGCGCAAAAAAAACCCCGCAGAGGTGATCAAATACCATCAAAGGAAAGTTCTATTTGTGGGGGGGGGAAAAAAGGACATCGATTTTATTTGGGTACAACGTCGCACAACCGCACGATTGTCAAGCGACGCAGTGCCGAATCGCAAAAAGTGCTCTGGTCAAAAAGGGGGTAAATTCTTCCGGGGCTTGAAGTGGTTAACATGCTTTCCTATGGATCTAGTTCACATGTGCGCATTTTGATTCCGGCGTGTTTTTTTTTGGAAAGGGCGCAATTGTTAGTTAAAGCGACGCAGTGCCGAATCGCAAAAAATGGCCCGTTCTTTGGCCAGCCGAATCCTCCGGGGCTGAAGAGGTTAAAACACTTTTTAAAAATGGGGCACGGCATTAAAGATAATGGGCTCCTCGCCGGGGTCTATCTGCAGTAACGGAAGCTTTGCGGAGAACATTCCATTGCACATCACAGAATGAAGAAGTGTGATTAGCAGATTAACCTGAATTTGTCACTCCTTAAGTGTAACAACATCAGGCCAACCAATAAAAAGCAAAGGTTTACTCTTGGAAGCTTCCTGCAGGCGCATTAAAAAGAAGCCCCAAGGAGCTTCCGCACAGCAGCCGGTACACGACTGAACTCGATGCTAAATGAACCAAAACTTGGAAAGCTGGCATCCTTGAAAGCAAAACGGGCCAAGAGCAAAAAAAAAAAGAGGAAGCAAAAGACTCCCAGTAGTCTTGGTGGGCGCAGAGAGCACAGCCGCAATCTTCCAAAGGGCCCTCGGGGGCCGGCACAAACACGTAATGCTGTTCCCTGCTGGCGGGGGGAATCTGTCGCCAAGGCTTCCAGGACTGCTCTGCAGATTACTACACCTTCAGTGCCAGGGAGCAGGGTCGCCATCAGGGGGGGAGGGGGGTACAGGCAGTACACCTGTAAGGGGCCCAGAGGTTCTCAGGGACCCGGATGGAAATCCCCCCTTTTTTTTTTTTTTTAAAAGGGCCAGATTCAGAAAGGAGATACGACGGCGTATCTCCAGATACGCCATCGTATCTCTGCGTCTGAGCCCTCCTATCTATGCGCCTGATTCATAGAATCAGTTACGCATAGATTTGCCTTGGATCCGACTGGCGTAAGTCACTTACGCTGTCGTATCTAAATTGCATATTTACGCTGGCCGCTAGGTGGCGTTCCCGTCGATTTACGCGTCGAATATGCTACTAAGCTAGATACGCCGATTCACGAACGTAGTTGCGGCCCGTCGTATTTTTTTTACGTTGTTTGCGTAAGCGTAAGTCCGGCGTAAAGTTACCCCTGCTATATGAGGCGTACGTAATGTTAAGTATGGACGACGGGCCGGCGTATAATTTTCCGTTGTTTGCGTAAAACGTTCGCGAATAGGGCTTTGCTTAAGTTACTTTCACGTCGTTTTCTTTGACTATTTGCGACGTGATTTGGAGCATGCGCACTCGGTGCATCGATTACGTCGGGTCACGATTAGTTTACATAAAACACGCCCCCTACCTTGCCTATTTGAATTACGCGGGGGTTCGCCGGCCCATTTACGATACGCCGCCGCAACTTACGGAGCAAGTGCTTTGTGAATACAGCACTTGCCCGTAAAAGTTGCGGAGGCGTAGCGTAAATGGGATACGCTAAGCCCGCCGATTTTTACGCCCATCTGCCTGAATCTAGCCCAAAATGTATATATATATTTTTTATTTTTTTATTTTGTTTTTATTAAAGGGCCCAGAGGTCTCCAGGGGCCCGGAGGTCCCCAGGACCCCAGATGGCAACCCTCCCCCTTTTTTATCATTTTTTTTGTTGTTTTTTTTAATTAAAGGGCCCAGAGGTCCCCAGGGCCCCAGGTGGCAACCCCCCCCCCCCCTTTTTTTTATACAAAATAATAATTTAACATTTTTTTTTTTTAATATATAATATATATATATATATATTTTTTTTTTTTATATTAACCTCCCTGGCGGTATGATTCTGTCTGGAATTACGTACCAAAAGCGGTACAATTATTTTGCATGGAAATTTGGTGATATGTATCATAGGCCTGCAATTCTTAGTAATTACTTACTTAAAGCGGAGCTCCACCCAGGATAACAACATTTTACAATGTTGTTTGAAAAAAATAAAAAACTGAAAAAAATAAAAAATAAATACTCACCCGAAATAGCTGTTGCTATGCGGAAGTCTGTAATCTGCCTCTTCCTGAACCGCGGTGTGTTTTCTTCTTGTTCTTCTCCTTGTGAATGGGGCCAGCGTGAGACTCACGCAGGCGCAGTAGGAAATGGGCAGTGAAGCCGTACGGCTTCACTGCCTGTTTCCCATAGTGTGAATGGCAGCGCGGGACCCGGAGCGATCGTGGGACCGGCATCGGGGGGGGCCGTCAGCGCGGGCGCCTAGGACAGGTAAGTGTCCTTATTTAAAGTCAGCAGCTACACTGTTAGTAGCTGCTGACTTTAAAAAAAAATTTTCCCGCGGCTGGAGCTCCTCTTTAACCACTTGTGACCGGCCCCACGTCCAAAGACGTCACGTTTTTGAAGATGGATATCTCGGTAACGGCAGCAGCTGCTGCCACAACCGAGATATCCATCTCTTCGTGGGGCGGTCCTGTTAACGATAACGGCGGTCATCGCGGCGGATTCGCCGCGAGATCGCCGTTACCGGCGGCGGGAGAGGGTGCCCCCCCCCTCCCGCCGCTCTCCCGCGCCCTCCGCCGCTTACCGTAGCCGTCGGTAGCGGCGGAGGCGATCGGGTCCGCTCGTTGTCTGTCCGGGGATGTGACTGAGGGAAAAAATGTCCCTCAGCCGTCCCCCTCTCTCTGCTGGGCGGAAGTGACGTCAAAACGTCATTTCCGCCCAGCGTCTTAAAGAGACATTTAATATGTTTACATTTTGACTTATTTTTTTTTTTTTTTTTTTTTTTTTTTTTTTTTGCATTTAAGCCTGAATATGAGATCTGAGGTCTTTTTGACCCCAGATCTCATATATAAGGGGACCTGTCATGCTTTTTTCTATTACAAGGGATGTTTACATTCCTTGTAATAGGAATAAAAGTGATAATTTTTTTTTTTTTTTTTTTTTCAGTGTTAAAAATTATAAAATAAATAAAAATAAAAACCGAAACCAAAAAAAAAATTTTTTAAAGTGCCCCGTCCCGACGAGCTCGCGCGCAGAAGCAAACGCATACGCGAGTAGCGCCCGCATATGAAAACGGTGTTCAAACCACACAAGTGAGGTATCGCCGCGATCGTTAGAGCGAGAGCAATAATTCTAGCCCTAGACCTCCTCGTCATCTCAAAAAATGCAACCTGTAGAATTTTTTAAACGTCGCATATCGAGATTTTTAAGGGTAAAAGTTTGACGCCATGCCACGAGCGGGCGCAATTTTTATGCGTGACATGTTGGGTATCATTTTACTCGGCGTAACATTATCTTTCACAATATATAAAAAAATTGGGCCAAATTTATTGTTGTCTTATTTTTTAATTCAAGAAAGTGAATTTTTTCCAAAAAAAGTGCGCTTGTAAGACCGCTGCGCAAATACGGTGTGAGAAAAAGTATTGCAATGACCGCCATTTTATTCTCTAGGGTGTTAGAAAAAAAAATATATATAATGTTTGGGGGTTTTAAATAATTTTCTAGCAAAAAAAACTGTTTTAGTCTCGTAAGCACCGAATCTGAAAAACAGGCTCGGTAATGAAGTGGTTAAACCTGACTAAAACAAGACTCTAGTAGACATTCCAGATGTGATAAATTTGAAACACAAACACATGAATTATAATCTAATAAATAATATAATTTTATTCAATAATGCAAAGAAAAATAAAGAAATTAGTCAAACAAAGAAATTTAATACACATCCTGGGTGTGAAAAAGATGGAACTAGACAAAGTCCGACGTTGCAATCTGGGCAATAGAACCTGGTTTCCTTTCGGATTTTTTTTTCCATTTTCATCCTTCTTGGAACAGCAAACGACGCACACCCTGGTAGGCGCTAACTTTCGTGCGGTTGGCGGTACAAAGTCTACAAAATGACGACCTGTCAGGCGCTCTGGATTGCCAACGTCAACAGAGCGTCGTCCGGGTCTGTTAGCAGACACTGATGGCGTCGGGTGGTTGATAAAAATTTGCTCAGCCAGCTTCCATATAAAGTCGCAATGAATAAGAGGCGTGTTCGTGTTTGCCTTATAAAGAATATAGGCGTTCCAAAGACATTGTTCAAGGAGATGCCTGAAAATCTTTTTGTAGTACTTTTTTTGTTGTTTGCGCATCGCCGGGTAAAATGTCATTGCCTGATCGGCTCGGTCGACACCCTCCTTCGTGTGATTGTAGTCGATCACTACTTGTGGCTTCAGCAAATCTTTTCCGTGTTTTGTGCGGACCATGGTAGTGGAGGTGCTGTGCACGGTGCTCATGACACATGCGTCCTTTTTGTCTCTCCATCTCATTGCCAACATTTTTCCCTTTTGGAAGGCAACCATCTCTCCTTTTTTTAATTTCTTCTTGCCAAACGTAGATGGCATGTCACGCCGGTTTGGCCTCACGGTACCATACCCATCCGTTTTGTTGAGGAGCAGAACCCCATAAAGTTCCGGTGACGTATAAAAATTGTCTGTTGTCACGCAATATCCCTGGTTCAGTAATGGGTCCAGCAGTGAAAGGACTGACGATGTGGCCATCCCATAGTGGTTGTACCTGGGATTGAATTTGGTACCCTTACCGGTGTAAATGACCGCATTCCAAATATATCCCGTGGAAGATTCACATAGCATATAAAACTTTATGCCAAAGCGCGCCCTTTTGGACGCAATAAATTGGATCCAGCTCAGGCGTCCCTTGTAGGCCATCAGACTTTCGTCCAAACTGACATCCCTTTCTGGCACGTAGGTCCGCTGGAAGTTGGCGACAATCATCTGGTACACCTCCCAGATTTTTTTGAGCTTGGGCGCAGGATGTGTGGCCTCATCAAACTCTTCGTTGTTGGCGAAGTGTAAGTTTTTCATAATCAGTGAAAAACGATACTCAGACATCACAGTCCCAAAAAATGGCGTGGCCAGCATCTTGTTGGTGGTCCAGTACCATTTCTGGAGCGGTTTGCCCACCACCCCTTGAAGGATGATGAGTCCTAGAAACTTCCAGATGTCCTCTTTAGTGACAGGTTCCCATTTCCTGGATCTCGAAAATCTGGCACGCAGAGTAGCAGATTGCTGATCGTGGTATCGATTGGTCTCTGTCACAATTTTTAAAATTACCTCCTCAGAAAGAAAAAGTTTCAGGTACGCCAGAGGGTTGTCCCTCTCCACATCAACCTTCATCCCAGGAGATCCAGTGAATCGGAACCTCGGGGGCGCTGCCTGGTCCGCATCGCTGTCTATAGCGCACCAAGTGCGCACATCACTTAGGTCAGGTGCGGGATCATCGGCGTTGTCACTTTCTGCATCAGTGTCGGTGTCAGAGCCAGATGACAAATCGCCCCACGACTCACTGTCGCTCTGTTCTGCGATCAACTCCGTTTCGCTGCCACTGTCGCTGTCGCTCAGCAGATCAAAAAGCGCATTTGTAGGACAGCGCTTTTTAGATGCCATTTTCAAAGGGTTTTGAAAGGTTTTATTTGTCACAAATGACAATGGCAAGGGGCACTGAAAGGGCACTGTGTCAGATTCCAAGGTGATACAGTGTAATCCTCTCAGATTACATTGGATCACCTCCTTTTTATGCGTTTGTGTTTGTGCACATTTGAATTTCCCTCCCAGTTCCGTTCCCATGCACCATTGCGGTGCAGGGAACGGAACCAGGAAGTCAGATGACCGGTGGACGGCGCGGCAGGGATCTCGGCGGCGATCACAGCAATGAGAGATCATCGCTGGATCGCCTGGAGAAGGTAAGGAACGCCGCTGCTCGCTCTGCACATCCACCCCGAGCGTGACTCGGGGAAACCGATCGTAACAGAAAAAACCAACCCCGAGTCACGCTCGGGGGTACCGTCAAGGTGGTTAAAGGGCCCAGAGGTCTCCAGGGGCCCGGAGATCCCCAGGGCCCTGGATGGCTTATATATATATAATTTTTTATAATATTTATTTTTATTTATTTTTTTGTAAGGAGCCCAGAGGTCCCCAGGGCAACCCCCCTTCTCAATTTTCTCAATTAGTGACGGCACCCCTCCGCTTCTCAACTCGCAGCAACCCCCCCACTTTTTTATATATATATATTTTATTTATTTATTTTGTTTTTATTAAAGGGCCCAGAGGTCCCCAGATGGCAACCCCCCTTTTATTATATATATTTTTTATTTATTATTTATCTTTTTATTAAAGGGCCCGGAGGTCCCCAGGGCCCCCCTTTTTAATATATTTATACATATATACATAATTTTTTTTATTTCTTTTTTTGTAGGGGCCCAGAGGTCCTCAGGGCCCCCCTTTTTAATATATTTATACATATATATATATATATCAATTTTTTTATTTCTTTTTTTTTGTAGGGGCCCAGAGGTCCCCAGGGCAACCCCCCCCCCTTTTCTTTTGTTTGTCAGCACCCAAAGCCCCCCCCCCCCAATTCGCAGCGGCAGCACCCCCCCCCTGCTTCTCAATTCATGGCACCCCCCACTGGTTCTTAATTAGAGGCGGCACCCCCCCGCTTCTCAATTTGAGGCAGCAGCACACCCCCACCCGGTTGGTTCTCTGCTTCAGGGGGCCCATGCCTGAAGCTGTGTAAGGGGCCCCATAATTCCTGATGGCGGCCCTGCCAGGGTGACAGAACATTACTGTTGTACCTGAGTGGCGAAGTGTTGGCTTTTAGCGTCTGCCCTTTGCTCTGGATGATGCATTGTCGGCTAAAAAAAAAACAGGCAGCAAATCTAATATCCATAATCGGGTTTGCAGACAGTACTTTATTTAATGAAAACACCATCGGATTGCTTTTGTCAGCAGCTGCTTTCAGGAGGAACAAGCAGATACAATAACAGCAAAGTCAATGAGGTTTTGTGTCATCCACGGCTCCTGTTCTGGAAACATTAATGGATTTAAATTGTCATCCGAGGAATTTCCATAAATTCTGAATGCCGTTTTTCCGGGTTTTTCCAGCTCAGCATATGTGGGATTTGGAGATACCTCATTTTGCTCACTTGTTTTTTTTTTAGTGATCGTTTTTTTTTTTTTTTTGAAAGAAAAGGAGCAAATTCAGGGGTACAACAGTGAGAGGGGGGGAAGGGATACAGTACATGTGGCATGCACAGTGGGGTAAAATAAGTATTGGACACGTTACCATTTTTGGAAAGTGGTTAATATCAGCTGGTTCAGTCTCAACTGATGGCCTATAGAAAGGTGTCTCATTACCAAGGTGTCACACAAGAAACATCTCATGATGAGTAAAAGCAAAGAGGTCTTTGAAGACCTTTGCAACCTTATTATTGCAAAACGTACTGATGGCATTGGTTACAAAATGATTTCTAAATTTCTGAATGCTCCAGTGAGCACTGTTGGGGCCATGATCAGGAAGTGGAAAGAACATCATTTCACCATAAACCGGCCAAGACAAGGGGTTCATTCTGTGCCCAACAAATAGTAATGTTTGCTGCTTTTTACAAAAATATCTGTTTGTTCCTGCTCCCTGTTTGTTCCTTTGCAGGGAGAAGAAACAAACAGATCATTCCCTCTGTACAGAGCCCTGTGTTGTCTGTCAACACAGGGCTCTGGGCTGTGATTGGACACAGCCAAACAGCATGTCTGAAAAATGTTGACAAAATCCCATCACATTGTGAGTCAACCGTGGGGGGTGTATGGCAAAAGCGTGCGTGTGTGTGTTTGCGCGTGCCCTGAAGCTGGAATACACCGCCGATGTAAATGTACGCGATTGTGCCTGTACGAGCCGCCTGCCCGCATTTTACTGGCAGGAAGTGGTTCACGGGAAATGGAGGTCGTACTGTTAGAATCTCAATTTTTTCACATCATCGTCCACATCATCGGCACCCTTCACATCCTGACAGAAGGGGGAGCTGGGCCCCCCTTGGCTATCACACGAGAGGCTAACAATTTTTATTTGGCAGGAACCACACAGGTCTATTACTCACCACTAGGTTTTTTTAATTTTCCAATTTCCAAAAGGAATAAATAGAATATAAAATAAAGGAATACAATAGAAACAAAAAAAAAATATATATATATTTTCTATTGTATTCCTTTATTTTCTATTCTATTTTATTCTCTTTGGAAATTGGAAAACTACTTGAATTCAAATTTGAAAACTATTTAAAAATGATTCAAATTTCGTCCAAACTTTTTTTTCCGTTATTTTCTAATTAATTTGGTACTATTCTAAAACGAAAATTTGTCCGAATTTTTATTCGGAACGGAACGAACCACACGGGTCTATAACTCACCACTAGGTTTTTTTTTTAATTTTCCAATTTCCAACGAGAATAAAATATATATATTTTTTTCTATTCTATTCCCTTATTTTGTATTCTATTTTATTGTCTTTGGAAATTAGAAAACTATTTGAATTTGAAAAGTTTTTCAATTTTGAAAACTATTCAAAAAGTTTTTCCATTTGAAAACTATTCGAAAAGTTTTCGAATTTGAAAAGAATGCGAAAAGTATTGGAAAATGATTCAAATTTGAATTTCAGCCAAGTTTTTTTTTGTTATTTCGGATTCATTTCAATTCGGTACTATTCTAATTTGGAAATTTGGAGACTTCTGAATTTACGAAAAATTTGAATTCGTCTAAATCAGAACAAAACGAACCGCACAGGTCAATTACTCACCACTAGGTTTTTTTTTTATTTACCAATTTCCAAAGAGAATAAAATATATATATTTTTTCTATTCTATTCCTTTATTTTGTATTCTATTTTATTGTCTTTGGAAATTGGAAAACTATTTGAATTTGAAAAGTTTTTGAATTTTGAAAACTATTCAAAAAGTTTTTGCATTTGAAAACTATTCAAAGAGTTTTTCCATTTGAAAACTATTCAAAAAGTTTTTCCATTTGAAAACTATTCAAAAAGTTTTTCCATTTGAAAACTATTCGAAAAGTTTTCGAATTTGAAAAGAATTCGAAAAGTATTGGAAAATGGTTCAAATTCGGATTTCAGACAAATTTTTTTTTTGTTATTTCGGATTCGATTCAATTCGGTACTATTCTAATTTGGAAATTTGGATACTTCCGAATTTCCGAAAAATGAGAATTCGTCTAAATCAGAACAAAACGAACCGCACAGGTCAATTACTCACCACTAGGTTTTTTTAATTTACCAATTTTCAAAGAGAATAAAATATATATATTTTTTCTATTCTATTCCTTTATTTTGTATTCTATTTTATTGTCTTTGGAAATTAGAAAACTATTTGAATTTGAAACGTTTTTTTAAATTTTGAAAACCATTCAAAAAGTTTTTGCATTTTAAAAATATTCAAAACGTTTTTCCATTTGAAAACTATTCAAAAAGTTTTTGAATTTGAATAGAATTCGAAAAGTATTATAAAATGATTTAAATTCTAGTTTCAGACAAATTTTTTTTTTTGTTATTTCGGATTCGTTTCAATTCGGTACTATTCTAATTTGGAAATTTGGATACTTGCAAATTTCCGATTTTTTTTTTAATTCGTCTAATCTAAATGTTAATTTGGAACAAAACGAACCACACAGATCTAATATATTATCATTCTATATATATATATATATATATATATATATATATATATATATATATATATACACACACTGCCTTGCGAAAGTATTCGGCCCCCTTGAACTTTGCAACCTTTTGCCACATTTCAGGCTTCAAACATAAAGATATAAAACTGTAATTTTCTGTGAAGAACCAACAACATGTGGGACACAATCCTGAAGTGGAACGAAATTTATTGGATATTTCAAACTTTTTTAACAAATAAAAAACTGAAAAATTGGGCGTGCAAAATTATTCAGCCCCCTTAAGTTAATACTTTGTAGCGCCACCTTTTGCTGCGATTACAGCTGTAAGTCGCTTGGGGGGTCTCTATCAGTTTTGCACATCGAGAGACTTACATATTTGCCCATTCCTCCTTGCAAAACAGCTGGAGCTCAGTGAGGTTGGATGGAGAGCGTTTGTGAACAGCAGTTTTCAGTTCTTTCCATAGATTCTCGATTGGATTCAGGTCTGGACGTTGACTTGGCCATTCTAACACCTGGATATGTTTATTTGTGAACCATTCCATTGTAGATTTTGCTTTATGTTTTGGATCATTGTCTTGTTGGAAGACAAATCTCCGTCCCAGTCTCAGGTCTTTTGCAGACTCCATCAGGTTTTCTTCCAGAATGGTCCTGTATTTGGCTCCATCCATCTTCCCATCAATTTTAACCATCTTTCCTGTCCCTGCTGAAGAAAAGCAGGCCCAAACCATGATGCTGCCACCACCATGTTTCACAGTGGGGATGGTGTGTTCAGGGTGATGAGCTGTGTTGCTTTTACGCCAAACATAAAGTGTTGCATTGTTGCCAAAAAGTTTGATTTTGGTTTCATCTGAGCAGAGCACCTTCTTCCACATGTTTGGTGTGTCTCCCAGGTGGCTTGTGGCAAACTTTAAATGACACTTTTTATGGATATCTTTAAGAAATGTCTTTCTTCTTGCCACTCTTCCATAAAGGCCATATTTGTGCAATATACAGGGACTGATTGTTGTCCTATGGACAGAGTCTCCCACCTCAGCTGCAGTTCATCCAGAGTGATCATGGGCCTCTTGGCTGCATCTCTGATCAGTCTTCTCCTTGTATGAGCTGAAAGTTTAGAGGGACGGCCAGGTCTTCGTAGATTTGCAGTGGTCTGATACTCCCATTTCAATATTATCGCTTGCACAGTGCTCCTTGGGATGTTTAAAGCTTGGGAAATCTGTATCCAAATCCGGCTTTAAACTTCTCCACAACAGTATCTCGGACCTGCCTGGTGTGTTCCTTGTTCTTTATTATGCTCTCTGCGCTTTAAACGGACCTCTGAGACTATCACAGTGCAGGTGCATTTATACAGAGACTTGATTACACACAGGTGGATTCTATTTATCATCATTAGTCATTTAGGTCAACATTGGATCATTCAGAGATCCTCACTGAACTTCTGGAGAGAGTTTGCTGCACTGAAAGTAAAGGGGCTGAATAATTTTGCACGCCTAATTTTTCAGTTTTTTATTTGTTAAAAAAGTTTGAAATATCCAATAAATTTTGTTCCATGATTGTGTCCCCCTTGTTGTTGATTTTTCACCAAAAATTACAGTTTTAGATTTTTATGTTTGAAGCCTGAAATGTGGCACAAGGTCACAAAGTTCAAGGGGGCCGAATACTTTGGCAAGGCACAGTATATATATATATATATATATATATATATATATATATATATATATATTATACACACACACACGTGTATACACACACACTACATACATCACATTTTTTTTTCCAGAACATTTGAGAATTGCTCAGTCTATATATAAATGGACATGTCATGATGGTAATTGAGATCATTACATGAGGCTGACACTTTCTTACACATCAATTCATCAAACAGCTTTCTATTTATTTCACACGAGGAGGACAGAGGACACCATTACCAACATATACTGGGAGTCCATCAATTTCTTTAAGAGCTGCGCGCTTCCACTTCGTACTGTAATAAAGCAAACTCTAGCAATGCAGCAATGTTCTGCGCTTGTTAATAATGGGAATATTTTATTCGGAACCCCATGTGAATATTTTATTGATATGAAGAGGAGCGTTACATGAAAGCAAATCTCAGTTCTATCACAAGAGCGATATTTCTATCACCCAGAGCAACCTTCTATTAAAAAAAAATTCCGGTTTCCGGAAAGCCACTGTTGCTTGAGAGGAAACCCTCATGTGGCTACAGCAGGGGTGGCCAACCAGTGGCTTGGGGGCCACATGTGGCCTGCGGAGCCATCTAATGTGGCCCGCGGCCTCCTGCTCTAGAATGGCAGGTTGGCAAGCTCAGATCGCAGGTTGCCGACCCGCCATACCGCAGCATCAGTGTTTTGAATGAAGCTGGTGGTAGAGGAAGAAAATGGCTGCAGAGCAGAGCCCCATAAGCTGGTGCTTCCTCTACAGCGCCGGCTTTTGCCACAGGTGGAGTCTATGGCAAAGTTCAGATCACCCGCAGGATAGACACAGGTGCACTAAGCTGCATCCGCGGTGTTGGTAAACCGCAGCACATCAGTGTGAAAGTAGTCCCAACCAAATGGGACCCTCAATTCACCTCTATAGAGCGACAGATGTCCGTTTAAGCCCGCCTAACTCCAATCCGAAAAACAGAAGGGAATTCATCTCCTTCCATCTGGGCGAATCAGAGGGCCTATAGAGTAGCCGTGACCTGTCATCCGCCCACTCCACTCATTGTGGCCTGCGACTGGTTACCAAGTTGCTTAAGTGGCCCTCGCTCTTTAAAAGGTTGGGCACCCCTGGGCTACAGGGTTAAAGTAGAACCTGTGATGGACCATCTAGCACCCCACTTGGGTGCCCCTGAGAAGATACAGCTTCTTCCACTCTGTAATCAGGTTTTATAGCTGAGAATTGCACCCGGGAACTAGACAACACTAGCTTACGTGTAACTGGAACTGACTTTATTGCAAACTCACACAGAATATAAAAACACACAAAATCAGATAGGAGCTTGATCACATTATCCTAAACAATGCAAACTGTAAACAATGATGTCAGTACATCTAATGAACAGCCTCTCCTTCAGTTTCTCTTTTCACTTTGTTGGGACGAAGGTACCATTCTATATTGCACGATTGATGCTGGCACTTCTTCGAACAGCTCACATAAACATAAACAGTAAGCTAATTAACAAATAGACAAGCCTAGGTGACTTAGGTCAGTGCCCACCTGACACCAGTTCCCCAGAAAGAAGACCCAGTCGCTGTGTGAATCTTATTAACCAACTTTCAATTGAGCAATTTGTCCACTAGACAAGGCCTCGTAAGACAAAAACTCATACAGTGTTCCCAGGGCTGGGACAAGCGGTGGGCAAGAGGGACGGTTGCCCTGAGCACTGTAGTGTCATGTGAGATGGGGGGCACCATGAGGAGATTAAGGGGGATTTGTGTTAGGAGGAGGAAATTGGGGGGTGGGGGGGCGGCAGGGGGTAAGAATGGTTTTAGATGGGTACATTTTGGGATGTGTGCTAGAAATGGTGATTTAGGGGGGGTGGGGTTGTGTTGGGCAGGGGAACAGGATTTGTGCTAGAAAGCGAACTGGGGGGTCACATATAATTACCTGGTGTACTCTCAGTGTTCTTATGAGGAAAGTGGCAGGGTCTGCATCCCTTTAGGTGTGATTTACCTTCATGAGTATCTCAACAAAACTGAAATTCCTATTGCAGGGGATGCCTAAAATCTGACTTGTATCTTCTGGGAAAATCAGTGAGCCAATCACATAAGCAGGGAATGACATTTCTAGGGAGCAGTCTGTATGCCATCTGTGTACGGAGCGCCTCCAGGTGGCCTTATTGCATTTTACATAAAATTACAGCGGCTGCAGATTGAAAAGGAAAGGTCATTTATAATAGCATTCAGTTACAAAATGACTTGTGTAGCCTAAAGAGAGGAGAATAGGAAAGAATAGGAGAGGAGGGCCGGTGGGGATCAGAGCAGTACACATCCCACCGGCACAAGCAGTGGAAGTAGTGCCTAAAAAGTGCCAGGAACTGATTTAGACCAATGACAGAGTGCCAGAACAGATACTCCCCCGATACTGTACCCTCCTGCCCCCCTCCCCTGTACAGTGCCCTAATACCCCTAATACAGTAAAGTCCCACCAGCAACAATAGGTGCTCCCCAATACAGTAGGGCCCCACCAGCAACAATAGATCCCCAGCAGCCAGAAACAATAGGTTTCCCCAATACAGTAGGGCCCCACCAGCATCACTAGACCCTCCATCAGCCAGCAACCATAGGTGCCCCCTAATACAGTAGGGACCCACCAGCAACAATAAACCCTCCAGTAGCCAGCAACAATAGTTGCTCCCCAATACAGTAGGGCCCCACCAATAATAGATCCCCAGCAGCCAGCAACAATAGGTTTTCCTCAATACAGTAGGGCCCCACCAGCATCAATAGACCCTCCAGCAGCCAGCAACAATAGGTGCCCCCTAATACAATAGGGCCCCACCAGCAACATAGTGTCATGGATATGCAATAATGTCTGGCAGCTTACCTTCTCCTCCATATGTTCATTAAAATGGCCTGACTCTCTTATCTGGCTGCCTTTTATCATCTCTCCTCCCTGTATGGCTCCACCCCAGGCCATAACAGGAACTCTATATTAACTAGTGCACTGCAGGTCTGCTTTGCTGTTCAACTTTGTTAGCTTGTGTTCCTGCTTGCCGTGTGCTACGTTAATCTCTCTGTGTACCGATTTTAGCTTGTCCCCGTCTACTCCTGTTTGTCTGTGACCCTGGCCCTTGGCCTGTCCCTTGGTTATTCTCGTCTGCCTGTTGCCCCGACCTCGGCTTACTCTTCACTATCCCTTGTGTCCTGAGCAGCTGCTTCCCCTCTCTCCCTACGGAGCGTGACCTGGGGGACTCCGGGGGGCGCGACCCGGGTTCAGTTGCAGCGAAGGCCATCCTCACCACTAGAGGCTCTGGTGTACAACAGCTGGACCTTAGACTCCACACCCCGGGGAATCTTGGGCTTACGCTTCCTGTCCATGCACAGCAGTCTGCATTAGGGTTAACTACCTTGCGGTGCACCCCTATCTCCATCGGGGTGCATTTGTCATCTGGCCGCAGGTGACCTGACACATAGACCCTCCTGAAGCCAGCAACAGTAGGTGCTCCCCAATACAGTAGGGCCCCACCAGCAACAACAGATCCCCCAGCAGCCAGCAACAATGGACCCCGACAATAATAAAAAACAGTACCGCCTTGCAAGCAACAATAGATCCCCCTTGCAACAGTAGACCCCCCATCAACAATAAATCACCAATAGACCCTCCAGAATGCCTAAGCACCCCTTGCAAGTACATACACTCAGTGTTGGAGTACATACACTACTGTGTTCCCGCTGGGAAAAAGCACTGACTATACAGTACTTGATTGTTTATCATTAGTCGGTCTGCATTACTTAGAGAACAGCAATGAACCAATTTCGTTTTTTTTTTTTTTTCCTTTAAGGTGTTAAAAGCCCTTTTATTTTCTACTTGCAGCTCTATTTAATATTCCTTTGACGGTCATCCCAAACTCATTTATCATTCAACCTTCGATTTAAATCAACAAGCAGCCCCTTCAAATCCATAAACAGCTTGGCGATGGGCAGCGTACTGTAAACCACCCCCCAACCACTAAATTATTGATAACAAAAATATTGACTGCGACTTCAATTTCCTTCAGGTGATGCTTTATACAGAGGAAGTGATTTACATTGCTCCACTTTTATTTCTTTAATATAAAAATAATACGGTTTCCAAGATCACGGCGACTTTTATATATTTCTCTAAAGGCAAGAAAAGACCTGAGCGGAGAGTTCTATTTGATCATTTTATGTCTTTTTTTCCTTCTTCTGTGTTATATGACGGATCTCGGGTTGTGTTTTTTTTTTTATGGAACTTTACAGAACGGTAATGGGAAACTTAAAATAAAAAAAAGTAGTGTGCATATGTCTTAAAAGGTCACTCAAGCGGGTCACAGAATCTCAGATCTATAACGAAAAGAAAAAAAACCCCATAAAAACGAGTCATGAAAAGAGTAAAATCCCCGAATACAAACACTGAGGTTTCAAAGGTTCCAGCCGTTCCCAAAACTCGTCTCTAAACCACTTAAGACCCGGACCATTATGCAGGTTAAGGACCTTGCCCCTTTTTTGCGATTCGGCACTGCGTCGCTTTAACTGACAATTGCGCAGTCGTGTGACATGTAATGGTGTGGGGGATGGGGTATCACAGGGTCAGGATGATGGTGGGGGTGTAATGGTGTGGGGGATATTCTATTGGCACATGTTGGGCCCCTTAGTACCAACTGAGCATTGTTTATATACACCACGCCCCCCTGAGTATTGTTGCTGACTATGTCCATCCCTTTATGACTACAGTGTCCCCATCTTCTGATGGCTCCTCCCAGCAGGATAATGTCACCATGTCACAAACATCCAATCATCTCACCGCTGGACAATGAGGTCCCTGTCCTCCAATGGCCTCCACAGTCACCACATCTCATCCAATAAAACACCTTTGGGGTGTGCAGCCGACAAATCTGCAGCAACTGTGTGATGTTATCAGGTCACTATGGAGGAAAATCTCTGAGGAACGTTTCCAACACCTTGTTGTATCTATGCCACCAAGAATGAAGTGCAAAGGGGGTCCAACCCGGGACTAGCAAGGTGGACCTAATAAAGGTAGTCCAACCCAGGACTAGCAAGGGGGACCTAATAAAGGGGGTCCAACCCACTACTGGCAAGATGGGCCTAGTAAAGGGGGTCCAAACCCCAGTACTAGCAAGGTGGACCTAATAAAGAGGGTCTAGCAAGAGGGACCTAATAAAGGGGGTCCAACCTGCTACTAGCAAGGGGGAGCTATTAAAGGGGGGTCCAACCGGTACTAGCAAGAGGGACCTAATAAAGGGAGTCCAACCCACTACTAGCAAGAGGGACCTAATAAAGAGGGTCTAGCAAGAGGGACCTAATAAAGGGGGTCCAACCCGCTACTAGCAAGGTGGACCTAATAAAGAGGGTCTAGTGAGAGGGACCTAATAAAGGGGGTCCAACCCAGTACTAGCAAGAGGGGCATAGTAAAGGCGGTCCAACCTGCTACTAGCAAGGGGGACCTATTAAAGGTGGTCCAACCAGTACTAGCAAGACGGACCTAATAAAGGGGGGCCAACCCGCTACTAGCAAGAGGGACCTAATAAAGGGAGTCAAACCCGCCTACTAGCAAGAGGGACCTAATAAAGGGGGTCCAACCTGGTATTAGCAAGAGGGACCTAATAAAGGGAGTCAAACCCGCCTACTAGCAAGAGGGACCTAATAAAGGGGGTCCAACCCGGTATTAGCAAGGTGGATCTAATAAAGGGGGTCCAACCCGCTACTAGCAAGGGGGGCCTAATAAAGGGGGTCCAACCCAGGTCTAGCAAGGGGGACCTAATAAAGGGGGTCCAACCCGCTACTAGCAAAGGGGGACCTAATAAAGGGGGTCCAACCCAGGACTAGCAAGGGGGACCTAATAAAGGGGGTCCAACCCGCTACTAGCAAGGGGGACCTAATAAAGGGGGTCCAACCCAGGACTAGCAAGGGGGACCTAATAAAGGGAGTCAAACCCGCCTACTAGCAAGAGGGACCTAATAAAGGGGGTCCAACCCGCTACTAGCAAGGGGGACCTAATAAAGGGGGTCCAACCCAGGACTAGCAAGAGGGACCTAATAAAGGGGGTCCAACCCACTACTATCAAGGGGGACCTAATAAAGGGGGTCCAACCTGCTACTAGCGAGGAGGACCTAATAAAGTGGGTCCAACCCAGTACTAACAAGAGGGACCTAATAAAGGGGGTCCAACCTACTACTAGCAAGAGGGACCTAATAAAGGGGGTCCAACCCAGGACTAGCAAGAGGGACCTAATAAAGGGGGTCCAACCCACTACTATCAAGGGGGACCTAATAAAGGGGGTCCAACCTGCTACTAGCGAGGGGGACCTAATAAAGTGGGTCCAACCCAGTACTAACAAGAGGGACCTAATAAAGGGGGTCCAACCCGTTACTATCAATGGGGACCCAATAAAGGGGGTCCAACCCGCTACTAGCAATGTGTACCTAATAAAGTGGGCGGTGAGTATATTTTTTGCAGAAAGGACTTTTGGAAGAATCTAATTGTACTCAGAACCCCCGGATGTGATCTCATCACCTTCGCTCTCATCCGTTTGTCCCATTTGGCTCCAATATGCACTTTTTATTTTTCAGAAAACCTTATCAGTATAAATCCACTGACCTGCTAATTAGCATTTCTATCAATTATTAAAATATCAATCCTCGACAGGATGAACCTTTAAATATGATCTTTATATAAAAAAAAAAAACAGGCAGTGAAAGTTCTTGGAGAAGCGAGATAAAAAAAAAAGTCATAGAGTTATAAAATAGTAATAATGCTCTATAAAAATGACAAACATAACCTGGCAACCCGACTTTACAACCTTGCAACATAAACTACGCACACATCCTTCAATAGTTACTGGGATCGCGACAAAGCTTCCAGTGCCGGCTATCTAACCTCTTTACTGCAGCTCTAAAGGGACACAGCAGTTAAAGGAGGGGGGGATGGGAGCCGCAGCATGCAGCCAATGAGACGCAGGCATTGGATACACCCAAAACTGGCAAATGCGTTTCATTAGGAAAAATGCCCGAGTTAAAAAGTTTTTGGATGTACAGTAATAAAAAACAGGATTAATCACCTTAATACCAGGCGCATTCACCCCCATTCCTGCCCAGCACAGTTGTAAACTTTTAGCGCTGTCACACTTTGAATGACAATTACACGGTCATACAACACTGTATCCTTATGAGATTTTTATCATTTTTTTTTCCACACAAATAGAGTTTTCTTTTGGTGGTATTTGATCACCTCTGGGGTTTTTAATTTTTTCCTAAACAAATAAAGATCAACATTTTTGAAAAACAAAAAAGGTTTTGTTATAATTTTTCTCCTTCACTGACGGGCACTGGTGAGGCAATGATGGGCACTGATGAGGCAGCACTGATGGGGTGGCGAAGACTGGAGAAAAGACTGGACAGCCGCACTTCCACGAAATTCTTTAAAAAAGTTGCCTTTAATGGTAAAAAATGGAAACAGCACTACAAGTCACAGCAGACAGTGGGGTGGATAGTTGACGCGTTTCGCACTGGGGTATCAGCGCTTAAAGTGGAAGTAAACCCTTCTATCATTTTCAGCCAAGGAAGCTGCCATCTTGGCCTATGTTTAATCTTCAACTGCCGTGGTGCTGCATATGTGATCAGTTATGACACCGGCCATTGGATGGTTTGACAGTTTGGTTGAGAGCACAACCAATGTGACGGTTGGCAATCCCGGCATGCCGGAAATTTAACTACTTTTTGAAACTGTTAAATTGATGGATTTACTTCCGCTTTAATCATAGCTGTGGCAATAATGGGGGTGAAATACATTCTGCCACTTCCGGCTCTCACCCTCCGCTCCCCGTTGTCACTTGCAAGCATATAAGCCTACGTATTAAGCTCCTGAACTCTTCACTCTGTATGTCGGGGGTAGGCAACCTCGGCACTCCAGCTGTGGTGAAACTACAGATCCCATCATGCCTCTGCCTCTAGTAGTCATGCCTGCGACTGTCAGGGTCTTTCAATGTCTCATGGGACTTGTAGTTAAACCACAGCTGGAGGGCCGAGTTTGACTACCCTTGCTGTACGTAATGCACTCCTGAACGCTACACTTTGTAGGTAGCGCACCCCTAAACTCTGCACTCTGTACATAGCACACCCCCTACAGCCTGCACTCTGTATACAGCACACCCCTGTCCTCTGTACCCTTTATGTAGCGTACTTCAGAACTCTGCATTCTGTAGGTAGCACACCCCCAAACCCTGCACTCTGTACACAGCACACACCTGCACTCTGTACCCTGTAAGCAGAATACTCCTAAATTCTGTACTTGATGCACTCCTGATTAATAAAAGGGTATAATTGTACAGATACAACTGGGCATCCATACTGCCGATACGCCGGCATTGAAATTTCATTCGACACCCTTGGTGTCCACTGTCCAGTATAAGACCACTTATTAAATGTTCAGAACTTGGTAGCTCAAAATAAAATTCAAAAATACAACATGATTGTGATGTACAAGAATCTTCATACACCTACCTTTATTGTGCACTGAAAACTCCAAACCTTCCACCGCCCCCCTTTCCCATTTAAATATTCACAGAATACCTAAATAAGCTCCGGCGCACACAAGGATGAAAAGCGGGACTACAATTTTGTTTCCCTTTTCTGCCACTAAATATTTTTCCTCAATTCATCTGACCTAGTCAACGGAAACCTGCATCCAATAAGGGCAGAAGCTCATTTGCATTGCATATAGATAACGGCGGCACAAACCGCCGGCGCTATGAATATGAAATGACATTTCGCTACTACGATTGCTTTGCAAATTAACTTTGCTGTTTTGCCCCCTGCCATGGAAATGCCGAAACATTAAGGCTATGCAGGCGGAGATAGGGAGCGTCGAGAAGGGAGCGTAACAATACATCTTACTTAACCTATCCGGGGCCTTTTATTTACTCGATGTTTAAATCATTGTATTTCAAATTACGTGTTTTTTTTGGAAGAACAGAAAGAATTTAAAGTCTCCATGCTGAGCTTCTGGGAAGAAGATCCTGTATGCGAGGATAAGGCTGTGCGAATTGGAAAGGAAATAAAACAGACTGGAGCGATGATTTCATAACCTTCATACCCATCTGCTTGTCTCATTTTGCTCCAGTACACACTTTGCTTTTCCAAGAGATCCTTTCTGTGAAAATCAGCTTTCAACAATTAGCACCTCTGCATGCACTGCTAATATTATGTGTGCTCTCATAGTGCATTATCGAAGGCGGCTGTAGGCAAGTGCGATTAGCACGGGGCTTTCAGGTTTCTGGAGGTAGTAGACCGACCTACCCAACACATGTAGGGGTCTCCAAACTTTTCAAACAAAGGGACACTTCAGACTTTAAGAGGGCCGGATTGTGGCCAGCAGGGGCAGAAAATGTCACGGGCCCAGCATCAGTGAGAATAAATATGGCCTCAGGGTTGCTGGTCAATAGACATGTGCAGACTGGAATATTTTGTTTCGTTTTTTTCTTTTTCGTTTGGAAAATACATTTATTTAGTTACTCCCGAAAATCGTTTTGATTTATTCCGTTTTTCGTTGGGGAATAGCTTTCGTCCGAAAATCCGATAATACTTGGTTTCTGTCGAATGGTCAAAAGAATATTCGACGGAACGTCGAATCTTTACGTCGAATCGTACATTTCCGTTTGAATATTCCGCCTACAAGAATTCTAATGTTGTATGACTCGTAATAATGTCGAATCTATTTTCTCATAAATCGAAATCTATTCTCTGTAATGTTGAATCTATTGTTTCTATAATGTCGAATCTTTTCTCTATAATGTCAAATCTTTTCCCTATACTGTCGAATCTTTTCCCTATAATGTTGAATCTTTTCCCAATAATGTCGAATCTTTTCCCTATAATGTCAAATTTTTTCCCTATAATGTCGAATCTTTATAATGTTGAATCTTTTCCCTATAATGTCGAATCTTTTCCCTATAATGTCGAATCTTTTCTCTATAATGTCGAATCTTTTCCCTCTAATGTCAAATCTTTTCCCTATAATGTCGAATCTTTTCCCTATAATGTCAAATCTTTTCCCTATAATGTCAAATCTTTTCCCTATAATGTCGAATCTTTTCCCTATTCCGTTGAATCTTTTCCCTATACTGTCAAATCTTTTCCCTATACTGTCAAATCTTTTCCCTATAATGTCGAATCTTTTCCCTATAATGTTTAATCTTTTTCCTATAATGTCGAATCTTTTCCCTATAATGTTGAATCTTTTCCCTATAATGTTGAATCTTTTCCCTATAATGTCGAATCTTTTCCCTATAATGTTTAATCTTTTTCCTATAATGTCGAATCTTTTCCCTATAATGTCGAATCTTTTCCCTATAATGTTGAATCTTTTCCCTATTCCGTTGAATCTTTTCCCTATACTGTCAAATCTTTTCCCTATAATGTCGAATCTTTTCCCTATAATGTCAAATCTTTCCCTATAATGTTGAATCTTTTCCCTATAATGTCGAATCTTTTCCCTATAATGTTGAATCTTTTCCCAATAATGTCGAATCTTTTCCCTATAATGTCAAATTTTTTCCCTATAATGTCGAATCTTTATAATGTTGAATCTTTTCCCTATAATGTCGAATCTTTTCCCTATAATGTAGAATCTTTTCTCTATAATGTCTAATCTTTTCTCCATAATGTCGAATCTTTTCCCTATAATATCGAATCTTTTCCCTATAATGTCAAATCTTTTCCCTATAATGTCAAATCTTTTCGAATCTTTTCCCTATAATGTCGAATCTTTTCCCTATAATGTCAAATCTTTTCTCTATAATGTCGAATCTTTTCCCTCTAATGTCAAATCTTTTCCCTATAATGTCGAATCTTTTCCCTATAATGTCAAATCTTTTCCCTATAATGTCGAATCTTTTCCCTATAATGTCGAATCTTTTCCCTATACTGTCAAATCTTTTCCCTATAATGTCAAATCTTTTCCCTATAATGTCAAATCTTTTCCCTATAATGTCGAATCTTTTCCCTATTCCGTTGAATCTTTTCCCTATACTGTCAAATCTTTTCCCTATAATGTCGAATCTTTTCCCTATAATGTTTAATCTTTTTCCTATAATGTCGAATCTTTTCCCTATAATGTCGAATCTTTTACCTATAATGTTGAATCTTTTCCCTATAATGTTGAATCTTTTCCCTATAATGTCGAATCTTTTCCCTATAATGTTTAATCTTTTTCCTATAATGTCGAATCTTTTCCCTATAATGTCGAATCTTTTCCCTATAATGTCGAATCTTTTCCCTATTCCGTTGAATCTTTTCCCTATACTGTCAAATCTTTTCCCTATAATGTCGAATCTTTTCCCTATAATGTCAAATCTTTCCCTATAATGTTGAATCTTTTCCCTATAATGTCGAATCTTTTCCCTATAATGTTGAATCTTTTCCCAATAATGTCGAATCTTTTCCCTATAATGTCAAATTTTTTCCCTATAATGTCGAATCTTTATAATGTTGAATCTTTTCCCTATAATGTCGAATCTTTTCCCTATAATGTAGAATCTTTTCTCTATAATGTCTAATCTTTTCTCCATAATGTCGAATCTTTTCCCTATAATATCGAATCTTTTCCCTATAATGTCAAATCTTTTCCCTATAATGTCAAATCTTTTCGAATCTTTTCCCTATAATGTCGAATCTTTTCCCTATAATGTCAAATCTTTTCCCTATAATGTCGAATCTTTTCCCTATAATGTTTAATCTTTTTCCTATAATGTCGAATCTTTTCCCTATAATGTCGAATCTTTTACCTATAATGTTGAATCTTTTCCCTATAATGTTGAATCTTTTCCCTATAATGTCAAATCTTTTCCCTATAATGTCGAATCTTTTCCCTATTCCGTTGAATCTTTTCCCTATTATGTTGAATCTTTTCCCTATAATGTCGAATCTTTTCCCTATTCCGTTGAATCTTTTCCCTATACTGTCAAATCTTTTCCCTATAATGTCGAATCTTTTCCCTATACTGTCAAATCTTTTCCCTATAATGTCAAATCTTTTCCCTATAATGTCAAATCTTTTCCCTATAATGTCGAATCTTTTCCTTATAATGTCGAATCTTTTTTACGTCGGATCTTTCGGTTTTCGTTTCTTGCGCTTTCGTTATCGTTTGTTAAAACGATAACGAAAAAAACAGATTTTCGGACGAAAATGCATTCTAACGAAAAGGAATGCACATGTCTAGTGGTCAATAGGAGGAGTTTTCCGCCTATTTGTAGGAGGAATAGTATCCCATCATTGGTATCCGTGGAAGATATAGTGCCCCATTGTTGGGCCGGAGTAAGGCTAGCAAAGGGCCACATCTGGCCCTTGGGCCGCAGTATGGAGACTCCTGCTTTATACAATGGTTTGACTTGAAGAAGTCTCTCACATTATTCTGGACCTATAAATATGTTTGTCATGAGACCAATACTCGTGCGCATGTGCCAGCACACAGATGGACTTTGCCCAGTATGTAGGGGTGGTGCAGCATGGTGCGGAGGCAATAATTCACACAGGCAGGTGCAATAGAAGACTTGTCTTGAGGTAGTACAGTGACAGTTCACAACAAACCCAGTGGGAAGGCTACCCAGCCGGGTGCACTCGCAGTTTCCAGTAACGTAAAGGAAGTGGATTCCAGCTGCAATGACTGATAGCTGTTGTTGTGGTCTGGCTGTCTAGTACCCAAGTGGGAAGATGCCCAGAAGAGATGCAACCCTATGCATTCCCTCCTAGTCAGGAACCTTTCCCTACCGTTAATACTGTCCCTAACAGATGGAGTACCTCTCTCTACTCAGCCCTCTCACAAAATGTGCGCCAAGCCTGGTAGCTAGGGCCTAAAAATAGGCTCTACCTGAGCCAAAAATAAGATCACGTGAATAGTAATAAAAGCAGTATGGGGTGCTGTAAAGCAGAACTGACGCATTTCGGCTTAGAGAGCCGTCAACAGGGGCCCGAAACGCGTTGGTTCCGTTTTACAGCATCCCATACTGCTTTTATTACTATTCATGTGATCTTATTTTTATTTTATGCTTTTGTCTATTTTAAATAAAACCTGTCACGGTTTAATTTGACCTGCACCATTTGGAGCATCTTTTCATTTTTCCTTCTATTTTTTGCCCATTTTGCCTTGTGAGCTCACTGGGGCTCTCCATATGCCCTGCATTGGAAGTCGCATTCCGTCCGGTTTCTGTGATTGGTGGTGTTCGTCTCATCAGGATTCATACAGCCATCGCCGTCCGGGGAGGCCGTCTATACAGAGATTCAGGTCCGTCGAGACCACTACGCCTATAAGACTTACTGTTATCACAAACAGTTGAGTCCACACCCTCTGGTAAGAGTACCCATTATACTTACCTTTTCTATTTGATGCCTTGGTGGTCCCTTCAGGCAACTGTATACTCAACGTTGATACATCCACTTATCACCTTTTCTTGGAATTTGAATGTGTTCACTCATTGGTGTGATCTACTGATTCACTCAGCATCACAAGCTTTGACACTCAAGGCCATCACACGGACTTTATATATATATACTGGGCCAGATTCAGATAGCCTTTACGTCGGCGTATCTACAGATACGCCGCGTAAAGTCTATTCTGAGCTGGCGTATCTTTTTTCTGTATTCAGAAAACAAGATACGCCGGAATTTTGCTAATATACGATCGGCGTAAGTCACTTAAACCGTCGTATATTAGTTGCATAGTTACGCTGGCCGCTAACGTCGTTTTACGCGTAAAATATGCAAATAAGCTATTTACGCTGATTCCCGAACGTACTTGCGGCCGGCCGGCGTAGTTTATTTGCGTAAGCGTTATTCCGGCGTAAGGTTACCCCTGCTATAGGAGGCGCAGGCAATGTTAAGTATGGACGTCGGGACCGCGTCGAATTGTATGTCGGTTACATCGTTTGCGTAAATCGTTCGGGAATGGGGCTCGACGTTAGTTACGTTCACGTCGTTTACATTGACAAATAGTGACGCGATTTCGCGCATGCGCACTGGGAACGTCCACGGACGGCGCATGCGCCGTCCAAAAAAAAACGTAAATGATGTGGGGTCATGATTCATTTGCATGAATCACGCCCCCACAATACAAATTTGAATTGCGCGGCCTTACGCCGGGCACTTTACGCTACGCCGCAGCATATCATGAAGCAAGTGCTTTCTGAATAAGGCACTTGCCCACAATATTTGCGGAGGCGTAGCGTAAACAACATACGCTACGCCGCCGGATAGATACTCTAATGTATCTGAATCTGGCCCACTGTATTTATCCTCCGTGTCCCCCACTGTTTCCTTTTCTCCCCCGTGCGTCCCCCGCTGTTTCCTTTTCTCCCCCGTGCATCCCCCGCTGTTTCCTTCTCTCCCCCGTGCGTCCCCCGCTGTTTCCTTCTCTCCCCTGTGCGTCCCCCGCTGTTACCTTCTCTCCTCCGTGTCCCCCACTGTTTCCTTTTCTCCCCCGTGCGTCCCCCGCTGTTTCCTTCTCTCCCCCGTGCGTCCCCCGCTATTTCCTTCTCTCCCCCCGTGCCCCTCCGCTGTTTCCTTCTCTCCCCCGTGCCCCCCGCTGTTTCCTTCTCTCCCCTGTGCGTCCCCCGCTGTTTCCTTCTCTCCCCTGTGCGTCCCCCGCTGTTTCCTTCTCTCCCCTGTGTGTCCCCCGCTGTTACCTTCTCTCCTCCGTGTCCCCCACTGTTTCCTTTTCTCCCCCGTGCGTCCCCCGCTGTTTCCTTTTCTCCCCCGTGCATCCCCTGCTGTTTCCTTTTCTCCCCTGTGCGTCCCCCGCTGTTTCCTTCTCTCCCCTGTGCGTCCCCCGCTGTTACCTTCTCTCCTCCGTGTCCCCCACTGTTTCCTTTTCTCCCCCGTACGTCCCCCGCTGTTTCCTTTTCTCCCCCGTGCATCCCCCGCTGTTTCCTTTTCTTACATTATACTTACCTTTTCTATTTGATGCCTTGGTGGTCCCTTCAGGCAACTGTATACTCAACGTTGATACATCCACTTATCACCTTTTCTTGGAATTTGAACGTGTTCACTCATTGGTGTGATCTACTGATTCACTCAGCATCACAAGTTTTGAGACTCAAGGCCATCACACGGACTTTATATATATATACTGGGCCAGATTCAGATAGCCTTTACGTCGGCGTATCTACAGATACGCCGCGTAAAGTCTGTTCTGAGCTGGCGTATCTTTTTTCTGTATTCAGAAAACAAGATACGCCGGAATTTTGCTAAGATACGATCGGCGTAAGTCACTTAAACCGTCGTATATTAGTTGCATAGTTACGCTGGCCGCTAACGTTGTTTTACGCGTAAAATATGCAAATAAGCTATTTACGCCGATTCCCGAACGTACTTGCGGCCGGCCGGCGTAGTTTATTTGCGTAAGCGTTATTCCGGCGTAAGGTTACCCCTGCTATAGGAGGCGCAGGCAATGTTAAGTATGGACGTCGGGACCGCGTCGAATTGTATGTCGGTTACATCGTTTGCGTAAATCGTTCGGGAATGGGGCTCGACGTTAGTTACGTTCACGTCGTTTACATTGACAAATAGTGACGCGATTTCGCGCATGCGCACTGGGAACGTCCACGGACGGCGCATGCGCCGTCCAAAAAAAAACGTAAATGATGTGGGGTCATGATTCATTTGCATGAATCACGCCCCCACAATACAAATTTGAATTGCGCGGCCTTACGCCGGGCACTTTACGCTACGCCGCAGCATATCATGAAGCAAGTGCTTTCTGAATAAGGCACTTGCCCACAATATTTGCGGAGGCGTAGCGTAAACAACATACGCTACGCCGCCGGATAGATACTCTAATGTATCTGAATCTGGCCCACTGTATTTATCCTCCGTGTCCCCCACTGTTTCCTTTTCTCCCCCGTGCGTCCCCCGCTGTTTCCTTTTCTCCCCCGTGCATCCCCCGCTGTTTCCTTCTCTCCCCCGTGCGTCCCCCGCTGTTTCCTTCTCTCCCCTGTGCGTCCCCCGCTGTTACCTTCTCTCCTCCGTGTCCCCCACTGTTTCCTTTTCTCCCCCGTGCGTCCCCTGCTGTTTCCTTTTCTCCCCCGTGCATCCCCTGCTGTTTCCTTTTCTCCCCTGTGCGTCCCCCGCTGTTTCCTTCTCTCCCCTGTGCGTCCCCCGCTGTTACCTTCTCTCCTCCGTGTCCCCCACTGTTTCCTTTTCTCCCCCGTACGTCCCCCGCTGTTTCCTTTTCTCCCCCGTGCATCCCCCGCTGTTTCCTTTTCTTACATTATACTTACCTTTTCTATTTGATGCCTTGGTGGTCCCTTCAGGCAACTGTATACTCAACGTTGATACATCCACTTATCACCTTTTCTTGGAATTTGAACGTGTTCACTCATTGGTGTGATCTACTGATTCACTCAGCATCACAAGTTTTGAGACTCAAGGCCATCACACGGACTTTATATATATATACTGGGCCAGATTCAGATAGCCTTTACGTCGGCGTATCTACAGATACGCCGCGTAAAGTCCATTCTGAGCTGGCGTATCTTTTTTCTGTATTCAGAAAACAAGATACGCCGGAATTTTGCTAATATACGATCGGCGTAAGTCACTTAAACCGTCGTATATTAGTTGCATAGTTACGCTGGCCGCTAACGTCGTTTTACGCGTAAAATATGCAAATAAGCTATTTACGCCGATTCCCGAACGTACTTGCGGCCGGCCGGCGTAGTTTATTTGCGTAAGCGTTATTCCGGCGTAAGGTTACCCCTGCTATAGGAGGCGCAGGCAATGTTAAGTATGGACGTCGGGACCGCGTCGAATTGTATGTCGGTTACATCGTTTGCGTAAATCGTTCGGGAATGGGGCTCGACGTTAGTTACGTTCACGTCGTTTACATTGACAAATAGTGACACGATTTCGCGCATGCGCACTGGGAACGTCCACGGACGGCGCATGCGCCGTCCAAAAAAAAACGTAAATGATGTGGGGTCATGATTCATTTGCATGAATCACGCCCCCACAATACAAATTTGAATTGCGCGGCCTTACGCCGGGCACTTTACGCTACGCCGCAGCATATCATGAAGCAAGTGCTTTCTGAATAAGGCACTTGCCCACAATATTTGCGGGATAGATACTCTAATGTATCTGAATCTGGCCCACTGTATTTATTGGCGTATAACACTCACTTTTTTGCCTGTGTGTTATACGCAGGGGGCTGTGGAAAGATTTTTTCCTGAAACTTCCCTCTTAAAGCAGAGGTTCACCCTAAAATCCATTTTTTGACAATGGGTCCAGCATACTGCTAACATCTGCAGTATGCTGGGTTTTTTTTTTTCCGGTACTTATCTTTATACGAGGCCTTGTTATCCGGCGGCGAGCGGGCAATCGTGCGGGCAGTAGGCGTTTCTAAGCGAAGACGAATTGATTGACGGCTGCTAAAGCGCGTCACGCCTTCCGGAAATACCCGAAGTGACACTCGGGCGTTTACGGCGCCTGCGCCTGCCGTGTAGAGCTGACTGCGCAGGCGCCGTAAACACCCCAGTGTCACTTCGGGTATTTCCGGAAGGCGTGACGCGCTTTAGCAGCGCGTCAATCAAATCCTCTTCGCTTAGGAACGCCTATACCCGGAAGTAAACCCCCCGCTCTGAGCCAGACAAAAAGAGCTTGTATAAAGATAAGTACCGGAAAAAAAAAAAAAAAAAAAACAGCATGCTGCAGATGTTAGCAGTATGCTGGATAGATATAGCTAATGTTTATTTTTGGACGAACCCCCGCTTTAAGGTTAGGGTGCGTGTTATACGCCGATAAATACGGTAATTTGTGTGTATTCATTATTTGTGTCATTATAATTATTGATCACAATGCTCATTAGCGCTGCACTATTGTTTTACCATTTATTTTTCACTTTGTTTGTTTGTGCGCTGGCAGCTTTTTCACGTATATGTTTGGTTTAGCACCGTTTTTTTCCCTTTCTTTCACCTCTCTTCATTGTCAAGCATTTGCCAGCAGTAACATTGGTCACGAGTCACAAACAGAATTCCTCTGCATCCACATCAATTGTGAGATCTCCTCCACATCAACTTTTTTATCGATTTTTTTTTTTTCATGGGTAGCATTCCCATGCCTTACAAAAGCAAAGGCAGGGGGTCCCATTTTAAATCCAGTTTTGATCCTACATACACTGCTTTTATTACTTGCTTTTCCTATTTTATTTTCTTGATGAATGACTCTCATTCCATCTGCTCTCCGTCTAAGTGATGTGAACAAACAGGCCCAGATTCAGAAAGCAATTACGCCTGTCTAACTGGTGTTAGACAGGAGTAATTTCAAATTTCGCGCGCCGTATCACTAGTTTGAATCCTCAAACCATGATACGGCGGCTTCGGGCTTCGATCCGAGAGGCTTACGTCTTCGTAAGCCTTCGGATCTACGCTGCATTATTTTTGCGGCCGCTGGGAGGAGTTCGCGTCGTTTTGATGCGTCGGGATATGCAAATGTGTTTTTACGGCGATCCACGAAGATACGAGTGGTCTTCGCAATCGCTTTCGTCTATTTTTTTTTACGTACTGTTAGACCAGCTTTTTGCTGGTCTAATGGTACGTAGCCCATGTTAAGTATGGCCGTCGTTCACGCGTCGAATTTGTTTTTTTATTTTTATTTTTTACGTAACTCGTTCGGGACTAGGATTGTCCGTAAACGACGCTACTCAAACAACGAATGACGTAACGACGTGTTTTCGCGCAATGCACGGCGGGAAATTTGCGAACGGAGCATGCGCAGTTCGATCGCCGCGGGAACGCGCCTATTTTAAATGCTTCACGCCCCCTACTCGCGCAGATGGATTGCGACGGGAGAAATACACTACGCCGCCGTCGTTTACTGGACAAAATCTACCTGAATTCCACGTAGAGCCAGGTAAAAAACGGCAGCGTAGTGTATTTCTGATACTCTACGATAGTCTAATTCTATCTGAATCTGGGCCACAGTCTTTATAAAAGAACACAGACAACATTTCACATTGTCATCTCTTTATTGAACAAATGGTTTCACCAATCTATGTCCCTTAATGGAAAAAAGTACACGAAACTCTGGATAAAATGACAAGCCAGAAAGAAGGTAATTGGACTCAAGTATGCCAATCAATGAGATGAGATTTAGAGGTGAGGCATGAAGGTGCTCTGCTAAGAAAAAGGGCACACCAAGTCAAGTTTGCCTTTCTCAAGAAGGATTTGCCCATGTAAACTACGGCCCAGATTCAGAGAGCCGTAACTCCTGTGTAACTGGTGTTAGACTGGAGTACTTTCAAATTATGCGCGTTTTTTAGCTAGTCTGAAACCACAAACCATGAATAGACGGCTGCGGGCTTCAATTCGACTGGATTACGTGTTCGTACGCCTTGGGATCTACGCTGCAATAAAATTGTGGCCACTGGGTGGACTTCCCGTCGTTTTCCGCGTCGGGGTATGCTAATGAGCTTTTGCCGGCGATCCCCGAAATTACGATCTTCAATCGCAATCTCTTACGGCACCTTTAGTCATCTTTTTTTTGCGTAACACTACACCAGCTTTTTGCTGCTCTAATATTAGACAGCCCATGTTAAGTATGGCCGTCGTTCCCGCGTCGAATTTCAACGTTTTCCGAAGTTTTTTATTATTTTTTACGTAAGTCGTCCAGGAATAGGAATGTCCGTAAACGACGCTACTCAAAAGAAAATGACGTAACGACGTGATTTCGCGCAATGCACGGCGGGAAATTTCTGAACGGAGCATGCGCAGTTCGATCGCCGAGGGGACGCGCCTAATTTAAATGCTTCACGCCCCCTAATCGCGTATTTTGATTACGCGGCGAGAAATAGACTACGCCGCCGTATCGTACGGGCAAATCTACCAGAATTCGATGTAGAGCCTGGTAAAATACGGCGGCGTAGAGTATTTAGAATACGCTGCGCAAATTTACGTGTACCTGAATCTGGCCCTACGTCTTGATCAAAAGACATTTGAAGAGGCCTTAGAAAAAAAGGACGTGCTGCTTTTTGTTTCTCTGCAAAGCAGGGGATAAAAACCGGCATATTCCTTAGTAAAAATAGCAAACCTTGCTATCAAAGGACTGTCACAGTGCCAAACCATAAACAAAAAAAACATGCACAAATGACTAAATGATAAAAAAGGTCAAATTAATTTATTACTTTGTACTAAAAAACAGGAGAGTCAGGACGCTCTCTACATTGCAGATAGAAAAAGGAGCTGTGTGTTAGTGGGTGTCTTGACTCACCTGTAGTCTAAGGGAGGGGGCAAGCACGACACTCCACACCAGGGAGAAAGCCTCGCATTACGGTGTGGAGTTACAGACAGAAGAACAGGAAGTGAGGATTTCTCAGAAGAAATAAGGACATTTAAAAGCAAAATGGAAGGATGAGGTAAGTGAAGGAGGACCGCACTAAGGTAAAGGAAGCCATTTAGGGGGGGGGGGGGGGGGGATTGTACCTTTACAACCCCTTTAAGTTTGATTCTAAAATAAACAAAATTCCTACGGTTCTCTTTTAAAATAGGGCTTTACTGTGTGAATCAGTGCAGGGAAAGCTAATTGCTGGATCAGAAGAGTAACTGGCGAGCAGTATCTGCGTGAGCAATCAAGATCCAAATTGCCAAAATCAGGATAAGGAGGTGTCGTCTGCCTGCCTACGCAGTTTGGTGAGTGTGTGTAAATCACAAGAATAGCGAACTAAAAAACTTTGCAGGTAAAATTGATACAAGATACTGTAGGTATTCCAATTGCTGGGGGGGGGGGGGGGGTAGCTGGAGGGGAGCACACACATATGCCAGCGATATGCTATAGCCTCCAACTAACGTTGATGACACAAAGCGAAAAGGGAGAACGTCGTTCGCCAACATCTGCAGCTCCGTCTCCGCTCCAACGCAGGTGCTGCATTTCTTCTGCCTGCGTGACTCTGTCAGTAGAAGAGACAGAAACAGAACAGCTGAAGCCGACTCCATCTGCCTCCGTAATAAGACAGCGCTGCGAGAATGGAAGTAGATAATGAGGGCAGACTCACACCTGCTGCAGGACATCTCACCCAGCACAGCGGGCTTCTAGGACATCCATGGGGCGTCACGTCAGGAAAAAAAAAAAAGTGTCAGGTTTCTGCTCATTGTGATTAAGACAAGAAAGTGAATTCAACTATTTTGTATTGTACTTGATACTTATCCCAAGTTTTTCACAATATAGTTACCTTGTCCTTCCTTTTATCTTTCCTAT
Source organism: Rana kukunoris (assembly GCA_029574335.1). Taxonomy (NCBI): domain Eukaryota; kingdom Metazoa; phylum Chordata; class Amphibia; order Anura; family Ranidae; genus Rana; species Rana kukunoris. Next base: position 12,702,858 of record CM056056.1, read on the forward strand.
ATACCAGGGGTCTCCAAACTTTCTAAACAAAGGGCCGGATTACTGTCCTCCAGACTTTAAGGGGGCCGGACTGTGGCCATCAGGAGTACAAAATCCCCCATCATTGGTGTCATTGGACCCCATCATTAGTGTCATTGGGAGAAATTCTGCCCCATCACTGGGAGAAATTCTGCCCCATCATTGGGAGGAATTCTTACCTATCATTGATGTCATTGGGAGGAACTCTGCCCAATCATTGGGGGGAATTCTGCCCCATCATTGGGGGGAATTCTGCCCCATCATTGGGGGGAATTCTGCCCCATCATTGGGAGAAATTCTGCCCCATCATCGGTGTCATTAGGAGGAATTATGCCCCATCATTGGTGTCATTGGGAGGAATTCTGCCCCATCATTGAAGTCATTGGGAGGAATCCTGCCCCATCATTGGTGTTATTGGAAGGAATTCTGCCCCATCATTGGGAGGAATTCTGCCCCATCATTGGGGGGAAACATGCCCCATCATTGGGGGGAATTATGCCCCATCATTGGGGGGAATTATGCCCCATCATTGGGGGGAATTATGCCCTATCATTGGGAGGAATTCTGCCCCATCATTGGGAGAAATTCTGCCCCATCATTGGGAGATATTCTGCCCCATCATTGGGAGAAATTCTGCCCCATCATTGGTGTCATTGGGAGGAATCATGCCAATGAAAAAAAAGCAGCCCAAGGGCCACATGTGGCCCCCGGGCCGCATTTTGGAGACCACCGCTATATACAGTATCTCACAAAAGTGAGTACACCCCTTACATTTTTGTAAATATTTCCATGTAACTTTTCATGTGACAACACTGAAGAAATGACACTTTGCTACAATGTTGTGTAGTGAGTGTACAGCTTGTATAACAGTGTAAATTTGCACTAGGGTCTCTTTAGACAAAACACGTTATGACAGGGATCCTCAAACTACGGCCCTCCAGCTGTTGTGGAACTACACATCCCATGAGGCATTGTAACACACTGACATGACTAGGCATGATGGGAATTGTAGTTTCTGAACAACTGGAGGGCCGTAGTTTGAAGACCCATGCGTTATGACAAGCCCTGCTCATGTCTTGCGTTTCCCACAATCCTTAGTTTTAAGTGCTTGATCCACTTTCTAATGTGTTTCCAATTTTCTTTAACCACTTCAGCCCCGGACCATTTTGCTGGTCAATGACCGGGCCACTTTTTGAGATTCGGCACTGCGTCGCTTTAAGTGACAATTGCGCAGTAGTGCGACGTTACTCCCAAACAAAATTGGCGTCCTTTTTTCCCCACAAAGAGAGCTTTCTTTTGGTGGTATTTGATCACCTCTGCGGTTTTTATTTTTTGCTCTATAAACAAAAATAGAGCGACAATTCTATTTTACGTATTCTTCTACATATTTTTCGTTAAAAAAAAAATCGCAATAAGTGCTTATCGATTGGTTTGCGCAAAAGTTCTAGCGTTTACAAAATAGGGCATAGTTTTATGGCATTTTTATTAATATTTTTTTTTTTACTTCTAATGGCAGCGATCAGCGTTTTTTTCGTGACTGCGACATTATGGCGGACACATCGGACAATTTTGGCACATTTTTGGGACCATTGTCATTTTCACAGCAAAAAATGCTGTAAAAAATGCACTGATTACTGTGAAAATGACAACGGCAGTTTGGGAGTTAACCACTAGGGGGCGCTGAAGGGGTTAAGTGTGACCTCATGTGTGCTTCTAACTGTAGGGGGGCGTGGCTGGACGTGTGACGTCAGTGATCGTCTTTCCCTATATCAGGGAACAGACGATCAATGACACTGCCACTGTGAAGAACGGGGAAGGTTTGTTTACACTCTCCTCTCCCCGTTCTTCAGCTCCTGTGACCAATCGCGGGACACTGGTGGCGATCGGGTCCACGGCCGCAGAGCTTTGGTCCGGGTCGCGGGCGCGCGACCAATGGCTGGGCACTTAAAGGGGACATACAGTTACATGCTTGTGCCCAGCCGTGCCATTTTGCCGACGTATATCGCGTTAGGTGGTCCTTAACCACTTGCATACTGGGCACTTACACCCCCCTCCTGCCCAGGTAAAATTTCAGCTTCTGGCACTGCGTCGCTTTAACTGACAATTGCGCGGTCGTGCGACGTGGCTCCCAAACAAAATTTACGTCCTTTTTTCCGCACAAGTAGAGCTTTCTTTTGGTGGTATTTGATCGCCTGTGCGGTTTTTCTTTTTTGCGCTATAAACAAAAAAGAGCGACAATTTTGAAGAAAAATACAATATTTTTTACTTGTTGCTATAATAAATAGTATTCTTCTACATATTTTTGGTAAAAAAAAAAAAAAAATCGCAATAAGCGACTGGTTTGCGCAAAAGTTATAGCGCTTACAAAATAGGGGAGAGAATTATTATTTTTTATTATTTTTTTTTTTACTAGAAATGGCGGCGATCAGCGATTTTTATTGGTACTGCGACGTTATGGCGGACACATCGGACACTTTTGACACATTTTTGGCGCCATTCACATTTATACTGCGATCAGTGCTATAAATATGCACTAATTACAGTATAAATGTGACTGGCAGGGAAGTGGTTAACACTAGGGGATGAGGAAGGGGTTAAATGTGTATCCTAGGTGTGTTCTAACTGTGGGGGGAGGGGGGGGGGTGACTGGGAGGGTGACCGATCTGTGTCCCTATGTAGGAAGGAACACAGATCGGGCTCCTCCTCTCCAGAGACAGGACGCTGTCTCTGTGTAAAACGGCAATGAGAGATGATCTATGAGAGATCATCTCTCATTCGCCCACAGATCGCATCGCAAACGGCCACTCTGATTGGCCGTTCGCCGCGATCTGTGATTGGCCGTGTCCAAGGGACACGGACAACACAGGGCTTCCCCGCAGCGCGCTCTACAGCGCGCGCTGGGAACGCCTAAAGGAGATGCCGTCAAATGACGGCATGTTGGATATTCAGGCCCACGCTGTTGCCGTCATCCGACGGTCGCGCGGGCCTGAAGTGGTTAAGTGTATAACAGTGTCAATTTGATATTCCCTCAAAAAACTCAACACACAACCATTAATGTCTAAACCGCTGACAACAAAAGTGAGTACACCCCTAAGTGAAAATGTCCAAATTGGGCCCCAACTAGCCATTTTCCCTCACCTGTTGTCATGTGACTCGTTAGTGTTACAAGATCTCAGATGTGAATGGAGAGCAGGTGTGTTAAATTTGGTGTTATCGCTTTCACTCTCTCAGGCCGGGTTCACACTGGTCCGACAAACGCTCCGACCTTGGGAGCTCATGTCACATGACGTGTGAAAATCATTCTTTCCCTATGAGAGCCGTCTTAACTGGTCCGACACAAGTCGGTCCGACTTTGAAAATGCTCCCAGTACTACTTTGGTCCAACTTCATTCAGCCCATTGAATATCATTGAAGCCGGATCAAAGTAGGACCCTTGTCCTTACCATCCGACTTTTGACATCCGACATTGTGATTACAGCAGCAGTAAAAGGAATTTATCTCACTCTGGGATTGTTTTGATTGGTCAAAGAACAAGTCAGACTATCACAAAGTCGGATCAAAGTAGTATCCTGTTCATGAAAGTCGGATGGAAGTATGACCAATGTAGGACCAATGTAAGACCGATGTGGCAGAGCAAAGTAGGATGAAAGTCACAGACATTTGTCGGACCAGATAAGACGGCTCTCATAAGGAAACATTGATTTTCACACGTCATGCGACATGAGCTCCCAATGTCAGAGCGTTTGTCGGACCAGTGTGAATCCAGTCTTATACTGGTCACTGGAAGTTCAACATGGCACCTCATGGCAAAGAACTCTCTGAGGATCTGAAACAAAAGAATTGTTGCTCTACAGAAAGATGGCCTAACCCAGGGATTGAGAACCTTGGCACCCCAGATGTTTTAGAACTACATTTCCCATGATGCTCATGCACTCTGCAGTGTAGTTGAGCATCATGGGAAATGTAGTTCCAAAACATCTGGGGTGCCGAGGTTCGCCATCTCTGGCCTAGGCTATAAGAAGATTGGCCAAGACCCTGAAACTGAGCTGCGGCACGGTGGCCAAGACCCTACATCGGTATAACAGGACGGGTTCCCCTCAGAACAGGCCTCGCCATAGTCGACCAAAGAAGTTGAGGTCACGTGCTCAGCGTCATATCCAGAGGTTGTCTTTGGGAAATAGACGTATGAGTGCTGCCAGCATTGCTGCAGAGGTTGAAGGGGTGGGGGGAGGGGTCAGTCTGTCAGTGCTCAGACCATATGCCGCACACTGCATCAAATTGGGCTGCATGGCTGTCGTCCCAGAAGGAAGCCTCTTCTAAAGATGATGTACAAGAAAGTCCGCAAACAGTTTGCTGAAGGCAAGCAGACTAAGGACATGGATTACTGAAACCATGTCTGTGGTCTGATGAGACAAAGATAAACTTATTTGGTTCAGATGGTGTCGGTGGGAGGAATAGTGTCCCATCATTGGTATCAGTGGGAGAAATAGTGTCCCTTCATTGGTATCAGTGGGAGGAATAGTGTCCCATCATTGGTATCAGTAGGAGGAATAGTGTCCCATCATTGGTGTCAGTGGGAGGAATAGTGCCCCATCATTGGTATCAGTGGAAGGAATAGTGCCCCATCAATGGTGTCAGTGGGAGGAATAGTGTCCCATCATTGGTATCAGTGGGAGAAATAGTTCCCAATCATTGGTATCAGTAGGAGGAATAGTGTCCCATCATTGTTGTCAGTGGGAGGAATAGTGCCCCATCATTGGTATCAGTGGAAGGAATAGTGCCCCATCAATGGTGTCAGTGGGAGGAATAGTGTCCCATCATTGGTATCAGTGGGAGAAATAGTTCCCAATCATTGGTATCAGTAGGAGGAATAGTGTCCCATCATTGGTGTCAGTGGGAGGAATAGTGCCCCATCATTGGTATCAGCGGAAGGAATAGTGGCCCATCACTGGTGTCAGTGGGAGGAATAGTGCTCCATCATTGGTGTCAGTGGAAGGAATAGTGTCTCATCATTGGTGTCAGTGGGAGGAATAGTGTCCCATCATTGGTGTCAGTAGGAGGAATAGTGCCCCATTATTGGTGTCAGTGGGAGGAATAGTGTCCCATCATTGGTGTCAGTGGGAGGATTTCATAGACAGTCAGTGCTCCTACTAGCTGAGGGGGGTGGATTTTTTTCCATTACCTGTCCCCCTTTTTGATAATCATGTGCTGGTAGGAGCAGAGGGAATATTTCTTCAGTTTCGGGTGCATGCCCATTCAGCTCCGCTCGCATGTTCTTCTGCCTTGGCTCAAGTCCCGGCCAGCCGCCAGCCTGCTTATCCCCTTGCCTTCCCTGGCGGAGTGACCTTCCACCGCTCCCCACCCAGTAGAAGCCGGGGCCCGGAGAGTAAGACTTGACAGGCTGTGAGGCGGGCGGCGGCGGCGACGGTCAGAGAGCCGCTGGTTGCCGCCATTACTAGTAAAAAAAAAAAATATGTCCCCGGATTTCATTTAAAAAATCTGGTCACCTTACTAAGGGCCTGAAAAGGGCAAGCAAAGGGCCATATATCTAGTGCCCAAGCAACAGTTTGGAGACCACTGATTTATAGTATAACTGATGAACTACCCTTAGCAAGGGTTTCCCAAGACTTGGAAGTAGTTTTAAGGGTTCCTCTGGGGTAGATAGGTTGAGAAAGGCCAGCATAGGCCAAAAGCCAAGCAACTCGAGTCACTGGCTTGTAGGGTCTGTATAATTCCCCACCAAAAATTCACAAGATAAAGAGAAGGATATTATTCTTCCGTACTCTCGGCTTGTTCGGGGTGTGATTGTGGGGGGGCTCACTTTGCTGTGAAGGCCCAGTAGGCTTTTCACCCTCCTCCCTCCCTCTGTTCAGTCTGCAGCAGCTCCTTAATCCCCCCCGGCATATCACTCCGATCTAAATATCAAGAGTAATTGAAGTGAAATAAATCAATCAATTTAAAGCAGATGGAAAACTTCACCAGAACTCTCACCTCATTTGCCGCGGCAAAGTCTCCTGATCCACGGCGATAAACAGACCGCAGAGCGCCGTGCATCACATCCTGCAACCTAACTCATCATTATTCTTTATTTTCGCATGAAAGAAAACACCCGGCTCGTCCTCGGGAGTGAGAAAACCTTTTCTGTGAGCATCTCGCAGCTATTACCGAGGTGACAGAAGTTATAGATGCTGACACAGCTAGAAAGCACTTGGCTACAATACTTTGCCCATATGGAACTCTAGGCCCCTGGTGCCCAACATGTGGCCCTTTGGTATATGATGTGCGGACCTCAGCAGTCTGTAGTGGGAACATTTACATAACAGTCTTTGAGTGGACGGTGAAAACAAATGGGGGATTCCACGTGACATCAATGTTGAAGGGAAGACACAGACAATAGACCCACCACCGGTTAGTGAGGAGGCTTACCGGAGTGAGAGGACCCAAATGGGCATATGCTCAGTGAGTCAACAAGGCGCAACCACCAAAATATGGGACCGCCACGTCTGGGCTCCAGATCAAGTTGTAAGACAATCCAATTGGTCAAGAGATGTCACCGAGAAGCAGTCCTCAGAAGCAGACAACTTGTCAGACCAAATCCTCTCAAGTATTCAAAATGGCATGACCAAAAAAGAAAATACTCCACATAGTGTGAATACAGATTGACACTATGTGGAGTATTTTCTTTTTTTGGTCATGCCATTTTGAATACTTGAGAGGATTTGGTCTGACAAGTTGTCTGCTTCTGAGGACTGCTTTTCGTTGACATCTCTTGACCACTAGCCGACCAGCCGCCGCAGGTTATACGGCGGCAGGTCGGCTCGGCTGTGCGAAATCACGTAGCTATACGTCATTTTGCATTCCAGCCATTCGGGGCGTGTGTGCGCCGCCGGAGGCGAGCGGGCGCCCCCTGCTCGCCCCTGGTGCTGACGCGTGTGCCCGGCGGGCGCAATCACCGCCGGGCACCTGCGATCGTTCGTTACAGAGCGAGAACCGGAAGCTGTGTGTGTAAATACACAGCTCCCGGTCCTGTCAGGGGGAGAAATGCCTGATTCTCTGTTCATACAATGTATGAACAGCGATCTGTCATTTCCCCTGTCAGTCCCACCCCCCCTTCAGTTAGAACACACCTAGGGAACATAATTAACCCCTTCCTCGCCCCCTAGTGTTAACCTCTTCTCTGCCAGTGACATTTTACAGTAATCAATGCATTATTATAGCACTGATCGCTATAAAAATGCCAATGGTCCCAAAAATGTGTCAAAAGTGTCCGAAGTGTCCGCCATAATGTCGTAGTACCGATAAAAATCGCAGATCGCCGCCGTGACTAGTAAAAAATTATTTTTTTATAAAAATGCCATAAAACTATCCCCTATTTTGTAGACGCTATAATTTTTGCGCAAACCAATCAATAAGCGCTTATTGCGATTTTTTTACGAAAAATATGTAGAAGAAAACGTATCGGCCTATACTGAGGAAAAAAATTGTTTTTTTTATATATTTTTTAGGGATATTTATTGTAGCAAAAAGTAAAAAATATTCTTTTTTTTTTTTTCTAAATTGTCGCTCTATTTTTGTATATAGCGCAAAAAATAAAAACCGCAGAGGTGATCAAATACCACCAAAAGAAAATTCTATTTGTGGGAAAAAAAGGACGCCAATTTTGTTCGGGAGCCACGTCGCACGACCGCGCAATTGTCAGTTAAAGCGACGCAGTGCCGAATCGCAAAAAGTGGCCCGGTCATTGACCAGCAAAATGGTCCGGGGCTGAAGTGGTTAAAGAAAATTGGAAACACATTAGAAAGTGGATTAAGCTTTTAAAACTGAGAATTGTGGGTAACGCAAGACATGAGCAGGGCTTGTCATAACGTGTTTCGTCTAAAGAGACCCTAGATGTCGATCGAATCGGATGAAATGCGTCTGATCGATCAGGGTAAAAGCATTGATCTCTACCAGCTTCACGTAACATCTCTTCCCAGCTTCCTATGGTCTTCTGCAGCATCTCCCCACCAACAATGTATCCTGTAGTCTCTGACACTCCTCTCCAGCATTACATATATTGAATATTATGTGTGGCCCTTTGTTGATATCAGGGGCTGTATTAAAGGCCACCCTTGGCTCATATGTTGGCTCATATGTTGACAACCACCGATCTAGGCAAATGTAACAAAATGAACCTCTTCCCACCTGTGCAATAGCCGAAAGATGGATACAGCATGGGCTTACATTGCCTCTGGAGGTGTCCATTTATGTCCTCCTGTGATTGCGCTGCCTGCATGCCAGCACGCTCTGTTATCGATGTGTCTGTAGGACTCAGCTGATCACAGATCGGGGTAAAGAGCCAATCACAGCGGCCCTATACCACTTGATCAGCCGTATCCAATGACAGCTGATCATTGATGTAAACAGAAGCCGAATATCAGCATTCTCATGCTGACTGCTGCCAATCAGTGCCCACCACTGTTGCCAATCGGTGCTTCCTCATCAGTGTCACCCATCAGTGCTGCTTATCAGTGCCACCTGTTAGTGCTCTTCAGTGCCGCCTATCAGTGCCCATCAGTTCAGCCTCATCAGTGCCCATTAGTGCCGCCTCATCAGTGCACATCAGTGAAAAAGCAACAAACTATGAAAAACTTTTTTGTAACATCACACAATACCGCAGACCCAATGTTCAAAGAAACCTCGTGACCCACACCCGCCTCCCGACAATGTCACCTGTGACGAAACGCGCTGGATGGGGCCTTTGAAAGTAATGTCATCACACTGTCATGACCTTGCAGTAATACCTTCATGACCTGTCTGTCTCTTACCTGGTCTGTGTATCAGCCTTAGGGCTTGCTCTCTTAGGCCGTGTACACACGGAGGGACATGTCCGATGGAAACGGGCGGACCATTTTCATCGGACATGTCTCCTCTGGATTTTCGTCCGGCGGTGTGTACACATCATCGGATCAAAATCCCCGCAGGCAGACAGCGCGGTGACGTGGCGGTGACGTTGTGGCCGCCACGTCACCGAACCAGGAAGTGAAAAACTTCCACGCATGCGTCGAATCCATTCGATGCATGTGCGGGCAGATATGTCCGCTGGTGAGTGTACTAACCAGCGGACATATCAGACGGACAGGTTTGTAGCGGACAAATTTCAAAGCATGCTTTGAAATTTGTCCGATGGACAAACCTGTCCGCTAGCCCGAACACACGATCGGATTTGTCTGCTGAAACGGCCCGTCGGGCCAGTTTCAGCAGATAAATTTGATCGTGTGTACGCTGCCTTACACCAGCATGGTTAAGTAATCTTCCCTCAGTGTGGCTCCACCCTCGCCTCAACAGGAACCAACTATAACACTGTGTTCTCCAAGCCTGCCTTGCCGCGTAATATTGTGCGTTTGCTGTTTCCTGCTCGCCGTGTGCTCTACGTTTGTCTCTGTTACCGATCTTGGTGTGTTCCCGACCATCTCCGCTTGCTTGTGACCCTTGACCTTTGGCTTGTTCACCGTTTATCCTTGTCTGCTTGTCGCCCCGACCTTTAGCTTGTCCTCCTATACCCTACCATGAGCGTGAGCTGGGATACCCCAGAGGCCGCGACCTGGAGTCAGCTGGAGCGGAGTCCATCCTCACCACTAGAGGCCCTGTCTCTGTTACAAATCTTGGCGTGTTCCTGACCATCCCTGCTTGATTGTGACCCTTGACCTTTGGCTTGTTCACCATTTATCCTTGTCTGCTTGTCGCCCCAACCTTTAGCTTATCCTCCTATATCCTACCATGAGCGTGAGCTGGGAGACCCCAGGGGCCGTGACCTGGAGTCAGCTGCAGCGAAGTCCATCCTCACCACTAAAGGCTCTGGTGAAGACCAGCTGTCTCTTAGACCCGGCGCCCTGGGGAATCTCACGTTCTAGCTCCCTGCGGGATCCGTTATGGCACCACCAGTGCACCACCCAGGGTTATAACCGCAGCAGTCAGCCGTAGGGTCCATTGTCATAGCGGTGCACTTCTGACCCAACAGTGTGCATCTGTCACCTGGCCTCAGGTGACCTGACAAACGCACTGCAAACTGTATATTATTTATTATTTTTCTATGCAAATTTGTTATGCTAATTGTTTTCTGAGAACATATAAAGAAGGCATCATTTATTATTGTTATGATTCATATGATACAGCGCCGCACTATTCATTTATACATATTTATCTGGGCCCGGATTCACGACGAACTTACGCTGATGTATCAAAAGATATGCCGTCGTAAGTACAAATGTGCGCCATCGCATCTCTGCGCCGATACGTCGAAAAGCAAGGCTTCAGCCGCCCGACGTAACTTGCCTACGCCGTCGTATCGTGGGTGCATAGTTACGCTGGACGCATTCGGCGTTCCCATTTTAAATATGAAAATGAGTAAGATGCACTGATTCACGAACGGAGATGCGCCCGGCCGGTACATATACGCGGTTTGCGTAAGGCTTACGTCCGGCGTAAAGTTATTCCTCATATAGGAGGCGCAAGTAATGCAAAGGTATGGGCCAGGGAACGGACGCCGTCGAATTTTACGTCGCGTACGGCGTTTGCATAGTACTACGTGAATAGGGCTTGGCGTAGGTTACGTTCACGTTGTAGGCAGAGTTAGACATATCTTAGGCAACTATTTCGACGTAACTGTGAGCATGCGCACTGGGATGCGTCCAAGAGACGACGCATGCGCAGTTCGTTTTTTGAAGCTCAGCCCATTATTTGCATGGGGTTACGCTTCATTTAAATGTTACACGCCCACTTCCAGCCCACTTCCACCTACTTTGACTTATGTCGGCTTACGCCGACAACTATACGCTACGCCGGCGCAACGTTGAGCGCATATTCTTTGTGAATAGCATGCTTGCCTCTCAGCGTTGTGCCGGCGTAGCGTGAAGAAGATACGCTAAGCCCGCATAAAGATGCGCCGATCTACGTGAATCCGGGCCCTGGAGTTTAGTATTACAAGCTGTGTTGGTGTCAAGAGCTGCACTGTGAAGATATACCTAAGCACAACGTTTATTTTTTCTGTTTGTATACTGTACTTCTTGCACATGCCAGCAATAAAGGATTCAAATACATGATGAACAGGGTGCCTGTATCTCAATATATCTTCAGGTCACACCCAAGACTCCCTCAGGCTGTGTAATATCACATTTACACTTTATCTCCTCTGTAACTTTGTTGCAATGTAAGAGCAATTGTGCTGCCATGTCTTCCTTAATTAGAAGTTCACGGCTATTACGCTGTAACAAATGTAGTCATATTTGCTGCAATGTAATCAGCTGGCATGCTGTCAGAGAGGAAGATTACTCGTCGGGGGAAAAAAACGATATATGCAGCTTTTTTAGCAGAGCGATGCTTAAGCCCATGAAAACTGCAGCACCGTGCAGAGTGATGGTAAGCCGCGTAGTAATAACGTTTAGTACCTACATGTCCTGCCAGAACGTAAAGCTCACGTAAGTCGTTCAGCAACTGGCGAATAAGGTCTTACGGCCTTCTTATAGGAGTTCAGCTAAGTAGCCTTTCCTAACCGAGGCTCCCCAGGGTCCCTCCAGAGGTTGTTAGGGGTTCCTGGACCCGTGGCTGACTGAGCTTCCATTTTATGGTGTCTGCACGGTTCTGGGCCAACACCGCGTTTGGCAGAGCCACCAATGTTCAGAACGGTGCAGGCGCTTTGCCCGCGGTTTGGCGGCGCTGGCCATTGATTTCAATGGGAAGGGGCACTTTAGGAGCGGTGTATTCACCGTTCCTAAAGCGCTGCAAAGAAGCTGCTGGCAGGACTTTTTTTGATGCCCTGCCAGCGCACCGCCCCAGTGTGAAAGCACTCGGGCTTTCACAGTGGGATTGCAGCTGGGGCTTTTTTCAGGGGCTTTACAGACTTTACGCTAAAGTGCCTGGAAAAACGCCTCCAGTGTGAAAGGGGTCTAACACAGACTTAAGCCCTCTACACAAGGGCCAGAATCTTGTCAGGAAAAAACATAATTTTTTCTGACGAGATTCTTGGCAAGAATCTCTTGCCGCCCGAGTGTACAGACACTCCATTCAAAAGAACCGCGTTTTTTTTGAATGGCAAAAACGTGGTGACGTCATCGCATACGACGAGCAAGCTCGTCACATTCGATGCCGTCGCCGCCATCCCCACCTATGCCTAGGAAGCTACCTTGCATGCGTCAAAGTAATTTCGAGCATGCACAGGTTTCCACGGCGACAGGTAAGTATACACACTCGGGTTTCTCCGCAGGAAAACTGCAGAGAATCTCACGACGAAAAAATAGAGAACATGTTTGACGTTTTTTTTTAACTGTGCATGCGCCATACGTGGACGTATCCCAGTGCGCATGCTCCAAATTACGCATACATTGGTTTTGACGTAAACGTAATTTACGCAAAGCCCTATTCGCGAACGATTTACGTAAACGGCGGAAAAAAACTACGCTGTCCCGACGTCCATACTTAACATTGCGTAGGCCTACCCTACGCAAAGTTACCCCTCATAAAGCATAAAGCGTCAAAGTAATTTCGAGCATGCGCAGGTTTCCATGGCGACAGGTAAGTATACACACTCTCGGGTTTCTCGGCAGGAAAACGCGGTGACGTAATCGAGTACGACGAGCAAGCTCGTTACATTCGATGCCGTCGCCGCCATCTTGCTGCACCCCACCTATGCCTAGGAAGCTACCTCGCATGCGTCAAAGTAATTTCGAGCATGCGCAGGTTACCACGGCGACAGATAAGTATACACACTCTCGGGTTTCTCGGCAGGAAAAACTGCCGAGAATCTCACGACGAGAAAATAGAGAACATGTTCTCTATTTTCCTTGTGTAGATTCTGGCTAGTTTTCTTGTCGAGAAACCTGAAAGGCTCATACACACGCTCGGTTTACTCAGCAAGAAAGCTCTGCCAACAGTTTTCTTGCTGGTTCTTGCCAAGTATACCAAGCGCATGTATGAGGCTTTCAGGCTTTTAGACAGATTTGTGAACAATATTTGAGAGAATGTGGCCTTTTGTGTACAAAGTCGAGTTCAGCTCATGATATATAGGCGCAAACACAAAAGTATTGAGTTTATAATTTTGAGTATATATATATATATATATATAAACAGAATGACCCGTGACACCCAGAGACTTTTGAGGGATGGGGGGGTGCTCCTGTGCCGGCATCACCAATGACTCTTATGTCTAGGGTCATCCTATGTTCGATAGGAGCATAGGGTGACTGAGAAATTATATCTCGGATTACATAAGATGGGACATTACTGATAAGTCATGTATTGCAGGATATCTTGGAATATTACAGTTTGGTTAATGCTGACCCACAACCGGTCAATAATGACTCCTTCAATGCTTAACCTAGGCTGTTGAGATGCAAATTGAGTCTGCATCTAAAAGATAATAACACTGTTTAAAGCCTATTAATGATCAGGTGTGAATAGCTTATTGTCGGAGACAGAACGTCTGACATAGGAATGCAGGTGAATCACTTATTGGCAGAGTCAGGACGTCTGGGGGATAATTAACTCCTCTGAATATCATTATGTAAAATAATGTGATTGAAGCCCCATTGTGTGATGTGTGGGTGGAGTGTGTCTTTGTTCCTTTGATTAACTGTACCATGTTTGTACTGTATATAAGAAAGCTCAGGTACCATTTAAAGTGTTCAGACATTTGAAACCAGAAGGAACAGAGCTTGTGTCTCGTCTTAATTCTGGGGAATGGAATGGGTCGTGTCTACATGGATTGTCGGACTGTCGGATAAGCTGTCTTGGGTTGATGGAATATTGTAAATATATTATTTATTTTTTTAAACTGTAGTTTTCAGTTTCAGCAACAAAATTTCCATTGTGTGCGCCTCTATATTATTTCCTTAAAAAATTATTTTGCACCGCCTGCCCATCTCTAAAGGTAATACCCCCAAATAATAAAAATGACTCAACTAGTAACACTAACTTACGGAGTATATTATATAGTTAAGTATAATGATCTGCTGCTTATGAATGTAGACCCCCTCCCCTCCCTTCACATGTAATGTTTCTGAGGAAATAATGAATCTCTTCTGAGATTACAAAGCCATAGCCAGAGGACAGTATGGGAAGACAAATCTACATTGAAGTGAGCTTCCTGCAGACTTGCCCCATTTGCTGTCCAAAGATAGTACACACACAAAAAAGCTTGTGGTGAGTTTAGAGCCGTAACATGTACTGTATGTGATTGCCTCGGGCCGCTGTGAATTTATATAGCACAAATGAGTAATTGAACCATATTAATGCTCACATTGCATTACAGCGGCCTGCCTATTACTAGATAACTAGATACATGAGAAAATGATGGTAACAAATTTATAAAAAAGGGGGGGGGGGGGTAAGGAAAACAATTATCTTGTTGTGTGTTCCGCTCCGGCTCCTTCTACGAACAACATTCCTGACACAAGTTATATAGGCAGAAATAATTCTGATAAATTTCACACAATGGAATTTGTCAGGGTTCAATAACCCCATCCGAGTGTAGCTAAAGGCTAGGAAACATTGGGGTTGATTTACTAAAGACAAATAGACTGTGCACTCTGCAAGCGCAGTTGCTCCAGGGCTTGGTAAATGAGGTAAAGCTTCAATGCAATTTTTTCATTGTATATGTTTCAAGATAATGTTTGGATTTTTTTTTTTTATGCTAAAAAAAAAAAAATGAATAAAAAACAAAAAACAAAACAAAGAATACCCAATCATGAGCAAGGAAAATAAAAAAAATGCATTTTTGCTTGCACATGATTGGATGATGTAAGTGAGCAGAGCTTCTGCTCATTTACTAAGCTCTGGAGCAACTGCACTTTGCAAAGTGCAAAGTCTATTTAGTAAATCAACCCCATTGGTACAGACCAGGGCAGAAGACCTTTTCCTTCCAACCCTTGGATTCTTAAGTGCCTTACTCTACTGTATGAGCATCTATACATTTCTGAAGGGTTCTGATCTGCAGTTCTGATTATTATCTCTGTAACTAGAGGAAAAAACACCACTACTATTCCAAAAATTTCTAAACTAGCCTACAGCCGCTTCAACAGTGAGGGCCCTAATATGTCATCTACAGTCTGCTGTACTGTTGCCAACAGTGAGGGACCTAGGATTGGCCTCTCCAAGAGTAAGGGACCTAAGATGTGTCCTTCCATCTGTCATAGTTTCCAAAACAGCGAGGACCTTAGAATTTGCCTCCATGATAGTAAGGATTCTAGGATGTGTCCTTCAATCTGTCATAGTTTTCCAAAGAGTGGGGCCTTAGTATTTGCCTCCCCAACGCTAAGGAACCTTAGATGTGTCCTTCAATCTGCCATAACCTCCTGAAACAGGATTTGCCTCCTTAATAGTAGGGAATCCAGGATCTGTCCTGCAGTCTGCTGTAGCCTCCCCAAGAGTAAGGGTCCTAGGATGTGTCCTTTAATCCTTCATAGCTTCCCAAACAATGAGAACCTTATAATTTGCCTCCCTAATGCTAAGGGGTCTAGGAAGTGTCCTTCAATCTGCCATAGCCTCCCAAACAAGATTTACCTCCCAAAAAGAAGAGAATCTAGGATGTGACCTGGAGTCTGCTGTAGTCTTTCCAACAGTAAGGGCCCAAGGATTGGCCTCCCCAGGAGTAAGGGTCCTAGAATGTGTGCTTCAATCTGTCATGACTTCCAAAACAGTGAGAACCTTAGGATTTGCCTTACCGATGCTAAGGGAACTAGGAAGTGTTCTTCAGTCTGCTATAGCCTCCCAAACAAGATGTGCCTCCATAATAGTAGAGAACCGA
Source organism: Rana kukunoris (assembly GCA_029574335.1). Taxonomy (NCBI): domain Eukaryota; kingdom Metazoa; phylum Chordata; class Amphibia; order Anura; family Ranidae; genus Rana; species Rana kukunoris. Next base: position 12,718,654 of record CM056056.1, read on the forward strand.
GTCTGATGTAGTCTTTTAAACAGTGAGGGCCCTAGGATTGGCCTTCCCAAGAGTAAGGGTCTTAGGATGTGTCCTTCAATCTGTCATAGCTTCCCAAACAGTGAGAACCTTAGGATTTGCCTCCCCAATGCTAAGGGACCTAGGAAGTGTCCTTCAGTCTGCCATAGCCTCCTAAACAAGATTTACCTCCCCAATAGTAGAGAACCTAGGATGTGACCTGCAGTCTGCTGTAATCTTCCAAACAGTGAGGGCCCTAGGATTGGCCTCCACAATAGTAAGGATCCTAGGATGTGTCCTTCAATCCTGCATAGCTGCCCAAACAGTGAAAACCTTAGGATTTGCCTCCCCAATGCTAAGGGACCTAGGAAGTGTCCTTCAATCTGACATAGCCTCCCAAACAAGATTTGCCTCCTATATAGTAGAGAACCTAGGATGTGCCCTGCAGTCTGCTGTAGTCTTAAACAGTGAGGGCCCTAGGATTAGCCTCCTTAATTCTAAGGGACCTAGGATGTGCATTGCAATCTGTCATAGCCTTCCAAACAGTGAGTGCCCCAGCATTAGCCTGCTCAACAGTGAAAACTCTAGGATGTCAGCTACATTCTGTCATAGCCTTCCAAACATCGAGGGCCCTAGGATGCATGCTACAGTTGGACATAGCCTCCCAAACAGTGAGGGCCCTAGGATATGTCCTACAGTCCACCACAACCCCCTGAAAAATGAAGGGCCCTAGGTTTTGCCTACCCAATAGTCAGGGACCTAGGATGTGTCCTTCAATCTCCATAGCCTCCCAAACAGTAAGGGCTCTATGTCTTGTCTACCCAATAGTAAGGGACCTAGGATGTGTCCTCCAGTTTTCTATAACCTCCCAAGCGGTGAGGGCCTTAGGATTTGCTTCCCCAACAAAAAGGGACCTAGGATGTAAACTGCAGTTTGCTGTAATCTTTGAAACAGTAAGGGCCCTAAGATTTGCCTATCCAACAGTGAGGACCCCAGGGTGTCTGCTACAGTCTGCCTAGTCTCTCCAATTGTGAGAGCTCTAATATTTGCCTACCCAACAGTGAAGGCCCTAGGATGTCTACTACAGTCTGCCATAGAATCCAAAACGGTGAGGACCCTAGGATTTTCTTTCTCAACAGTAAGGGCCCTAGGATGTCTGCTGCAGTCTGCTGTAGCCTTTTAAACCATGAGGGACTTTGCTCTTGCCTACCCATTAGTAAGGTACCTAGGATGTGTCCTTAAATCTGCCATAGCCTCCCAAACAGTCAGGGCCCTATGATTTGCCTCCCTATTCCTAAGGGACCTAGGAGGTGTCATGCAGTCTGCCAAACCCTCCCAAACAGTGAGGGACCTAGAATTAGCCTTCCCAACAGTGATGGACTTAGGATGTGTCCTACAGTTTACCATAGCCCCCCCCCCCCCAAAAAAAAAAACATTAAGGGCCCTAGGTTTTGCTCCCCAATAGTAAGGGACCTAGGATATGCCCTTCAATGTCCATAGCCTTCCAAACAGTAAGGGCCCTAGGTCTTGCCTACCCAGTAGTAAGAGACCTGGGATGTGTCCTCCAATTTGCTAAAACCTCCCAAACAGTGAGGGTCCTAGGATGTCTGCTACAGTCCGCCATAGCCTCCCAAACAGTAGGGGCCCAAGGATTTTCCTCTCCAACAGTAGAGGAATTAGACTATGTCTGCTGTAGTCTTTCAAACAGTGAGGGCCCTAGGATTAGATTCCCCAACAGTGAGGGCCCTAGGATTAGCATCCCCAACATTGAGGGCCCTAGGATTAGCATCCCCAACATTGAGGGCCCTAGGATTAGCATCCCCAACAGTGAAGGGCCCTAGGATTAGCATCCCCAACAGTGAGGGCCCTAGAATTAGCATCCCCAACAGTGAAGGGCCCTAGGATTAGCATCCCCAACAGTGAAGGGCCCTAGGATTAGCATCTTGAACAGTGAAGGACCCTAGGATTAGCATCCCCAACAGTGAAGGGCCCTAGGATTAGCATCTTGAACAGTGAAGGACTCTAGGATTAGCATCCCCAACAGTGAAGGGCCCTAGGATTAGCATCTTGAACAGTGAAGGGCCCTAGGATTAGCATCCCCAACAGTGAGGGATTTAGGATTGGCATCCCCAACAATAAGGGCCCTAAAATATCTGTTGTGGTGTGCCAATTCATAAGAAAAAAAGAAAATTATATTGCAGTTTACAATCCTTAAAAGAGATGGCTGCGTTTGTTTTCTTTTTTTTTATTAGTCTTTTTTCCTTTTTCACCAGGTGATCCAGCCAATAACACACAGCCTGTTTTAGGATGTCTCCAATCTGGGAGCACAATGTAGTGCTAGATGGACTAGCAGATTTAGACGGCTAACAAATTAAAGCGAAACTCCAATTAACAATTTTGTAAGCAGTTACAGCAACATTTCTTTACTTGTGGGATAAAGGTTTTACATAAATAAATAAAGCTGAATATTGTAAGCACCCCCGTTGGTGGTAAATGGTTTGCCCCACCCATCTAACTGCCATTTTTCTGGACAGTTTGGTCTGGTAAAGGGACTTGAACAATAACAGACTTACTTGAAGGATCACCAGATCAAAATAAAGTAAAAAATAAATAAAACAATAAATTAAAAAGGAATATTAATGCAGCCATCACATCTAAAAACTGATAAGCTGCAAATTATATATTTTTTTAATTATTATTATTTATTTGTTTTGGTACTTCAGCCCTTTTATTCCTTTTTTTTCCTAGTCCACTTTAAAAAAAAATCCTTTCATCCAGTGAATTTTCTCTTTTACTCGATATAAAAGCTTATTTAGTCAAGAAAAGAAAATTAAATTTCACGGGATGAAATATAAAGCCATTCCTTCTGTTTTGAGCATGAAAAACGTTTCAACTCAAATATAAAGTAGAAACATAAACCGATATAAGTGAACCACATTTAATTCAGTTATGTGTTCATTAAAAATCCATGAGGGTCCATTTACATTTGCTGCGTTGCATTAAGGAAGTCCATTGAAATCAATGTGTCTCCTAAACATTATCTTGGAACGTTGCTGCGCTTTTTGTTTTTTTCTTTACACTTGTTTTCATTTATTTTATCGGGCTAGTTGTTAGCTGTTACCTCCCCCCATTGTGATAGCTTTGGGCAGGTAACAGGTCCTCTTTATGTAGATATCAGGGGGTTTATAAGACAACCCCCCCCCTGTCCTCTAAAGCAGCTAATAATGCACAGATTGTGCTTGATTATCTGATTCCCTGGCTGTGACGGCTTTGCTATCAAAATGCAGCAGGAGAGGATACCAAATTCTGTCAAGTGTAGCCAGACATATTAACAGTGGCGTAACGTGGGGGGGGGGCAGGGGGACGGTTGCCCCAGGTGCAAAATTTAGAGGTGCGCAGCGGCAGGTTACCTGTCGCTCTTCTCCTGCGCTGTGCAGTCTAGGAGACTGTGAGCTCTTACGCTTCACTATAAGAAAGAAGTTGTGGTGCAGTCCCGGCTTAGGCTCCAGCTGTGACACTGACACAGCAGGGAGTAAATGAAGACCATCCATGATGATCCCAGGGATTGTAACAGTGCAGAGACTGGGGGGGAGGAGGAGGGCAGGCCAGTATAGGAATCAGGTAGGTCAGTGTAGTGGTCAGTATAGGAATCAGGTAGGTCAGTATAGGAATCAGGTAGGTCAGTGTAGTGGTCAGTATAGGAATCAATTAGGTCAGTGTAGTGGTCAGTATAGGAATTAGTTAGGTCAGTGTAGTGATCAGTATAGGAATAAGGTAGGTCAGTGTAGTGGTCAGTATAGGAATTGAGTAGGTCAGTGTAGTGGTCAGTATAGGAATTGGGTAGGTCAGTCTAGTGGTCAGTATAGGAATCAGGTAGGTCAGTGTAGTGGTCAGTATATGAATTGGGTAGGTCTGTGCAGTGGTCAGTATAGGAATCAGGTAGGTCAGTGTAGTGGTCAGTATAGGAATCAGGTAGGTCAGTGTAGTGGTCAGTATAGGAATTGGGTAGGTCAGTATAGGAATCAGGTAGGCCAGTGTAGTGGTCAGTATAGGAATCAGGTAGGTCAGTGTAGTGGTCAGTATAGGAATAAGGTAGGTCAATATAGTGGTCAGTATAGGAATCGAGTAGGTCAGTGTAGTGGTCAGTGTAGTAATCGGGTAGGTCAGTGTTGTGGTCAGTGTAGGAATCGGGTAGGTGAGTGTAGTGGTCAGTATAGGAATCAGGTAGGTCAGTATAGGAATCAGGTAGGTCAATGTAGTGGTCAGTATAGGAATCGGGTAGGTCAGTGTAGTGGTCAGTGTAGTAATCGGGTAGGTCAGTGTAGTGGTCAGTGTAGGAATCGGGTAGGTCAATGTAGTGGTCAGTATAGGAATCGAGTAGGTCAGTGTAGTGGTCAGTGTAGTAATCGGGTAGGTCAGTGTAGTGGTCAGTGTAGGAATCGGGTAGGTCAATGTAGTGGTCAGTATAGGAATCAGGTAGTTCAGTGTAGTGGTCAGTATAGGAATCAGGTAGGTCAGTGTAGTGGTCAGTATAATAATCGGGTAGGTCAGTGTAGTGGTCTGTGTAGGAATCGGGTAAGTCAGTGTATGAATCAGGTAGGTCAGTGTAGTGGTCAGTATAGGAATCAGGTAGGTTAGTATAGTGATCAGGTAGGTCGGTGTAGGAATCAGGTTGGTCAGTACTACTGTACTAGTGGAAGGGACTCAGGGAGTGCTAAAAATCCGTGGATTAGGGTGCGCAAATCTCTTGCCCTGCCCCGGGGGCTGACAACCCACGCTACGCCACTGCATATTAGTGTGTCGGAGTGAGAATTACATTGCCATATCACCCATAGAGGTATCCCAAATGTCAACCGGCCATCTGATTTAGCTTGCCGTTCTTTATTCTGTAGAACTAGTACTCAGTGATATCCCGGTTATCTTTACCAGTTCTGGGTGAGATTTTATTACCAGGCAATAGACTGACACTCATAAGCAATGACTCACGGCATTACTCGGCACAGTGATATTTGGTGAAAACATGTGAATCACATCAGACTGGTACGTGTTCTTCGAAAAACAAGTAACAGTGCCAGTGGATAAGAAACAAAAAACGCTATCACACCATACACTGAGGCCGCAGGTTTTATCACTTGTTGCCATGTTTTTCAGCTTTTATTTATTATATTATTATTATTTATTTATTTTTATTTGGTTATGGGGTTATTTACTGTAATTTATTTATTTAATGTAATATTATTTATTTACTAAATATTATTTATTTATTAACTTCTTATTTATTTAAATTATAGGTAAGAGCCAATTCACACAGCTTGCACTGATTACTGTGAAAATGACACTGGAAGTGAAAGGGTTAACCTGTAGGGGGCGCTAAAGGGGTTAAGTGTTCCCCCATGTGTGTTTCTTACTGTGGGGGGGGGGGCATGGCTGGGCGTGTGACATCACTGATCGTCATTCCCTATGACAGTGAACAGACGATCAGTGACAAGCTCACTAGAAAGCACAGGGAAAGGTTTGTTTACACTCACCTCTCCCCGTTCTTCCTCTCTGTGACCCGATCGCGGGACACTAGTGGCAGTCGTGTCCTGCGGTCAAGGAGCACAGGACCTACGGCTAGGCTTCTTAAAAGGGGGCGTACCTGTACGTCCATGTGCCCAGCCATGCCATTCTGCCAACGTATTTAGTCGTGCAGCGGTCCTTAAGCGGATAATAAGTCGAATATAATACAATTATTTATAAATTTATATATATATATATATATATATTTTAAAAAACATCAATTTTAGTTTTCGGTTTTAGCCAAGTGCATTCTGAATGTTTGGTTTCGGCACAGCAAATTTTCATTTTGGTGCACCACTAGTACGTATTTTATTTTTTATTTATTCATAATTTTTTATTTATTATTAATAATATTATTATTTTCATCATCATTAGTATTTGATTTATTTATGATTATTTATTATTATTATTATTACTATTATTATTATTATCATCATCATTCGTATTTTATTTATTTATGATTATTAATTTTTGTTTATTGCATTTATTATTATCATCATCAACATTAGTATTTTATTTATTATTATCATTTATTTTTATTTAATTATTGGCAAAAAATTTAAAGCCAAACTCCCTGATCCCTGACACACAAGCCAAAACATCATAGCTATATAAAGGAGAAAAAATAAACCTTTCATAAGCAACCCTGCATAAAGATAAGGCTATTTTTATTGTCATTCTAGAACATGTTGTACATGAAAGGCAACAACAAAATAAGGTACTCAGGTCCCGGCAATAACAAAGATAAAATCATGAAGAAACACACATTCTAGTACACAAAAAAAAAAGATATATATATATATATATATATATATATATATAAACATTAGTATAAAAATGTATAATAATAATAAAAATAATAATAATGGGAATAATTGCACATATGAAGCAGCAGAATGTTCGGGGAGGTTGCAGTGTTATCAATCATAAAGTGCAGAATTATCAATTATCTCGAATTGCAGGGATGTCCAGGAAAGAGATGATAATGATAGTAGCAGCAGTTGTTTAGCATGATGATGAATTCGCCAATCTCTGAGCGTCAGGGAAAAAGCTGTCCCTCTTCCTGGTAGTTCTGGCCCTGACGCTGCTTATGCAGGCCATATACGGGTCTAACTCCGAACAAATTTTCTTTCGAAAATTCGAAATTTCTCTCCAAGAGTAAGGGACCTAAGATGTGTCCTTCCATCTGTCATAGTTTCCAAAACAGCGAGGACCTTAGAATTTGCCTCCATGATAGTAAGGATTCTAGGATGTGTCCTTCAATCTGTCATAGTTTTCCAAAGAGTGGGGCCTTAGTATTTGCCTCCCCAACGCTAAGGAACCTTAGATGTGTCCTTCAATCTGCCATAACCTCCTGAAACAGGATTTGCCTCCTTAATAGTAGGGAATCCAGGATTTGTCCTGCAGTCTGCTGTAGCCTCCCCAAGAGTAAGGGTCCTAGGATGTGTCCTTTAATCCTTCATAGCTTCCCAAACAATGAGAACCTTATAATTTGCCTCCCTAATGCTAAGGGGTCTAGGAAGTGTCCTTCAATCTGCCAAAGCCTCCCAAACAAGATTTACCTCCCAAAAAGAAGAGAATCTAGGATGTGACCTGGAGTCTGCTGTAGTCTTTCCAACAGTAAGGGCCCAAGGATTGGCCTCCCCAGGAGTAAGGGTCCTAGAATGTGTGCTTCAATCTGTCATGACTTCCAAAACAGTGAGAACCTTAGGATTTGCCTTACCGATGCTAAGGGAACTAGGAAGTGTTCTTCAGTCTGCTATAGCCTCCCAAACAAGATTTGCCTCCATAATAGTAGAGAACCGAGTCTGATGTAGTCTTTTAAACAGTGAGGGCCCTAGGTCCTATCACTACCGTGCCAAACAGACAGCGAGCATGGTCACGCCTCAAGTGGCTCTGGGTGGAATTGAACCCAGGACCTCTGTGTTGCTACTCTGGGTCTGAGCCACTTCTCAGTTTAGATTCTGCTTGCTGTCCGTCTGAGCCTGGTGCTGAACTAGGTGCTGATTGCCTGATCTCCCTACTATCTGCACTTGTCTATCCTGGTCCAGCTGAGGCAGGTTTCCTAATCAACCAGGATATAAAGCCCTGCCTCACTATGAGGGAGGTGTCAGTTCATTGTGCTCTGATCATCCTGTCTGTGCCAACGGTTCCTGTGGTTATCTCTAGCTACAAGACTGACCCCGGCTTCTGACCTTTGGCTTATGTACCTCGGATTGCTGCTATCTCCTGTCCTTTGACCCCGGCCTGTACCTTCGGACTTCCTCTGCCATCTCCAGCCCTTGACCCACGGCTTGTGCCCCGGGACTTGTCTTTGGTTCCTGTTTGCGAACCCTGAACTTTCTGTCGGTATTTACCTGACCCTCTGCTGTCATCAGTGTACCACGTCTGCTCAGCTACAAGACTAGCCCCGTGCACGGACTCACAGCCCAGGTAGTGTCTACCTGTCAGGGTCATTACCGTGCCAAGCGGGCAGCGAGGCGTGGTCGCGCCTCAGGTGGCCCTGGGTGGAGTTGAACCCGGACCTCTCTCCGTTGTTATTGCAATACCTTGTCTCTGAGCCACTTCTCAGTTTGGGATTTCTCCTTGCTTTCCAGCTAAGGTGGTGCTGAATGTCCTGATCACCTTAGTTGGATCTCATTGCAATCTGCACCTAAATATTCTGGTCCAGCTGAGGCAATTTACCCAAATTATCCAGGGTATAAAGCCCTGCCTCACTCTGACAGCCTTGTCAGTTCATTCTGATCGGATCATCCTGTCTGTGCCACAGTTCCTGTGTTTGATCTTCTGCTGCAAGACTGACCCCGGCTTTTGACCCTTGGCTTTGTTTTTGGACTGCTGCTTGCCTGAACCCTTGACCCCGGCTTGTACCTTGGATTGCTGCTTTCTTGAATACTTGACCCCGGCTTGGACTTTGGATACCCGATCTTCTTCTGCCCTTGACCTCCGGCCTGAACTTGGACTATCGCTGTCTCTATAACCCCTGTCCACGGCTTGTTATCCGGACCTGTTTCCAGTCCAACCCTGACCTACGAATTACCTGATCTCTGTGATATACCTTGGTGCACGGATTACCTTCTGTTTCATTTGCTGCAGCCTTCCAGCCGGTGACCTGCTTGTACCTGCTCCACGCACCTGATTTTCATCTTCCCGCTGGTACCGGTGCGTCTGTCCCTCTGTTCCCATTCCAGGGGGCAGATCGCATCAGGTCGCAAAGGTAAGCTCACAAGTCTATAAATGGACTCCACTCAAGGTAAGCCCTCACATAATGAACTGACCAATAACATGGAGTCCGCAGACTTGTATAAAATGCTCACCTCCCTGACTCTGCAAGTCTCCAGCCTGCACCATACCATTCTGGAACTACAGCAAGAAATTCAGGTACTTAAATGGACAGCACGCCCAGCCCCGGAACCAGCATGTCCTGAGCCATTTGTTGTTATGCCAGAAAAATTTGATGGTAGCCGTGCATCCTTTTCGTGTTTTAAAATAGATTGTGATCTGTTGTTTTCCCTTAAACCTAGGACCTATGCCACGAACTATATTAAGGTTCGTGCTACCATCAACCTGCTTATAGGACAAATTAAATCATGGGCTCATCAGTTGTTGCAGGAAAAGAGTCCAGTCTTGGGCAACTGGGAAACTTTCATGTCTGCTCTGGACTCATACATTCCTGTCTCCAAGAGGATCAGCGCTCCCAGGTCTGCTCTCAATTCACGTGGCCTACGGGTATCCAGGGAAAGAAATATTCCGTACAGACACAACATCAAGCCAGCCCAGTATGTGCCAAGCTATGAACCTCTGTATGTGCCCAACCATGAAGTCCCAACACCACAAAGCCTTGACGCTCCTGTGGATGCACCCACGACTACCTTGGAGGATGAGGAACCCATGCAGATCGGGGCCATCCGGTCCGGGCTATCTTGGGTAGAAAAAGAGCGAAGAAGAGGCTATGGACTTTGTTTTTACTGTGGTGTAAGTGGGCACTTTATATCTCTTTGCCCAACCCGCCCACCTCGGCCAAAGGCTCTTCAAGTGGGTTATATTGGGAGTTTTTTTGCTACCCCGGAATCTTTACCTGTTCATCAGCTTGATGTATCTACCTTCCCAGTTGAAGTCCCGGTTCCAGTGTCCCCGATTCCGGCTTCCGTGTCTCCAGTTCCTGTGTCCCCAGTTCCTGTGTCTCCTGTGTCTCCAGTTCCAGTTCCTGTGTCTCCAGTTCCTGTTCCTGTGTCTCCAGTTACGGTGTCCCCAAGTGAAGTTCTTCCACCTGACTGTGTCTATGCCTCAAATGGTACCATGGTCCGTAAACAAGATCTAGTAATGTTTGAACGAGCTTTACAAGCGGTGAGTGCACACCCTACCAGAACTTCAAGATCAACGAGGTCCAAAAAGAAAAAGTAAAAATCTGCTTTGTTTCCCCATGGTTTGGACCTTAAAGACTGTGCCTATGAGGAAGCTCCTTTAAACGCCCGGAGGGCGTTTTTAAGGGGGGGGAACTGTCAGGGTCATTACCGTGCCTGTACCTTCGGACTTCCTCTGCCATCTCCAGCCCTTGACCCACGGCTTGTGCCCCGGACTTGTCTTTGGTTCCTGTTTGCGAACCCTGAACTTTCTGTCGGTATTTACCTGACCCTCTGCTGTCATCAGTGTACCATGTCTGCTCAGCTACAAGACTAGCCCCGTGCACGGACTCACAGCCCAGGTAGTGTCTACCTGTCAGGGTCATTACCGTGCAAAGCGGGCAGCGAGGCGTGGTCGCGCCTCAGGTGGCCCTGGGTGGAGTTGAACCCGGACCTCTCTCCGTTGTAATTGCAATACCTTGTCTCTGAGCCACTTCTCAGTTTGGGATTTCTCCTTGCTTTCCAGCTAAGGTGGTGCTGAATGTCCTGATCACCTTAGTTGGATCTCATTGCAATCTGCACCTAAATATTCTGGTCCAGCTGAGGCAATTTACCCAAATTATCCAGGGTATAAAGCCCTGCCTCACTCTGACAGCCTTGTCAGTTCATTCTGATCGGATCATCCTGTCTGTGCCACAGTTCCTGTGTTTGATCTTCTGCTGCAAGACTGACCCCGGCTTTTGACCCTTGGCTTTGTTTTTGGACTGCTGCTTGCCTGAACCCTTGACCCCGGCTTGTACCTTGGATTGCTGCTTTCTTGAATACTTGACCCCGGCTTGGACTTTGGATACCCGATCTTCTTCTGCCCTTGACCTCCGGCCTGAACTTGGACTATCGCTGTCTCTATAACCCCTGTCCATGGCTTGTTATCCGGACCTGTTTCCAGTCCAACCCTGACCTACGAATTACCTGATCTCTGTGATATACCTTGGTGCACGGATTACCTTCTGTTTCATTTGCTGCAGCCTTCCAGCCGGTGACCTGCTTGTACCTGCTCCACGCACCTGATTTTCATCTTCCCGCTGGTACCGGTGCCTCCCGGTGCGTCTGTCCCTCTGTTCCCATTCCAGGGGGCAGATCGCATCAGGTCGCAAAGGTAAGCTCACAAGTCTGCAAATGGACTCCACTCAAGGTAAGCCCTCACACTACCTTATTACTGTGGGCTGTGTGTACCTGCAAGGGTGAGCTTACAATCTGCAGAATGGACTCCACTCAAGGTTCCATCTACTGTGGTCAGATTTTCCCCTGGCAGGCACAGACACGGTCTGTTGCCTGTTGGACATACATCGGAAAATCTGAACATTTGCACCATCCATATACATATTATTCACATAGCCCAACGTTCCATCATTGTATGACAACTGTGGTCAGATTTTCCGCAGACAGATGTTGGATGGCAGGCTTTAACATTTTCCGTGAACAACGGTCTGTTGTCAAATTTTCACGCATGCTCGGAATAAATGCTCACCTTAACACAACTCTCTCTCTCCTGTTTTCTCCCAGGCCATGTCTGTCTCCTACTTCTTCAGTCCAAAGTACAAACATGCATGCTCAGAATCAATGCTCACCATAACATAACATTAGCAGAAGGTGCCCAAAGGGTGGCGCTCAAGAGCTGAAAAATCCTATCTTACGCTTTGTCTGCGTAAAATCCGATCATGTGTATGGGGCTTAACTACGTTTGTGTTTGTTGGCCGACAATTGTGTGCCGTTTGTATGCAAGACAAGTCTGAAAGACAAGTCTGAAGCCCTGTACACACGGCCGGGAATCCCGTCGGGAAAAAGAAAACGTTGGTTTTCCTGACGTGATTCCTGGCAAGCTTGCCTGGCAAAGCCATGTATACAGACGGCCACTCAAAAGAACCGCCATTCTTTTGAATTCTTTTGAATGGCAAGAACGTGGTGACATCATCGACGAGCCGTCGTCTCGTCACATTCGATTCCGTCGCCGCCATCTTGCTACACCCCACACTAACTTTGTATGCTATCGCGCATGCGTCAAAGTGTTATCGAGCATGCATGGTTTTTCCTCAACTCAGGTAAGCAGACAAGAAAACAGACGAGAAAAAAGAGAGCAGGCTTCTCTATTTTCCAGTCGGGATTCCTGGCGGTTTTCCTGATGGTAAAACTGCTAGGGAGCATACACACAGCCGGGATTCCTGGTCAAATGCTCTCCTGGCAGTTTTCCTGTCGGGAAAACCGGTCGTGTGTACGCGGCTTGAGTAGGGTGACCACATGTCCTGGATTGCCCGGGACAGTCCGGCATTTTGCAGGTCTGTCCTGGGCACCTTCATTCCAGGACACTACAGTGTCCCAGAATGAAACTGACACAGCCACCCCCTTGGCCAGGGGAGCGCTGGCAGCCTTAGGCCTGGGGGGCAAGTTCAGTCAAGTGGCCCATTGAACCGCTGAATCAGCTCACCATCCATGGCTCATCTGTTTTTTCAATGTAGTCTCACCAGTGCCCATCAGGGCAGCCAACTCCAGTACCCATCAATGCTGCCTGATCACTGGGGCAGGTTACATGGGGAGGAGATGGGGATCAGATAGGGGTGTCATGGTCTCTCACCTCAGTGATCTCAGTTCAGCAGGTCCTTGCATGCCACAGCCTCCTGGGGGGTAATGCTCCTGGGGTCAAGTTGCAGCTAGCGCCCAGCCCTGCGTCCTGACTCCTTGGCATGCCCTGCCTCTGCCTACTTCCAAGAATCCAGTCCCAGGGAGTTGTTATTTTCTTCTGTGCTGCTCTGTTTTCCACCCACCGGGAGCTTGAGCGTGAACTGCAACAGCTAGTGGTCGGCCCGACTTCCAAGACCAGAATAAAAAATAAAATGGTAGCAGGCATTTTGAACATAAGTTAGGGGGCAGCCTGGGAGGCAATTGTCACCCTGGGCCAGCCCTCCCCTGCTCCTGATGCCTCCAAAAAAGGCCGCCACATCACGGCTTTACTCACTGACAGTACTTGTCCTGGCCAGGAATGCCTGGAGGAGCACAATCCCCGCCCCCTGCATGTGATTGGAGAAATCATAAATCCCACCTCTTGTGTCCAATCCCTGTGCTGTGATTCGTTACAGCACAAGGTGATTTTTGGGCAGGGGGGGTGTCCCTGAATGGCAGTTTGGAAATGTGGCCACCCTAGGCTTGAGACTTTGTCTGCAGAAAATCCCATCGTGTGTACGAGGCTTTAGAGATGGTTGTGCGCAATCCCCAAGAACCCGACTATCTTGACCAATTCCAGTTCTGAAATTATTGTACGAAGGCAACAGACAGACACTTATAAAAGCAATTGCTGACATTACACGGCACAGTGATATGTGGTGGAAACATGTGAATCACATCAATCGGCCCGCAACGAGTTTCAACTTTAAAAAAAAACGAAATAAAAGTAAAGTGCCAGTGGAAAAGAAAAGTAAAACATTTTATCGCGCTCTACACTAAAATATCGCATTCTGACTGAACTCAAGACTTTAGGGATCTTCCATGGGAAAAGAAGATAACTTGGCAACCTTTTTTTTTCAAAACTGAAGAATAAACGTAACCCCTTTGGCATAAACATTGGTTAGATATAGTCTTCAGCAAAATGCATCAATTACTTATTTTCTTCAAAGTGTGAGGATTCGTAGGATGAAGTGGCTTATTTAAAGAGAATTGATCATAACTGATCTGAGCTGGTGTGCTCAGTCTCTGAGAACTCAGGCTCCGGATGTTATCTGGGCCTGCAGCCTTGGCGGGATTAAATTTCTGATGGGACCTCCTCAGCTCTGCTGCAGTCACCCTGAGGGGCAGCTCACCTTGTGGAGTCTGGAGACAAAGTAGGTACTGGAATACTGAAAATAAGAGCATTAGGGAGAGACAGACCCACTGTATGTATGTCAGGTAGGTCAGTGTATGTATGTGAGGTATGTATGTCAGGTATGTATGTCAGGTAGGTCAGTGTATGTATTTCAGGTAGGTCAGTGTATGTATTTCAGGTAGGTCAGGGTATGTACAGTGCAGAAAATAAGTATTTGAACACCCTGCTATTTTGCAAGTTCTCCCACTTGGAAATCATGGAGGGGTCTGAAATTGTCATCGTAGGTGCATGTCTACTGTGAGAGACATAATCCAAAAAAAAAAAATCCAGAAATCACAATGTATGATTTTTTTAACTATTTATTTGTATGATACAGCTGCAAAGAAGTATTTGAACACCTGAGAAAATCAATGTTAATATTTGGTACAGTCGCCTTTGTTTGCAATTACAGAGGTCAAACGTTTCTTGTAGTTTTTCACCAGGTTTGCACACACTGGAGGAGGGATTTTGGCCCACTCCTCCACACAGATCTTCTCTAGATCAGTCAGGTTTCTGGGCTGTCGCTGAGAAACACGGAGTTTGAGCTCCCTCCAAAGATTCTCTATTGGGTTTAGGTCTGGAGACTGGCTAGGCCACGCCAGAACCTTGATATGCTTCTTACAGAGCCACTCCTTGGTTATCCTGGCTGTGTGCTTTCGGGTCATTGTCATGTTGGAAGACCCAGCCTCGACCCATCTTCAAAGCTCTAACTGAGGGAAGGAGGTTGTTGCCCAAAATCTCGCAATACATGGCCCCGGTCATCCTCTCCTTAATACAGTGCAGTCGCCCTGTCCCATGTGCAGAAAAACACCCCCCAAAGCATGATGCTACCACCCCCATGCTTCACAGTAGGGATGGTGTTCTTGGGATGGTACTCATCATTCTTCTTCCTCCAAACACGGTTAGTGGAATTATGACCAAAAAGTTATATTTTGGTCTCATCTGACCACATGACTTTCTCCCATGACTCCTCTGGATCATCCAAATGGTCATTGGCAAACTTAAGACGGGCCTTGACATGTGCTGGTTTAAGCAGGGGAACCTTCCGTGCCATGCATGATTTCAAACCATGACGTCTTAGTGTATTACCAACAGTAACCTTGGAAACGGTGGTCCCAGCTCTTTTCAGGTCATTGACCAGCTCCTCCCGTGTAGTCCTGGGCTGATTTCTCACCTTTCTTAGGATCATTGAGACCCCACGAGGTGAGATTTTGCATGGAGCCCCAGTCCGAGGGAGATTGACAGTCATGTTTAGCTTCTTCCATTTTCTAATGATTGCTCCAACAGTGGACCTTTTTTCACCAAGCTGCTTGGCAATTTCCCCGTAGCCCTTTCCAGCCTTGTGGAGGTGTACAATTTTGTCTCTAGTGTCTTTGGACAGCTCTTTGGTCTTGGCCATGTTAGTAGTTGGATTCTTACTGATTGTATGGGGTGGACAGGTGTCTTTATGCAGCTAATGACCTCAAACAGGTGCATCTAATTTAGGATAATAAATGAAGTGGAGGTGGACATTTTAAAGGCAGACTAACAGGTCTTTGAGGGTCAGAATTCTAGCTGATAGACAGGTGTTCAAATACTTCTTTGCAGCTGTATCATACAAATAAATAGTTAAAAAATCATAAATTGTGATTTCTGGATTTTTTTTTTGATTATGTCTCTCACAGTGGACATGTACCTACGATGACAATTTCAGACCCCTCCATGATTTCCAAGTGGGAGAACTTGCAAAATAGCAGGGTGTTCAAATACTTATTTTCCGCACTGTATGTCAGGTAGGTCAGTGTATGTATGTCAGGTAGGTCAGTGTATGTATTTCAGGTAGGTCAGGGTATGTATGTCAGGTAGGTCAGTGTATGTATTTCAGGTAGGTCAGGGTATGTATGTCAGGTAGGTCAGTGTATGTATTTCAGGTAGGTCAGTGTATGAAAATCAGGTAGGTCAGTGTATGTATGTATGTCAGGTAGGTCAGTAAATGTATGTCAGGTAGGTCATTGTATGTATTAGGGTTGTCCCGATACCATGTTTTTAGGACCGAGTACAAGTACCGATCCTTTTTCCATGTACTCGCCGATACCGAATACCGATACTTTTTTTTAAATGTGTCCCCAAATGCAGCCATGTCCCCCCCACATATGCAGCCATGTCCCCCCACATATTGCAGCCATGTCCCCCACATATGCAGCCATGTCCCCCCACATATGCAGCCATGTCCCTCACATATTGCAGCCATGTCCCCCCACATATTGCAGCCATGTCCCTCACATATTGCAGCCATGTCCCCCCACATATGCAGCCATGTGCCCCCACATATTGCAGCCATGTCCCCCCACATATTGCAGCCATGTCCCCCCACATATTGCAGCCATGTCCCTCACATATTGCAGCCATGTCCCCCCACATATGCAGCCATGTCCCCCCACATATTGCAGCCATGTCCCTCACATATTGCAGCCATGTCCCCCACATATATCCAGCCATGTCCCCCACATATATCCAGCCATGTCCCCCACATATATCCAGCCATGTCCCCCCCATGTATCCAGCCATGTCCCCCCTATGTATCCATCCATGTCCCCCCATGTATCCAGCCATGTCCCCCACATATATCCAGCCATGTCCCCCACATATATCCAGCCATGTCCCACATATATCCAGCCATGTCCCCCATATATCCAGCCATGTCCCCCACATATATCCAGCCATGTCCCCCCATATATCCAGCCATGTCCCCACATATATCCAGCCATGTCCCCCACATATATCCGGCCATGTCCCCCACATATATCCAGCCATTTCCCCCACATATATCCAGCCATTTCCCCCACATATATCCAGCCATTTCCCCCACATATATCCAGCCATGTCCCCCACATATATCCAGCCAGGTCCCCCCATATATCCAGCCATGTCCCCCACATATATGCAGCCATGTCCCTCATACCTAGATGATGCCGCCGCCGCCGCTGCCGCGTTAATCAGCGTGCGGGGAACATTACAGCTTTCGTTTGAATAGCTGTGTTCCCCGCCGCGCCATGTATATGTGTATATGTGTACAGATCACCCGTCCAATCCCGAGCAAGGGGGAGTGTCTATACGCGGCTATTCAAACGAAAGCTGTAATGTTCCCCGCATGCTGATTAACGCGGCAGCGGCGGCGGCGGCTTTGCGGTATGCAGCGGCGGTTTTGCAGTATGCGGTGGCGGCGGTGGGTTTGCGGCGGAGAGGGGGGGGGGAGACAGGTATTCGGCCAGGCATCGGGGGCATTTGCGGGAGTACAAGTACTCCCGCAAATACTCTGTATCAGTCCCGATACCGATACTGGTATCGGGACAACCCTAGTATGTATGTATGTCAGGTAGGTCAGGAAATGTATGTCAGGTATGTCAGGTATGACATATTAACAAAAAAATTCAATATTTTTTACTTTTTGCTATAATAAATATCCCCAAAAGAATATATATAAAAAAAAAAGTTTTTTTTCCTCAGTTTAGGCCGATACGTATTCTTCTACATATTTTTGGTAAAAAAAAAAAATCCCAAAAAGCGCTCAACGATTGGTTTGCGCAAAATGTATAGCGTTTACATAATATGGGATAATTTTATGGCATTTTTATTAATATATATTTTTTACTAGTAATGGCGACGATCAGCGATTTTTTTTCATGACTGCGACATTATGGCGGACACATCGGACAATTTTGACACAATTTTGGGACCATTGTCATTTTCACAGCAAAAAATGCTATAAAAATGCACTGATTACTGTAAAAATGTCAATTGCAGTTTATGAGTTAATTACTAAGGGGTGCTGTAGGGGTTATGTGTGACCTCATGTGTGTTTCTAACTGTAGGGGGCGGGGCTGGACGTGTGATGTTGTTGATCTCCTTTCCCTATATCGGGGAACAGACGATCACTGACGCCGCCACAATAAAGAACGGGGAAGGTGTGCTTACACTCACCTCTCCCCGTTCTTCAGCTCCTGTGACTGATCCTGTGACTCTGGCGGCGATCGGGTCCGCGGGTCCCGCGGCCATGGATGTGATTGACAGCAGCGGCAGCCAATGGCTGCGCTGCTCTCAATCCATCCGCTCTAGCCAATCAGCGGCCAGGCTGAGCGGCGAAGAGGATCTCGGGACTGAGCGCGGGACTTTCGAGGGGTCGGGTAAGTAAAATGGGGGCTCGGGGGGGAGGGGGGGCGGGCGGCATCATCAGATGTTTTTTCACCTTAATGCATAAATTGCATTAAGGTGAAACATTTTTTTCCTCTACAACTCTTTTAACCTCATTTACTAAGCTCTGGAGCAACTGCAAAGTGCATATTCTAGTTTCCTTTAGTAAATCAACCCCCTTAGTGTCACTTTAAGGCTGCCGTCTTACAATATGTTGTGGGTGGAAAGGTTTTAATTTAAATAAATTAGAGGTGCTTAATAGCGGCTGTAATTAGGTGATCCTTCAGCTGCGGTCCCTACATAATACCAACCACTGAGCAGAAGAATATCCATCTTCTACAAAGCAGCTCCTTCTGGAAGGGGACCGGCTCGAGCCAATCATCGATCGAATCATGCTTTGTCCTCTATTTGTCCCCGAGGTGTTACATAGATGACCTTTCTGAAAAATTGAGCTGACACGGTTACAGAATATTTGTTTCGGGCGATATTGCCCGCTAATTGAACAATTAGCATGTAAGTATGTGAGACAGGAGTGGCGGAGGGGGGGGTATGTTCCTGTTACCTCTGAACCGTTTGAAGGGTAAACGCCGCGGATGTGCGCACAGCCTCAAGGACGGTTAGAAGATAAAACAGGATGTAATGCAGGGCACTACAGTACATTCTCTTTCATAGTTGGCATTTATAATAAGACTACAGAGGGGGAGGGGGGGGGATACCAAAGAATACGAGAGGTTGGTTTTCAAGGTCAATATTTTACCGTTCTTTCTACATTGAATACCTAAATATGGTTACATGCCAAACAAATCTTATTGGAGTGATGCCATTATTTGTCCGCCTTCAGGGACAAGCTGTATATATATATATATATATGTGGTGTGTTATGTCATGCACAGTGAATTTGCTATTTTTTTCAAACACAATCTGCATTCATTTCCCATTACAGAGCTCCAGTAGACTCCATAATAGTTCTCCTCGCTGGATCTGTTCCTACTGTGTCCTCCATTGCCGACCTTGACTTGTTTTGATTTCTGATTGCGCCAGACAGCGACGGGCCCCGTCCATTGTGGGCGCGTGGGCGCTGCCTTCCCCTATCCACCGCCGCCTGCCGCCGCCCTCCCTATCCACGCTGCGGCCGGCCCCCTTTCAGGACGCCTGGGGTATGAATGCCTATGGGTGGGACGGGCAGGGGTGTGTTTTTTGAAGCACCTGATTAGAGCCCCCGTGCCCACCCTGTTTTGCGCCATGAGCCCACCGAGGTGTTGAAACAGAGAATGAATATTCGCTGTTGAAACACGTCTCTTCAATCCGGCAAATCAAAAGTGGGTGTGGGACCCCGTTTTTTCGATTGGCTGAAAATAGAAGACTCCTGGCCACCGTGGAGGGAGGAAACGAAAGCCGCGGCCGTGATGACATGTGGAGAGTAGGGGAATGTGAGGCTGCCGCCATGATGACCCGTGGAGAGTAGGGGAGCAGGAGGTCGCCGCCGTGATGACCCGTGGAGAGTAGGGGAGCGGGAGGCTGCCGCCGTGAAGAGTAGGGCCGCCGTGATGACCCGTGTAAAGCAGGGGAACAGGAGGCCACCGCCGTGAAGACCCGTGAAGAGCAGGGGAACAGGAGGCCGGTGCCGTGATGACTCGTGGAAAGCAGAGGAACGGGAGGCTACTGCCGTGATGACCTGTGGAGAGTAGGGGAATGGGAGGCCACCGCCGTGATGACCGGTGGAGAGCAGGGGAATGG
This sequence comes from Rana kukunoris, assembly GCA_029574335.1. NCBI lineage: Eukaryota > Metazoa > Chordata > Amphibia > Anura > Ranidae > Rana > Rana kukunoris. The sequence continues at coordinate 12,738,349 of CM056056.1, forward strand.
GAGGCCGCCGCCGTGAAGACCCGTGGAGAGCAGGGGAAGGGGAGGCCGCTGCAGTGATGACCCGTGGAGAGTAGGGGAGTGGGAGGCCGCCACCGTGATGACCCGTGGAGAGTAGGGGAATGGGAGTCCGCCGCCATGATGACCCGTGTAGAGCAAGAGTATGGGAGGCCGCCGCCGTGGTGACCCGTGGAGAGCAGGGGAACGGGAGGTCGCCGCCGTGGTGACCCGTGGAGAGCAGGGGAACGGGAGGCCGCCGCCGTGATGACCCATGGAGAGCAGGGGAACAGGAGGCCGGTGCCGTGATGACCCGTGGAAAACAGGGGAACGGGAGGCCAGGGCTGTGTTAACCCGTGGAAAGCAGGGTAACGGGAGGTCACCGCCGTGATGACCCGTGGAGAGTAGGGGAATGAGAAGCCACCGATGTGATGACCTGTGGAGAGTAGGGGAATGGGAGACCACTGCTTCGATGACCCGTGGAGAGAAGGGGAGCGGGAGGCTGCCGCCATGATGACCCATGGAGTGCAGGGGAATGGGAGGCCGCCGCCGTGATGATGACCCATGGAAAATAGGGGAATGGGAGGCCGCCGCCGTGATGACCGGTGGAGAGCAGGGGAATGGGAGGTTGCCGCTGTGATGACCAGTGGAGAGCAGGGGAACGGGAGGCTGCCTTTGTGATGACCAGTGGAGAGCAAGGGAACGGGAGGCCACTGCCGTGATGACCCGTGAAAAGAAGGGGAACGGGAGACCACTGCCGCAATGACCCATGGAGAGAAAGGGAACAGGAGCCCACCGATGTGATGACCCGTGGAGAGAAGGGGAACGGGAGGCCAACGCCGTAATGACCCATGGAGAGAAGGGGAATGGGAGGCCACTGCCATAATGACCCATGGATAGCAAGGGAAGGGGAGGCTGCCGCCATGATGACCCATGGAGAGCAGTGGAATGGGAGGCCACCACCGTGATGACCCGTGAAGAACAGGGGAACAGGAGGCTGCCTCTATGATGACCCATGGAGAGCAGGGGAATGGGAGGCCGGTGCCGTGATGACCTGTGGAGAACAGGGGAACGGGAGGCTGCCACCGTGATGACCCGTGGAGAGCAGGGGGACGGGAGGCTGCAGCCGTGATGACCCGTGAAAAACAGGGGAACGGGAGGCTGCCACCGTGATGACCCATAGAGAACAGGGGAACGGCAGGCCATCACCAAGCAGGGGAAAGCGCCAGTTAATCGATGGGGGGGGGATCTCGTAACATACTGTATGCTGCCCCCTCCCCCCAAAAAAAAATTACCACCGGCCGCCACTGGAGCTTAGTATCACTTTAAATGCGCTGACCAATTACAATGGCTGATATTTCATAGCTTAAATTCTTTATTTTTTTTCTAGCCGCAAAGGGGTCGTAAAATCATCCAATAAACATACTGATTGTGATCATACGGATGGACTGATTGCCACACCAAGCAAACTACAGAGACTACAAATGATTTTTACAAACGGAGAGAAAAAAATAAAATGGATAAAATTATTACAATGTAATCCTGGCTGCAATACTATTGCATTATGCATTTCCCTAGAAATACTGAGATTATCATGTAATCTTTTGAGTGGGAATCTTAAAGGTCACGTAATTAAGAGAATATTAATGACTACGCAATGCCACTGACTAATTTGAGATTTGGGGCTGTATGGAACCACTTAACATAAAAAGAAAAAGAAGATCCGTCGTCTTACAGATTTGTCCAAAAAAACAAGTCTTGTAGAGAACATCCACGCCCGTTCACGACACATATTAGGCATTAGCAAGTTTACAGACACTTACCGAAGGTGAGATATTCACAGATTGAAGATCGTTAAAAGTTTACTTTCACAGAGTTAGCTTATACTTGATGTTGGGTTTACACAAAGCATGCAATTTAACCACTTAAATACCGGGCTTTTATACCCGGTGTTTAAGCAAAAGAATGATGATTTGTACATGTAGGAGATAAGGGCCAGAATAGACCCTATATAGGCCTATTCTGGCCCTTTTCTCCTACATGTACAAATCATCATTCTTTTGCTAGAAAATTACTCAGAACCCCCAAACATTATATATGTTTTTTTTTTTTTTAAGCAGACACCCTAGGGAATAAAATGACGGTCATTAAAACTTTTTTATCTTGCACGGTATTTGCGCAATCATTTTTCAAACGCATTTTTTTTGGAAAAAAAAAATGGTTTCATGAATTAAAAAATAACAAGACAGTAAAGTTAGTCCGATTTTTTTGTATAATGTGAAAGATGATGTTACGCCGAGTAAATAGATACCTAACACGTCACGCTTTAAAATTGCGCGCACTCGTGGAATGGCGCACAACTTTTTTTTTTAAAGCGCCCCATCCTGTCAAGCTCGTGTGCAATACGTCTAATTCGGAAGTTAAGTGTTCAGTTCTTTCCTATAGATGAAATCTGGCAAGTCACATAGTCACTGTGCACAAATGGTCAGCTGAAAAGTAAAATAAATAAGAAAAAAAAAATGAAAGCACCCCGTCCCGCCGAGCTCGCGCGCAGAAGCGAATACATAAGTCACGCCCGCATATGAAAACAGTGTTCAAACCACACGTGTGAGGTGTCGCCGGGATTGTTAGAGCGAGAGCAATAATTCTACCTCCTCTGTATCTCAAAACTGTTTAACCTGTTGAATTTTTTTTAAAACGTCACCTATGGAGATTTTTAAGGGTCAAAGTTTGTGGCCATTCCACGAGCGGGCGCAATTTTGAAGCGTGACATGTTGGGTGTATCAATTTACTCGGCGTAACATTATCCTTCACAGTAATAAAAAAAAAATATAAATTGGGCTAACCTAACTGTTTTCTTATTTTTTTATTAAAAAAAAAGTGTATTTTTGCCAACAAAAATTGTATTTGTAAGTCCGCTGCGCAAATACGGTGTGACGTAAAGTATCGCTATGACCGCCATTTATTTCTCTATGGCCGCATACACATGATCGGTTCAAACCGATGAGAATGGACTGAAGTCCAGTTTCATCGGTCCAAACCGACCGTGTGTACGGCCCATCGGTCTGTCGTCCTTCGGACCAAAGTTTTAAAACTTGCTTTAAAATCTGACTGATGGACACCTGACCATCGGTCCAAACCGATCGTTAGTACGCAAAAGCATCGGTTCAAAAACCCCCGCATGCTCAGAATCAAGTCGACGCATGCTTGGAAGCATTGAACTTCGTTCTTTCAGCACGTCGTTGTGTTTTACGTCACCGCGTTCTGACCCTATCGGATTTTGAACTGATGGTGTGTACGCACATCAGACCATCAGGCCACTTCAGCGGTGAACCGATGAAAACGGTCCGTCGGACCATTCTCATTGGGTTGGACCGATCGTGTGTACGCGGCCTATGATGTCTGAAAAAAAAACTATGGGCCAGATTCAGAAAAGGGGGCGTAAATTTGTGCGGGCGTAGCGTATGCTCTTTACGGTACGCCACCGCAACTTTTATGGGCAAGTGCCTTATTCAGAAAGCATTTGCTCCATAAGTTGCAGCAGGCTAAGCGTAAAGTGGCCGGCGTAAGGGCGCCTAATTCAAATTAGTCATGTGGGGGCGTGATTCATGTAAATGAATCATGACCCCACGTAATTTACGTTTTTTCTGAACGGCGCATGTTGTCAATGTAAACGACGTGAACGTAACTTACATCTAGCCCCATTCCCGAACGATTTACGCAAACGACGTACAATTCAACGCTGTCGCGACGTCCATACTTAACATTAGCTGCGCCTCATATAGCAGGGGTAACTTTACGCCGGACTAACGCTTACACAAACAACGTAAAATACGACGCCCGGCCACAAGTACGTTCGTAAATCGGCGTATCTCCCTAATTGACATATTCGACGCGTAAATCGACGGAAGCGACACCTAGCGGCCAGCGTACATATGCAACTAAGATACCACGGTGTAACAGACCTACGCAGCTCGTATCTTAGCTGAATTCCGGCGTAAGGCCGCGAAATTCAAAGTAGGAAGGAGGTGGGCGTGCTATATTTAAATTAAGCCCGCCACCGGCGAACGAACTGCGCGTGCGCCGGCCGTAAATCGACACAAACGCCACCTAGCGGCCAAGCGTAACATTGCAACTTAGATACGATGGTGTAAGTGACTTACGCCAGTCGGATCTACGCCAAATCTATGCGTAACTGATTCTAAGAATCAGTCGCATAGATACCCAGGCAGAAAAACAGAGATACAATGGCGTATATGGAGCTACGCCATCGTATCGCTTACAAGAATCTGGCCCATAATGTTTGGGGGGTCTAAGTAACATTCTAGCAAAAAAATAAAATATATCTTCAACTTGTAAACAAGTTTGAAAAAATAGGCCGGTCCTTAAGTGGTTATGAATCTTTTTATTTGTTTTATAATGTAGTACAAAATGTACAAAAAGTACATTCACATGACATAGACATAAACAGTCTCAGGCACTTTGCCTGTAGCTTACAGAGGCAAAAAAGAATGCAGTATAAAAATCTAATGCAGAAATGTATTTAGAAGATTTAGATACACTAACGAATTGAAGCCGAACCCCAGCTCACGCTTTATTATTTATTTCTCTATTTATTTAGTTACAGCAAACAGTTATTTTTTTTTTTTCCTTTTGGGATGAAGGTTAAGGAATAAATACAAGGGGCCCGATTCAAAAAGCATTTACGCCAGCATATCTAGAGATACGCTGCGTAAATACTAAGAATAGCCGGCGTATCGTTTTTTTACTATTCAGAAAAGAAGATACGCCGACTTTCTTCTAAGATACGAGCAGCGTAAGTCGCTTACACCATCGTATCATAGTTGCATATTTACACTGGCCGCTAGGTGGCGCTTACGGCGGTTTTCGCGTAAAATATGCAAATAAGCGATTTACACCGAATCCCGAACGTACTTGCGGCGGCGCGTCGTAGTTTACGTCGTTTGAGTTAGCGTTATCGCGGCGTAAATGTTACCCCCTGCTATAGGAGGTGTAGCCAATGTTAAGTATGGACGTCGGGACAGCGTCGAATTGTACGTCGGTTATGTCGTTTGCGTAAATCGTTCGGGAATGGGGCTCGACGTTAATTACGTTCACGTCGTTTACATTAAGAAAAAGCGACGTGATTTCGCACATGCGCACTGGGAACGTCCACGGACAGCGCATGCGCCGTCCAAAAAAAAACGTCACTTACGTGGGGTCATGATTAATTTACATGAATCACGCCCCCATCTTCCAAATTTGAATTGCGCGGCCTTGCGCCGCCACAGATACACTACGCCGCCGTAACTTACGGCGTAATTAGTTTCTGAATAAGGAACCTGACGCTGATAGTTACGGCGGCGTAGTGTATCTGAGATACGCTACACCTGCCTCAAAATACTCAGATGTGTCTGAATCTGGCCCAAGATGATTATTTTAATCACCCCTACCAGTGGTAAATGGTTTGTCTTGTGCATGTAAACTGATACATTCTGCTGGAGAGCTTTGGGCATTTAAAAAACGGACTTGCTGGTTAGGTCACCAGAAAAGAAAGAAGGTCTAAAAGAGGGAAACAAATGCAGCCTTCACATCTAATGCCGCGTACACACACAGTCGGAAATTCCGCCAGCAAATGTCCGATGTGAGCTTTTGGACAGAAATGCAGACCGTGTTTATGCTCCATCGGACTTTTGATGTCGGAATTTCCACCAGCAAAAGATTGAGAGCTGGTTCTCAAATTTTTCGACGGAAAGAGTTCTTGTCGGAAATTCCAAACGGCTGTATATAGTTCCGACGCGCAAAAAAAACACGCATGCTCGGAATCAATTCGATGCATGCTCGGGATCATTGAACTTCATTATTCTGGGCTCGTTGTAGTGCTGTACGTCACCGTGTTCTTGACGGTCGGAAAAAAAAATCCACGGTTTTCTTGTCGGAATTTCCGATCGTGTGTACGCGGCATTAGAATTGGTAAGCTGCAATATAAATGCTTGCTTTGGGTTTAGTACCACTTCAAGTTCTAGCTGTGTACATTGCAACAAAGTCACCTCCAGATTTCCCAAAATAAAGATTAATCACTTGCCAACCGAGGACGTCATATGACGTCCTGGGCTTTGTGCGGTGATATCTGAATGATGGGGGCAGCTACAGGCATCATTCAGATATCACCGTCTTCTGCCGGCTATTCTGTGCACGATAAGAACAATCATAGTGGCAGTTCTGCCGCTTGATCGTTCTTATAGGCAGCGGTGCTTCTCCGGGCTCTCCCGTGCCATCGGGGGCCCAGAGAATGAATCGGCTGGCGCCAGCTCACGATTATAGAGATTTTCGGTAACCAGATGGTCACCAGTCATCTCTATGACCGTCGGAGGCCGGTACCCGGAAAGTAAACAAAGCCGCAATCACAGCTGTCGGCATGTGATCGGTGAATTTTTTTTCACGATCTCATGGTTTCCAGACTGGAGGAGAGATGCGGGTCTTATTGACCATCTCTCCATAAAGAGGACCTGTCACACATGATTCCTATTACAAGGGATGTTTACATTCCTTGTAATAGGACTAAAAGTGATAAAAAAAATGAAGTAAAATAAAAATAAAATATATATATATTTTTTAAGAACGCCCCTGTCCCCGGTAGCTCGCACTCAGAAGCGAACACGCATGTAAGTCCCGCCCACATATGTAAACGCCGTTCAAACCCCACATGTGAGGTATCGCCGCGTGCGTTAGAGCGTGTGAAACAATTCTAGCACTAGACCTCCTCTGTAACTCGAAAATAGTAACCTGTAAAAAAAAAAATTAAAGCTTCGTCTATGGAGTTTTTTAAGTACCGAAGTTTGGCGCCATTCCTTGAGCGTGCGCAATTTTAAAGCGTGACGTGTTAGGTATTTATTTACTTGGCGTAACATCATCTTTCACATTAGACAAAGGAATTGGGCTAACTTTACTGTTTTGTTATTTTTTAATTCATGAAAGCGTTTTTTTTTCCCCCAAAAAATTATTGCGCAAATACAGTGCAAGAAAAAAAGTTGCAATGATTGCCATTTTATTCCTTAGGGTGTCTGCTAAAATATATATATATACAGGGCTTTTTTTCTGGGGGAACTTGGGGGAACTCAGTTCCACCACCTTTGGCTCAGACCCTTTGCTGCCCGCTCACCACAATTACTTGTGAACACAGAAGTCTGGTTTCTGTGTTTACAAGTGACTGCTTTGTAACCCCCTGAACTCTGCACACTGTATGTAATGCAATTCTGGTATTTAATGCCCCTTTAAGACCCTTCTACTGTTTGTGAAATCTGAACGGGTCGTGGTTGAGTTCCTGCACCTATTTTCTGAGAAAAAAAGCTCTGTATATATATATATATATATATATATATATATATATATATATATATATATATATATATACTGTTAGGGGTTCTGAATAATTTTCTAGCAAAAAAAATTGATTTTTACATGAAGGAGAGAAGTGCCAGAATAGGCCCGGTGGACAAGTGGTTACTCGTATTGTTTGGTTTTTTGGGCGCACAGACATTTTATTTTTTAGATTTGAAAAAAGATGGTCCTGAGCATAAGCAGTACAGTTTTTACATTGGAAAATCCTAATAAGGAAGACTGTGCCGGTGTAAAAGTATTATGCCGCGTACACACGATCACTTTAAATGTAAACCTCCTGCCCAGGTGAAATTTCAGCTTGCGGCACTGCGTCGCTTTAACTGACAATTGCACGGTCGTGCGATATGGCTCCCAAACAAAATTGGCGTCCTTTTTTCCCCACAAGTAGAGCTTTCTTTTGGTGGTATTTGGTCACCTCTGCGATTTTTATTTTTTGCGCTATAAACAAAAAAGGACGACAATTTTGAAAAAAAATACAATATTATTTACTTGTTGCTATAAAAAATAGCCCAATTTAAAAAAAAATCAGTTTAGGGCGATACGTATTCTTCTACATATTTTTGGTTAAAAAAAAAAAAAAAATCGCAATAAACGACTGGTTTGCGCAAAAGTTATAGCGCCTACAAAATAAGGGACAGAATTGTTATTTTTTATTATTTTTATTTTTTTACTAGTAATGGCGGCGATCTGCGATTTTTATTGCGACTGCGACGTTATGGCGGACACATCGGACACTTTTGACACATTTTTGGCACCATTCACATTTATACTGCAATCAGTGCTATAAATATGCACTAATTACTGTATAAATGTGACTGGCAGGGAAGGGGTTAACACTAGGGGGTGAGGAAGGGGTTAATGTGTTTCCTGCATTGTGTTCTAACTGTGGGGGGAGGGGGGGTGACCGATCTGTGTCCCTATGTACTAGGAACACAGATCGGTATGCTCTCTCTATGACAGGACGCTGTCATTGTGAGAGCCGGCAATGAGAGATGATCTCATATGTTTACATATGAGATCATCTCTCATTGGCCCATCAGATCGCATCGCAAACGGCCACTCTGATTGGCCGTTCGCGGCAATCTGTGATTGGCTGTGTCCAAGGGACACGGCCAGTACACAAGTTCCCCGCTGCGCGCTCTGGAGCGCGCGCTGGCAACGAGGAAAGGAAAGATTTAGAGCCACCCTGCGGCCGTATATACTCGTACGGCCGTAGGGAAGTGGTTAATGATGAAGTTGGAAAAACTTCGTTTTTTCTACATGCTGAAAAACTACGGGTTTTTTTTCCATGCCGAATGGTGATCGTGTGCACGCGGCATTACAAATCGGGTGCGCCCCCAAAAGTTCTCATTACGAAACAAACTCCAAGAATCACACACATCCCGGACAAGGCATAGATTTTTTTAAATACAAGCCCCAGGCAATTCGACCTCAATTTTTATTTTGAACAATGCCAACAGCACTGAAAGGACTCTAAGCTGAATAAACAAGTCAGACAGTGTCAAGGTCAATTGAGACCTTCTCACCACAACAAAGGCAAACCCATAATGAATGCCAACAATATGCCTCCTCTATACAAACCACAAGACAAGACAAGTGGAGAGGGATGACTGCCATAAGGACCAATCAATCCTTCCAACATTCACATGACAGTTCGCCAAGATAAACATGCATGTAGCGGCTGAATTACTGATGTAGAATGTCAAATCTTCTGCATGCTCATCTCTATCAGCTGTGCTGAACTTCCCATTCACATGTGCCAGGAAGCCATGTGATGCTTACAAAGGTCTATTCTAATGCTCCAGTGTCTTCCAATAACCAGACACCTACTTCCCACATGGACCTTTCAGCTGATCGGAATCAATGGGCTTATTGAGAGAACGTGTCTGGCTGGGGAACAGGGCTTGGCAGGAGAGCTGAACATTTGTAAAGCTCCAGGCTTGTTCCCCTCAGTACAGGAACTTGGTCCAGGAACTGTCTGACTCCAACAGTGCTGAAATTCCAGAGAGCAGCAACTCACTCTGCTGTGCACAGGGGTGTTTTTTTATTTGGGGTACCAGGAACAGGAACTGTCCAAAGCTAACAGTGCTGAAATCCCAGCAACTCCCTGCCATGCAGGGTTGATGTTCACATGGGGTTCATGGGTGATGGTCCAGGAACTGTCCTACCGTAACAGTGCTGAAATCCCAGCAACTCGCTGCCATGCACAGGGGTTGATGTTCACATGGGGTTCAAGGGTCATGGTCCAGGAACTGTCCTACCTTAACAGTGCTGAAATCCCAGCAACTCGCTGCCATGCACAGGGGTTGATGTTCACATGGGGTTCAAGGGTCATGGTCCAGGAACTGTCCTACCTTAACAGTGCTGAAATCCCAGCAACTCGCTGCCATACACAAGGGTGGAATTTCAGATTTTTCACATAGGGTTCCAGAGACTTAGTCTAGGAACTGTCCAAAGCTAACAGTGCTGAAATCCCAGCAACTTACTGCCAAACACAGGGGACAGATGTTCAAATGCTGTTCCCGGGACATGGTCCAGGAACTGTAGAGTGATGAGATCCCAGCAACTCCCTCTGCCATGCACAGGGGTGGATTTTTACTTCGGGTACCAGGATTTTCACATAAGGTTCCAGAGACTTAGTCCAGAAATAGGGATGAGCCGAACACCCCCCCCCCGTTCGGTTCGCACCAGAACCGTTGAACAGTCCAATCGTTCGCACAAACATTTAGAACCCCATTAAAGTCTATGGGACTCGAACATTCAAATTCAAAAACGATCATTTTAAAGACAAATTTTCAAGTTATTGTTGGAAAACGTCTTTCAGAACCCGGGTCTTGCCCCAGGGAACATGTATCAATGGAAAAAAGGTCTTAAAAACGGTCGTTTTTTCAGGAGCAGGACAACTGTTTTTTTTAAAAAAACTTCCATTGATAGTAGTATCAATGGAAAAAAAAAAGTTTTAAAAACGGTCGTTTCGTTTCACTCGAATTTGCCACGGAAGATCGTTTTTGTTCGAAATTCGACGAAACGATCGAACGGACGATGTTCAAGTCGAACATACGTTCGTTTCGAACGCGAAGCTCATCCCTATCCAGGAACTGTCCAAAGCCAACAGTGCTGAAATCACAGCAACTTACTGCCACGCACAGGGGATAGATGTTCGAATGGAGTTCCAGGGACAAGGTCCAGTAACTATCCTATCCTATCAGTGCTGAGATCAAAGCAACTCACTGCCACACATAGGGGTAAAGGTACACATGTTGTTCCAGGGACATGGTCCATGAACTATCCTACTCCTACAGGGGGGGGGGGGTTTCACTTGGGTACCAGGATTTTCACATGGGGTTACAGGGACTTAGTCCAGGAACTCTCCAAAGCTAACAGTGCTGAACTCCAATAAACTCACTGCCATGCACAGGGGATACATTTCCATGTAGAGTTCCAAGGATATGGTCCAGGATTCCCAGAAACTGTTCTACCTTAAGAGTGCTGAGATCCCAGCAACTCACTCTGCCCTGCACAGAAGATAAATGTTCACATGGTGTTCCAGGGACTTGGTCCAGGAACTTTCCTATCAAGAGTGCTGAAATCCCAGTACCTTACTGCCATGCACAGGGGGTAGATGTTCATATGGTGTTTGAGGGACATGGTTCAGGAACTGTCCTACTCCTACACAGGGGGGTGGGGGGTTTGCATGGGTTACCAGGGTTTTCACATAGGGTTTCCACAGATATTGGGCCAGATTCACGTATTCCAGAGCATCTTTGCTCTGGAGTAACGCTTCTGATTTGCGTTGCGCTGCCGAATTTTTAGGAGCAAGTGCTGTCATTCACGAAGCACTTGCTCCTAAAGTTGCGACAGCGCATCGCAAATGAGCCGGCGGAATTCAAATGTCGCGGGTACGGGGCGTGTAGTATGCTAACTACGCGCGATCCCGCCGCCGACGTACTGCGCATGCGTCGAGTGTCAAAACATCCCCGTGCGCATGCTCCAAAATCTGTGAATGAACGTCAATGACGTCACATTCCCATTCATGACCGTTTTACGCAAGCGACGTTTTTTTTTTTTTTTTCCGACGCGATGACGACGCCTATACCTAACATAGGATACTCCAACCCCATGTAGGTATATCTATGCGCCGCGTATCCCGTCCGGAAACGTCGTAACGTCACTGCGTCGCGCCGGATTTCGATCGTGAATTGCCGATTTCCGCTCATTAACATATTTTTTGAGCGTAAATCGGCGGGAACGCCCCCGGCGCCATTTTTAAGTTGAAGTAACGATGCGATGGCGAAACTCAGTTACGCTCATCGCATCGGAACTTCAACCCGGCGTTTCTTGTTTTCTGGTTACAGAAAACAGAAACGCCGGCTCAAAGCCACTGTTACGCTGGCGGATCACTCGATCCGCCAGCGTAACCTTTCATGAATCTGGCCCATAGATGTTCACATGGGGTTCCAGGGACTTGGTTCAGGAACTGTCCTACCAAGAGTTTTGAAATCCCATTACCTCAATGCCATGCACAGGGGGAAGATGTTCACATGGGGTTCCAGGGACATGGTCCAGGAACTGTCCTACCTTAACAGTGCTGATATCTCAGCAACTCACTCTACACTGCATAGGGGGTAAATGATCACATGGGGTCCCACATGGTCCAGGAACTGTCCAAAGCTAACGGGTGCTGAAAACCCAGCAACTCGCTCTGCCATATACAGGGGTAGAAGGATTTTCACATGGGGTAGAAGAGACATTTAAAAAAAAACGAACACAGTGCATGACAGTACAAGCCATCTGTTTACAGAGTGGAAAAACACAGCTAAGGCAGAGATGTGCAATTGTCGGGTAATTTACGGCTGTGTTGAGGATCATTGCATGCATGACAATCCCCCTGCATAGGGTAGAAGGGATGGAGCTCGGTGTACACAGGATGCAATGACTGTTCCAGGACTCTTCTATTCCTGCAGCCATGTGATCGCTGATTATTATTGCTCCATCCCAAACAAAGGATCCAGAGTGGTGCAGGAAACTTACCCCGGCTGGCTGCGCTGCTCCTACCCCGAGGATGTGCTGCTGCTCTTCACTGGGATCCCCAGCACAAAGTGAATACATCCAAGCCCTGTGTGCTCCTCTATCTGCCAGCACCGACAATGTGCTCCTCTATCTGCCAGCACCGACAATGTGCTCCTCTATATGCCAGCACCGACAATGTGCCCCTCTAGCTGTCAGCACCGACAGTGTGCTCCTCTATCTGCCAGCAATGACAGTGTGCTCCTCTATCTGCCAGCAATGACAGTGTGCAGTAGTGATGGGAAGTTCGACTCTTTTAACTGAATCGGTTCATTTCGAGTCACTCACTGAAATGAACCGATTCAATGAATCGATTCTTCGGTTCTTCAGTTCACTTCTAGTCTACTGACAAGCAAGTGAACCAGCTCTCACTCAACCTTAAGTGATTTGAATCAGAAGAACGATTCTTGAGGTTTCGCTGACATTTACATTATTAGTTCCTGCTCAGAGCACAAGCACAATCCATTGTGTCAGACCCAATTTGTCAGATTAACAGCGTCATCATTTTTGGGATGCACAAAAAGCAAAAAGCAGGTTTTCTGCGTGTGAATCTCAGTGGCCAACTTGCATTGGCCATTGTATTTTTTTGTACTTACATTGCCCGGATTTTACTAGCGCGGGCGGGCAAAGTACCCACTGTATCCAATCGTTAGGCTCCTTTCACACTGCTTGAAAGTCGTGCAATTTTGCCACGATTTTTACCGTGACTTTGAGGATGCTATACCTATGTAATCTGCTGCAAGTCTCAAAATCACAAAGTAGTGCAGGACTACTTTAAATCCCCTTGAAGACACACAGAATGGATGGAAATCATGGCGACTTGTCATGCGACTTTGTATCCAAGTCGCAGGACAAGTCGCACAAGTATGAAAGGTGCATTATGCACTGTAAAGACTACAGAAAGGCATATAAATCACTGACCAGATGCAGAAAAATATTACTATACTGTAACCGACATTTATTTTTATGTTATAAAAATTAGACAGCTCTATCATTCAGTTAAACAGCTACTAAATTAGACACATGTCCCAGAAGGGAGGTCTGTCCTATTTAACATACATATCTCCCTTAGGATAAGCTAACTAAATACTAAAGGGTTAAAGAATTAACCTGAATGAGTATATTTTCTTATTCTGACTCTTTGTCCTCTCTGTCAGAATAAGAGTCAGTCTGTAGTGTATTTCTGCTCCCTGATCATTGAGTATTGTTCTCCTGGTGGTGACTCAGGGTTATTACAATGTACTGGATTCTAACAGCTCATATGATTCTTTAACTCAGTAACTCATATATCATATATAGTTCTTTAACTCAATAACTCGTTCGATTCTTTTCCTCGGTGTACTGTGTACTGATGATGACTCATGTATGCAGCTCCTGAGTGTCTCTGCCAGCAATGCTCTCTCACTTTGTATTGAGGAGTGTGCTCCTCTATCTGCCAGCAATGACATCACTAGTGTGCAGCTCGGTCCTCCTTGCCCTGTCACGTTGCTCAGGGCTGATGTGATTGATTCCCAGAGAAGAGGTGAAATGCTGGAGCTGCTCTGTGTGATGTTTAGCGGAGACTTTCACTGCCTCTTCCTCCTGTAGAACCAACAGCTAGAGCTGGGGGGACTCAGAGCTCCTTCCTATCATCGCTGCCTGTGCCTCTGTGGTGGGATGAGACTGCTAGAGCTGGGGGGTCTGGAGGACTCTGTGCTCACTGTCCCCTTTGGTGGGATGAGACTGCTAGAGCTGGGGGGTCTGGAGGACTCTGTGCTCACTGTCCCCTATGGTGGGATGAGACTGCTAGAGCTGGGGGGTCTGGAGGACTCAAAGCTCATTTCTATTATCACTGTCCCTGTGGTGGGATGAGACTTCTAAAGTTGGGGGGGTTGGGGGGGGGACTCAGAGCTCCTTACTGTTATCACTGTCCCTATGGTGGGATGAGACCACTAGAACTGGGGATCTGGAGGACTCAGCTCCTTGCTATTATCACTGTTCCCTATGGTGGGATGAGACCACTAGAACTGGGGAGCCTGAAGAACTCAGGGCTCATTATCACTGTCCGTATGGTGGGATAAGACCGCTAGAGTTGGGGGGTCTGGAGGACTCAAAGCTCATTTCTATTATCACTGTCCCTGTGGTGGGATGAGACTTCTAAAGTTGGGGGGTTTGGGGGGGACGGGACTCAGAGCTCCTTCCTGTTATCACTGTCCCTATGGTGGGATTAGACCACTAGAACTGGGGATCTGGAGGACTCAGCTCCTTGCTATTATCACTGTTCCCTATGGTGGGATGAGACCACTAGAACTGGGGATCTGGAGGACTCAGCTCCTTGCTATTATCACTGTTCCCTATGGTGGGATGAGACCACTAGAACTGGGGATCTGGAGGACTCAGCTCCTTGCTATTATCACTGTTCCCTATGGTGGGATGAGACCACTAGAACTGGGGATCTGGAGGACTCAGCTCCTTGCTATTATCACTGTTCCCTATGGTGGGATGAGACCACTAGAACTGGGGATCTGGAGGACTCAGCTCCTTGCTATTATCACTGTTCCCTATGGTGGGATGAGACCACTAGAACTGGAGAGCCTGAAGAACTCAGGGCTCATTATCACTGTCCGTATGGTGGGATAAGACCGCTAGAGTTGGGGGGTCTGGAGGACTCAAAGCTCATTTCTATTATCACTGTCCCTGTGGTGGGATGAGACTTCTAAAGTTGGGGGGTTTGGGGGGGGGGACTCAGAGCTCCTTCCTGTTATCACTGTCCCTATGGTGGGATTAGACCACTAGAACTGGGGATCTGGAGGACTCAGCTCCTGCTATTATCACTGTTCCCTATGGTGGGATGAGACCACTAGAACTGGGGATCTGGAGGACTCAGCTCCTTGCTATTATCACTGTTCCCTATGGTGGGATGAGACCACTAGAACTGGAGAGCCTGAAGAACTCAGGGCTCATTATCACTGTCCGTATGGTGGGATAAGACCGCTAGAGTTGGGGGGTCTGGAGGACTCAAAGCTCATTTCTATTATCACTGTCCCTGTGGTGGGATGAGACTTCTAAAGTTGGGGGGTTTGGGGGGGGGACTCAGAGCTCCTTCCTGTTATCACTGTCCCTATGGTGGGATGAGACCACTAGAACTGGGGATCTGGAGGACTCAGCTCCTGCTATTATCACTGTTCCCTATGGTGGAATGAGACCACTAGAACTGGGGATCTGGAGGACTCAGCTCCTTGCTATTATCACTGTTCCCTATGGTGGGATGAGACCACTAGAACTGGAGAGCCTGAAGAACTCAGGGCTCATTATCACTGTCCGTATGGTGGGATAAGACCGCTAGAGTTGGGGGGTCTGGAGGACTCAAAGCTCATTTCTATTATCACTGTGCCTATGGTGGGATGAGACCTCTAGAGTTGGGGGGTCTGGAGGACTCAAAGCTTATTTCTATTATCACTGTCCTTATGGTGCGATGAGACTTCTAGAGTTGGGGGGGGGGGGGGGACTCAGAGCTCCTTCCTGTTATCACTGTCCCTATGGTGAGATGAGAACACTAGAACTGGGTATCTGTAGGATTCAGCTCATTGCTATTATCACTGTCCCCTATGGTGGGATGAGACCACTCGAGCTGGGGGTCTGGGCGACTCTGTGCTCACTTTCCCTTATGGTGGGATGAGACTGCTAGAGCTGGGGGGTCTGGAGGACTCAGCTCCTTTCTATTATCACTGTCCCTTTGGTGGGATGAGACCGCTCGAGCTGGGGGGTCTGGAGGACTCAAAGCTTATTCCTATTATTACATTTCCTATGGTGGGATGAGACTTCTAGAGTTGGGGGGTTTGGGGGGGACTCTGAGCTCCTTCCAATTATCACTGTCCCTATGGTGGGATGAGACCACTAGAGATGGGGGTCTAAAGGACTCTGTGGTCACTTTCCCTTATAGTGGGATGAGACTGCTAGAACTGTGGGTTCTAGAGGACACTGTGCTCACTGTCCCCTATGGTGGGATGAGATTGCTAGAGCTGGGGGGTCTGAAGGACTCAAAGCTTATTCCTATTATCACTGTCCCTATGATGGGATGAGACTTCTAGATTTGGGGGGTTTAGAGGGACTTAGAGCTCCTTCCTGTTATCACTGTCCCTATGGTGGGATGAGATTTCTAGAGTTAGGGGGTTTAGAGGGACTTAGAGCCCCTTCCTGTTATCACTGTGTCTATGGTGAGATGAGACTTCTAGAGTTGGGGGGGGGGGGGGGACTCAGAGCTTTCAGGGGTCTCCTATCATCACTGCCTTATTTTGGAGACATGGAACCACTAGATTGTGAGGGTCTTTCGGGACTCAGAGTTCCTTCTTATTATTATTATAATTGTCCCTGTTGGATGAGACCACTAAAGATGGGGGGGGGGGCTACTATCACTGTCCCTATGGTGTGATGTGTTTTTTTTCCAACTAGATTAACTATGTAGAGATTGGGGGATCTGGAGGGGCTCCGAGTTTCTTTCTTTCATCACTGCCCCTTTCTTGTGGTATGGAACCACTAGAGCAGGGGTGTCAAACTCAATTTCACCGTGGTGCGCATCAGCATTATGATTGCCCTCAAAAGGGCCGGTTGTATCCGTGAGATTAAATGTCCAGCGCATCCCCTCCCCATTTATTAGATGTCAAGAGCCACCCCACCATCAGAAGTTGAGTCCCCCACTCTCCCTTACATCACTGTGCACCCCCCTTTCCTTATGCTGCTGCTGGGAAGAAGCTGGATGCATTCCTTGAAGAAGCAGAAAGTAGGGGTCTGGAAGAGGACCAGAGGAGGGCTGGAGGTCTCCAGCAGCTGTAGGAGAGGTGCGAGGGCCACAAGAAGTGACCTGGAGGTCCGGATTCAACCTGCAGACCTTGTGTTTTACACCTGTACACTAAAGTTTGGGGATCTGTAGGCACCCAGAGTTCCTTCCTCCTATAACCACTGCCCCTGTGGTGGGATGAGACCACAAGAGTTTGGGGGTCTGTAGGCACCCAGAGTTCCTTCTTCCTATCACCACTGCCCCTGTGGTGGGATGGGACCACTAGAGTTTGGGGGTCTGTAGGCACTAAGAGTTCCTCCTTCCTATCACCACTGCCCCTGTGGTGGGATGAGACCACTAGAGTTTGGGGGTCTGTAGGCACTAAGAGTTCCTCCTTCCTATCACCACTGCCCCTGTGGTGGGATGAGACCACTAGAGTTTGGGGGTCTGTGGGCACCCAGAGTTCCTTCTTCCTATCACCACTGCCCCTGTGGTGGGATGGGCCCACTAGAGTTTGGGGGTCTGTAGGCACTAAGAGTTCCTCCTTCCTATCACCACTGCCCTGTGGTGGGATGGGCCCACTAGAGTTTGGGGGTCTGTAGGCACTAAGAGTTCCTCCTTCCTATCACCACTGCCCTGTGGTGGGATGGGACCACTAGAGTTTGGGGGTCTGTAGGCACTAAGAGTTCCTCCTTCCTATCACCACTGCCCCTGTGGTGGGATGAGACCACTAGAGTTTGGGGGTCTGTGGGCACCCAGAGTTCCTTCTTCCTATTACCACTGCCCCTGTGGTGGGATGGGCCCACTAGAGTTTGGGGGTCTGTAGGCACTAAGAGTTCCTCCTTCCTATCACTACTGCCCCTGTGGTGGGATAGGACTACTAGAGTATGGGGGTCTGTAGGCACTCAGAGTTCTTTCTTCTTATCACCACTGCCTCTGTGGTAGGATGGGACCACTAGAGTTTGGGGGTCTGTAGGCACCCAGAGTTCCTTCTTCCTATCACCACTGCCCCTGTGGTGGGATGGGACCACTAGAGCATTACTTTTAACATGGGCAATGGGTGATTTAGACAGCAAATGGGAACCATCCAGATTCTTCAGGCAACAAGCACTCTGCAGAATCAGGATTATGAATGTGAGAAGTGAACTGTCTGCTATACAATGTATACACAGAGAAGCATTTACTAAAAATATATTGTTAATGTGCCTCTATTCGCCGCGCGTAATTGCGGAAATAATTGTTACCCAGCGAGTCCTCATATTATCTCTATCGTACTGTGCTATTTAAGTTGCAAATGTATAGAATTATATACATTGACTTCCAGAACCTCCGACAATAGAGCTACTTCTTAAATATTCCTTCATCTTAGAGTGAGACTCCCTGTGTAGCCTATTAACCCTTATCCTGCCGGAAGGCCTGTTAGTGGTTAATGGGTTGAAAACTTCAGAAAAAAGGGAATTAAGTGTGTAGCTAAAGGATGAATTACACTTCCATGGCAAAAACTTTGCTTTGATTTGAGTCCAAGTTTCACGCAGTTCCTTTGCTCCTATGGTTATCAACGTTTCTCAGCTTACAGCTCCATTGTCTGCGTTCAGCTGTCAGCGGGCTGCTGCTGCTGCTGCTGAGAGCTTGCTCTAAATATCTGTCCCAGTATTCTGGGATCTATACAGACTCTTCTACTTAAACTCTGCCTGGCTTCTCCCGAAAAACATTCAACCAATCGCCTTCCACATGTCATGTTATCCGTGCAAGTTTAATGCTCAGAACAAATAGGATTTATCAAATTCTGTGAATGTCACACGGCTGAACTGCTATTAATAAAACAAGGCGTAATTACTGCTTGGTAAGGGAAGTAAGTGATGATAAAAGGCTTGGTAAATGTCAGAGATAGGCCACTTCCCTGCTCTGCACCCTGGCTCAGCTGTACGCTCTGATAAATGCCACCAATGGCACCTTGTCCTGTTCCATTTCGCAAATTAGCTCTACGAAATTTTCTACTTAGCCACTTAAAGGGGGTTGTAAAGGTAAAAAAAAAAAAAAAATCCCTAAATAGCTTCCTTTACCTCAGTGCAGTCCTCCTTCACTTATCTCATCCTTCCATTTTGCTTTTACATGTCCTTATTTCTTCTGAGAAATCCTCACTTCCTGTTCTTCTGTCTGTAACTCAACACCGTAATGCGAGGCTTTCTCCCTGGTGTGGAGAAAGCCTCTTGAGGGGGGAGGGGGCGAGCAGGAGTGTCAGGACACTCTCTACTTTGGAGATAGAGAAAGGAGCTGTGTGTTAGTGGGCGTCCTGACACTCCTGCTCGGCTGACCTCTCATCCTCAGACTTGGTTTCCCAGCAGACACTGGGCCAGATTCTCAGCGGCGCTACGACGGAGTATCTCAGATACCCCGTCGTATCGCCGTTTTTTTTGCCTCGTATCTATGCGAGTGATTCCTAGAATCACTTTGGCATAGATACGCCTGAACATCCGACAAGTGTAATACCATTACACTTGTGGATCGTAGTTGTAATGACAACTCCGGCCACTAGGTGGCCTTTACGTTGTTTTCTCATTTGCCTATGCAAATGAGGCTACTACGCCGCTTCCCGATCGCTTTTACGCCGCCCCGTCGTTGCGTGCGTCGTTTTCGTTCGCGTAAGGTTACCCCTGCTTCTATGAGGAGTAACCTTACGCAGTACCGTCGGATGCCGTCGTGTGCCGTCGGATGCCATGTTAAGTATGACGTCGGGTCAGCGTCGGCTTTTTCCGTCGCTTACGTCGTTTTACTAACTCGTACGCGAATAGGGCATTGCTTAGTGACGATCATGTCGTTTTGACGTCGGTTTCAACGGCGCTTTCCGACGTGAGCTGGAGCATGCGCACTGGGCTTTTCCCCCGCCCGGCGCATGTGCAGTTCGTTCGACGCGGGGGTGCGCTTACTTTAAATAGAAGCCGCCCCCTTTGAATTACGCGGGCTTACGCTGGGCCATTTTCGCTACGCCAACGCAAACTACGGAGCAAATGCTTAGGGAATACGGCACTTGCTCTAGTATGATGCGGCGGCGTAGTGTAAATGGCTTACGCTACGCGGCCGGATTTCTTCGAGAATCTGGCCCACTGTGTTCAGTGTTCAGCCAATCACGGATGTCCTTTCATCCTCGGACAAAAGAGAACCTCTGTGATTGGCAGAACACCGAACACAGTGTCTGCTGGGGAACCGAGTCCGAGGATGGGAAGACGTCCGTGATAGGCTGCTGGGAAATACCTATCACAGAAAAGGACCCAGAGGAGACCGCGACTTTTAAACAATGAATGGATGCCCGCAGCCTGTAAAAATTTCAGGTACACTGACTCGGTCACAGGGAGGCTGCAATGGGCACAGTGATGTAGCAATGGGCACAGGGAGGTGGCAATGGGCACAGTGATATTTGGCACAGGGAGGTGGCAATGGGTACAGTGAGGTTGGACACAGGGAGGTGGCAATAGGTACAGTGAGGTGGCAATGGGCACAGTGAGGTGGCAATGGGCACAGTTATGTTGGGCACAGCGAGGCTGCAACGGGCACAGTGAGGCGTGCAAATGGGCATTGTTGACCCTCTTTTCCGCTTACAGGGGCTACTGCATTCTCACCCTAGGCTTATATTCGAGTCAATACGTTTTTACCGTTTTTTGTGGTAAAATTAGGTACCTTGGCTTATACTCGAGTATACACGGTACATAGAATACATAGTATACCTAGAAGAAGGCAAACGGTTGGGGGGTCACCCCCAAATATTGATTAAATTTGGACTTCTTCTCTTCATTTACTATTCATGTTTGTTAACCACTTAAAGACAGACGCACGACTATATACGTCAACAGAATGGCACTGCTGGGCACATGGACGTATATATATACGTCCTCTTCAAGAGCCCAGCCGCGGGGCCGCGCTCGCGACCCGGTCCCAAGCTCCGTGACTGCTCCCGTGGGACACGATCGCCAGGAGCTGAAGAACGGGGAGAGGTGAGTATAAACAAACGTTCCCTGTTCTTCTCTGTGGCAGTGTCAGTGATCGTCTGTTCCCTGATATAGGGAACGACGATCACTGATGTCACACGTCCAGCCCCGCCCCCCTACAGTAAGAAACACACATGAGGTCACACTTAACCCCTACAGCGCCCCCTAGTGGTTAACCCCTTCACTGCCATTGTCATTTTCACAGTAATCAGTGCATTTTTATAGCACTTTTCGCTGTGAAAATGACAATGGTCCCAAAAATGTGTCAAAATTGTCCGATGTGTCCGCCGTAATGTCACAGTCACGAAAAAAATCCTAGTAGTAAAAAAAAAAAATGCATTAATAAAAATGCCATAAAACTATCCCCTATTTTGATTTTGTAAACACTATGGGCCAGATTCACGAACACTTGCGCTGGAGTATTTGGATATGCGCCGCGTAACTGTGATGATGCGCCGTCGTTTCTATGTGCCCGTACCCACCAAACTAGATGCGCCCAATAACGGGTCATTTGCGGCCGGCGGAACGTTCCGACGCCAGAGTATCGTCAGCGTTTATTTTCGCTGGGCGCATCAGTTGCGCCCATTGATTTCCCCTGCAAATATGCAAATGAGGGAGATTTCCCAATTCACGAACGGATTAGCACCATACCCTGGCTACATGCGCCGCGCGTATCTGGTCCGTCCGGCGCAAAGTTATTTCTACAAAAGGCTGCTTTATCTTTACTCCAGACGGTCACAGGTCAGCAGGAGAGCAGCTACAGCAGCGTTACCGACGATAGGAGCTTGCTGAACAACAACACTTGCAAGGAGGACAACACCTCTGTGTGCCAACATGCCAGGGGCAATTGTGGTCCTAGAACTACTGATGGGTCCCCCGGAACGAAGGAGGCGGCCACGTGAGAGGATATACCGCACTCGTATGAGCCTCTTTGGCATGGGGGATGAGGAGGTGTATCGCCTCTTCAGATTCAGCCCTGATGCAATACTTGAACTAACCACAACCCTGCAGGGTGACATCACCAGCCCGACACACCGCTCACAAGCAGTGCAGCCACTGGTGAAGGTCCTGGCAACACTCCATTTCCTTGCAAGTGGATCATGCCAGCGTACAAGTGGAGTGGTGGCTGGGAAGTCACAGTCCTCCATAAGCAGATGTGTGCACCAGGTTGTCCCTGCAATACTCAGACGCATGTCCAACCAGTTCATCAGACCCACCACTGAGGAGCTGCGGCAGAAGGCAATGACAGATTTCTACAACATTGCCAGATTCCCACGCACCATCGGGGCCATTGATTGCACACATGTGGCCCTACAGCCCCCCAGTGCCACAGAGCACATATACCGCAATCGGAAGCATTGGCATTCCATCAATGTACAGGTGATAGCTGATGCCCAACGCCTCATATGGCACGTCCGTGCCAAACACCCCGGGTCCAGCCATGACAGCTTCATATACCGTCAGAGCCCCATCCCAGCAGAATTTAACCAGAACATGTATGGGGACAGCTGGCTGGTTGGTGAGTGACATGGGAGTCAGGCATGACTATCCCCTCCCGTGATGCACAACAGAAATCGCACATGCATGACTAACATTATCCTGTCTTTTCCCTTCCAGGTGACTCTGCATATGCACTGGGACCCCATCTCATGACTCCTTTCCGGAACCCCCAAACCAGAGGAGAGAGAAAATACAATGAAGCACATATCAAAACCCGTGCAGTGGTGGAGCAAACATTTGGGCTCCTAAAGTCCCGTTTCCGATGCCTGGATAAGTCTGGGGGGACCCTATTGTATTCCCCTACCTTTGTGTGTCAGATCATCGGTGCATGTTGCATACTACATAACTTTGCTATGAAAAAAGGCCTGCATATTGACATACGTGATGACCTGACCCCCGACCCACACAGTCCCCACCTGCCAGAGGACACCCAGTCTGCTGATGGAAGAGCAGTCAGGAGGGTCCTCGCCGTAGGCATCTTTGGACACTAAACCAAAACATTAATAACACAGACAGTGCACGCGTGTACACTACTGATGTCCCTAGATCACACACACCACATGCACATCGCATTGGATTAGCCCAAGTCCAGCATGTAGGAGTTGGGAGCAGTAACGCCAGCGTCAAGGCCCCAATGATGTCACTGTCCATTCACACACCTTTCACACGTCATTCATTCAGCCGTGGGGTTCACTTCACCACCACGGCCGAGGGTGACACCCCTTACTTTCAGGAGTGCCACCCTCTCACATTCACACACCATTCACACTGTCCCCTGCACTCCTGACCGTGTGCAGTACAAAAATAAATTAAGAATATCATATCCTGATAATTAAAATAAACAAAATCTCCAAACCTGAGAAAAATTAAAAATAAACTCATGACCTGAGTATGTCCAAAACAAAAATATAAAACCAAAAAAAAAAAAAAGGCCTCATCGGGGATGCCGGGGGCTTCTTCTGGGGGCCCCTCTCTGACTCCGCAGCTGCCTGGATGGAGTGGGTGGGGTGGGGGTGCAACTGGAGGTGGCTGATCCCCAGGTGGGCCACTCCTGGCAGGTGTGGCCTGCGTGCCCTCCAAGGCCCTGGCTATCCGTCCAAGGTAGGAGTTGGTCTGGGCCTGCATCCGGAGCTGACGGGTGACCTGGTAGTGCTGGGCCCGCCGACTCAGCCTCCCCTGGTCCCGGATGGCAGCACTGTTGGCCTGGACGGCTGCAGTAAGGTGCCGGATATCCCCCTGCACCTCCCCCAAAGTGGTGACCACTGCAGCGCAGTTGCAGCTGACATCCTGCACTGCGTTGCTGAGGTTGGCAACGGAGCCCAGGCTGTCAGACACTTTCTCCAAGTGCACCGCTATGGCCCCCATCTGTTCCGTCTGCCTGGCGTGATCCCTCGCCAACTGGTCCTGTATACCATCAGACACCCCCCTGGTCTTCTGGGTCGCCTTCCTGGGGCCAGAAGATGGTTGTCCTCGGGTGGAAGGAGTCGCCCTTGAGGGGCTTCCAAGGATGGGGGAGGGTACGACAGACGGCCCAGGAGAAGGGGAGGAGACAGACAACACTAATGAAAAGTCCTGCTCTGCCACAGCAGGATCCTCCACAACCACCTCGGCAGGTGTGGTGTGGCCACTCTCCTCCTCCACAACCTCTTCACCACCCAGTGGCTCGGGCACACGATGGCGTGGGGGGGATGGGGTGGAATGCAGGCTGACAGATGATGGCCCAGCTCCGTCATCTGTGGATGACACAAAGCAGACACATGTTGGTGGTCCCACACACTTGGCACATGTACTCTCCCCCCCCCAAATGCAAAACAACAAATAGGGGATTATAAAACACTTACCTGTCCTTGTGCCTTCCTCCACGGAGTCATAGCCTGCGACCCCCTCCACCTGCTCCCTCTCCAGGCAGCGAGCAACCACCTCCTCCTCTGCGGTTAGGGTGACAGAACATGGGGGACCACCACCTGTGCCCCTCTCATACCTCCTGATGGAGGCCACCTTGTCCCTCACCTTGCGCCGCAGGTCATTAATTTTTTTTTGTATGTCCCCAGCAGTCCGGGTGGAGTACCCCAGGACATTGACCCTGGCAGCAATCGACTCCAGGATGCCCTGCTTCCTGTCCCGGCTGGTCTTCCGGCTTTTTTTGCCATGGAGAAATTCATTATCCGTCTCCATTGCCGAAATGATCACTGAGACCTCCTGTGAATTAAAGTTGAGGTTCCTCCTCTCTCTGGGGGTAGCGGGAGCAGCCATCACAGCACAAAAGTATCTTCCCTGGGGTGGGGGGAAGCGGAAATACTTTTGTGCCGGAATGGCGTTTCCGCCAGCGCTTTTAAGCGCCCAGCGGAACGCATTGCGCTGACTTTTCCCGTGCAGTGGTGCCGACGGAAGTTGTGAGCATGCGCACAAGGGGGGCGAGTGGAGCCGCACTCACTGCGCATGCTCCATGGATGATGCGCTGAACGTAAGCCTCTGCGCTGGGCTCCGCCCATCATTTACATATGATCACACCCACTTCCACTTGCGTCGGGTTACGCCAGCGCATTACCGTTACTCTGGCGCAAGTTTACGCGCAACTGCTATGTGAATTACAGGACTTGCGCTGAAAGGGTCTTCAGAGTAACGTAAATGAGAAGCGTTACTCCAGAGGAAAGATACTCTCATCTACCTGAATCTGGCCCTATACATTTTTTGCAAACCAATCGATAAACGCTTATTGCGATTTTTTTTTTTACCAAAAATATGTAGAAGAATACGTATCGGCCTAAACTGAGGAAAAAAAAAAAGACGTATATCTTTTTTGGGGAATATTTATTATAGCAAAAGTAAAAAATATTGCATTTCTTTTCGAAATTTTCGCTTTAAGTTTGTTTATAGCGCAAAAAATAAAAACCACAGAGGTGATCAAATACCACCAAAAGAAAGCTCTATTTGTGGGGAAAAAAGGACCTAAATTTTGTTTGGGAGCCACGTCGCACGTCCGCGCAATCGTCGGTTAAAGCGGCGCAGTGACGAATCGCAAAAAGGGGCCAGGTCCTTTACCGGTTAATTGAAAAAAAAAAAAAAAAAACTATTAGCACTTCTATTTCTAAAAGCATTCTTCATTTACAGCATTAGCCTAAAACTTTTGCACAGTGCTGTATGTATTTAAAAAAAAAAAAAAAAACGGGTATTTAATCTGTGTGCCTAGAGCTTTTGCAATGAGTGAATACAAATGAAGAGACTTTAATAATCACACACACGCTTATAAATTAGGTAAATTAATTTATACAGCAGGAAAGCAAAAGAAAAAAAAAATATGAGGCTAGCGCAGTTACATTTGATTGTAGGCAGACATGTCTTGGAAAAGCTTGGGACCGCCAAGGGGGGGGGGAGGACTGCACTACGTACTGCGAATATGAAAGGTTAAGTGTATCTAGCAAGTGACATTTTAATGTAGTGCACAAGATTAGTTTACGGAGATGTGAGATTTGTGCTAATTCCAACAAAATAACTCTCTGTGTTTCTATCTTTCCTCGTGTTTCCTGATTTACAAGTGAAATCGCAACTTAGTATTTTTTTCCAAGTATACAGTATATATTTGTCTGCTGTAAAAACTAAAAGCATTTCAGATTCAGTTACTGATCAATAGTGTTGCTCACGAATATTCGCTATGAATATTGCATATTCGAGTATTCGCGAATAACTCGAATATTGCGGCGAATATTCACTATGGCGAATATTCGTATTTTTTCAAATTTATTTTTAAAACAGATCACATCCTAGTGATCTCCATCGACGTCTAAAAGCATTGCTGGTATGATTAGAGCGAGACCCTGGGCCGAGTAGCTGATGCGATTCTTTTATGTTGCCGAAAATTCGCATTGCGAATTTTCGGCAACATAAAAGAATCGCATCAGCTACTCGGACCTTCTTTTGCATCAGAGCCAATCAGAATAACTCGAATATTCGACAAACGGAATATTGCGCGATTATCTTCTCCGCCCTTCTTTTGCATCAGAGCCAATCAGAATAACTCGAATATTCGGCAAAAGGAATATTGCGCGATATTCCTTTTGCCGAATATTCTAGTTATTCTGATTGGCTCTGATGCAAAAGAAGGGCGCATCAGAGCCAATCAGAATAACTCGAATATTCGGCAAAAGGAATATTGCGCGACTATCTTCTCCGCCCTTCTTTTGCATCAGAGCCAATCAGAATAACTCGAATATTCGGCAAAAGGAATATCGCGCGATATTCCTTTTGCCGAATATTCGAGTTATTCTGATTGGCTCTGATGCAAAAGAAGGGCGGAGAAGATAATCGCGCAATAGGAATATTGCGCGATTATCTTCTCCGCCCTTCTTTTGCCCCCTTATTCTCCTTTCTTTTAAGTAGAGTTAGTGTAGAGTTAGTGTTTAGTGCATATTAGTTTAGTAATACAGGAAATGATCTCCGTTTATGAGAATTTCGCAATCATTTTCACATTAGCGAAATTTCGCAAAATTTTTTTTGGATTAAAAATCACGAATATTCGATATTAGCGAATATTCGCGAATATTCTTCTATATATTCGCGCAATATCGCGAAATCGAATATGGCGTATTCCGCTCAACACTACTGATCAATAAATTCAGAATAAGGAGAAAGTCATTTAACCACTTAAGACCCGGACCTTTAGGCAGCTAAAGGACCAGGCCAGTTTTTGCGATTCGGCACTGCGTCGCTTTAACTGACAATTGCACGGTCGCGCACCGTGGGTCCCAAATAAAATTGGCGTCCTTTTTTCCCCACAAATAGAGCTTTCTTTTGGTGGTATTTGATCACCTCTGCGGTTTTTATTTTTTGCGCTATAAACAAAAATAGAGCGATGATTTAGAAAAAAAATGCAATATTTTTTACTTTTTGCCATAATAAATATCCCCCAAAAATATATAAAAAAAATGTTTTCCTGAGTTTAGGCCGATACGTATTCTTCTACCTGTTTTTGGTAAAAAAAAAAAAATCGCAATAAGCGTTTATCGATTGGTTTGCGCAAAATGTATAGCATTTACAAAATAGGGGATAGTTTTATTGCATCTTTATAAAAATTTTTTTTTTTTTACTACTAATGGCGGCGATCTGAGATTTGTTTCATGACTGCGACATTATGGCGGACACTTTGGACAATTTTGACACATTTTTGGGACCATTGTCATTTTCACAGCAAAAAATGCATTGTCTATTGTGAAAATGACAATTGCAGCTTGGGAGTTAACCACTAGGGGCCGCTGAAGGGATTATGTATGACCTCATCTGTGTTTCTAACTGTAGGGGGTGTGGCTGTAGGTGTGATGTCATCGATTGTGTTTTCCTTTAAAAAGGAACACACGATCGATCACGGCGCCACAGTGAAGAACGGGGAAGCTGTGTTTACTCTCTCCCCGTTCTTCAGCTCCAGGGACCGATCACGGGACTCCAGCGGCGACCGGGTCCGCGGGTCCCGGTGTCACGGAGCTTCGGTTAAGGCAGAATTCAGCGGGGCGTGCCATTATTTCTGGGAGATGCCACCTTCTGACTTTGGTTTTCTTTCCCAACTGAACCTACCTCTTGGAGCAGTGGTCATCTTGCTACACCTGGCCGCGGCCCAGGTGAGCTCACCTGCCTTCCGTGACTTATTTTTTGCTGATCGGAAAAATGATATGATCCATGACTCTGATCCAATAAAGTGCATTGTTTACTGTGAAAATCACAATTGCAGTTTGGGAGTTGACCAAGGGAGTTTTTTGATCCGTTGCACCCTTATGAGCATCCCATATTCCTTTTCCCCCAACCAAGTTATATCCGCCAATAAACAAAACAACACAAATGACGGTTCATTGGCTCTGAGGTGATAGATGGAAGTCTGGCAGCAGGGGGGTGGTATGGTGGGTGTTAGTTACTAGTAGCAACCAAGAGCTACAAACACATAGGTGTGAACCAAGTGTAGACATGGTGTGTCTCGTATTGTATCCAGGGCTGGTGCAAGGATTTTTGACACCCTAGGCGAAAACCTCATTTTGCAGCCTCACCAACGCCCATGAAATGCAGCCTCACCAGTGCGAATGAAATGCAGCCTCACCAGCGCCCATGAAATGCAGCCACACCAGTGCGAATGAAATGCAGCCTCACCAGAGCCCATGAAATGCAGCCTCACCAGCGCCCATGAAATGCAGCCTCACCAGTGCGAATGAAATGCAGCCTCACCAGCGCCCATGAAATGCAGCCACACCAGTGCGAATGAAATGCAGCCTCACCAGCGCCCATGAAATGCAGCCACACCAGCGCCCATGAAATGCAGCCACACCAGCGCCCATGAAATGCAGCCTCACCAGCACCCATGAAATGCAGCCTCACCAGCGCCCATGAAATGCAGCCTCACCAGCACCCATGAAATGCAGCCTCACCAGCACCCATGAAATGCAGCCTCACCAGCGCCCATGAAATGCAGCCTCACCAGCGCCCATGAAATGCAGCCTCACCAGCGCCAATGAAATGCAGCCTCACCAGCGCCCATGAAATGCAGCCTCACCAGCACGAATGAAATGCAGCCTCACCAGCACCCATGAAATGCAGCCTCACCAGCACCCATGAAATGCAGCCACACCAGCACCCATGAAATGCAGCCTCACCAACGCCCATGAAATGCAGCCTTACCAACGCCCATGAAATGCAGCCTCTCCAGCACGAATGAAATGCAGCCTCACCAGCACCCATGAAATCCAGCGCCCATGAAATGCAGCCTCACCAACGCCCATTAAAAAACAGCCTCACCAGCGCCAATGAAATGCAGCCTCACCAGCACCCATGAAATGCAGCCTCACCAACGCCCATGAAATGCAGCCTCACCAACGCCCATGTAATGCAGCCTCACCAATGCCCATGAAATGCAGCCTCACCAGTGCCAATAAAATGCAGCCTCACCAGCGCCAATAAAATGCAGCCTCACCAACGCCCATGAAATGCAGCCTCACCAGTGCCAATAAAATGCAGCCTCACCAGCACCCATGAAATGCAGCCTCACCAGTGCCCATGAAATGCAGCCTCATCAACGCCCATCAATGCAGCCTCACCAGTGCCCATCAATGCAGCCTACCAACGCCCATCAATGCAGCCTCACCAGTGCCCATTAATGCAGCCTCACCAGCGCCCATCAAATGCAGCTTACCAATGTCCATCAAATGCAGCCTCACCAGTGCTCATAAAATGCAGCCTACCAACGCCCAGCAATGCAGCCCACCAACGCCCATCAATGCAGCCTACTAGTGCCCATCAATGAATGTTTTCTTGCTTCCATTCATTCAGGAGTCAGGACACAGACACAGTCCTCCGCCACCACTGCGCCTCTGACGCCATGTATGAACGGCGCGGCGGCTGCCTTCTGATGCTGAGACTTAGTTGCTTGTTGCAGAGAGAAGAGAGTAGGAACACTGGTGGCCGGGCACCCCTAGGCAGCAGTACGATCTAGGCGACTGCCTAGTTTGCCTAGTGGTAGCACCGGCCCTGATTGCATCTTGGCTTGGCATCGTCTATTTGAAAATGACCGGAGAATTAGGGGATTATCCACCAATGCACAGACCTCGGGATCACAATAATCCGAACTGATATTCTTCAGAATCACTCATCTGTAAAAATGGAAGCCACTGCGGGAAAGCCTTTGCTTTTTGCAAATGATGACCTAATTTAGGAGCAATACTGACAGTAGTCAATACTTGGTGTCTCTGTAGCTTCTTTCTCCTCATTTTCAATGTCAAAATTGTCTTTTTTTTCCAGGCCTATCTAGGTGAGAAAGTTACCTCTCCTTACTGCATAAGCTGGATTTTTTATTAATTTTTTTGCTTTATACCAAGCAGGACAGGGGCATTAATAAAAGAACAGCTTGCACAGACCTGTCTCCACCATCCATTGTAATGAGATACAGAAGAAGTGTGACAGACTCTCCTTGTTTGCTCTGAGGATTGTGCCTGATCTCTTTATAATTCTAGGGAAAGCATTCTAGGCAGGATTTCCATCATCCCCCTAAATTAAAATTCCTCCAAATTTTAGCATAAAAATTGACTATTCCTGTCCTGCACCTTATTCTGACATGAAAGTCATTTAGCCGGCCGGCCGGTGCTATTTTAAGGCCGGTGTATGAAGGTGGAGAGATGACACCACGGTGTCTCTGATCGAGTGATATAACAAGTCCGAAGAGACCGCTGTGGTCTTCTTAAAGCTGGACGTTCGCCTGTGTTATCAGCCGTGGGGCACCTCTGACCACATCAGACGAGATGAGAGAAGGTCCTAGGAGAGTTCATACGTTTGAAGGATTTCTACTTATTGTGCAATAAATCGCGGATTTCAATGTCTTCTTGTCAGTCTCGCCCCGTGTACAACTAGATAAAAAACACGACTCTGGAGAAACGTTCACCTCTTGAAGTCCCAAGGAGGACTCGACCCCCGGCTCCGAGCCTTTCCGGGCCCGAAACACTGACGAGATTAATACAACATCACGGTATCGCAAGGACATAAAATAATAATATAGACTATCATGACAAACGAAGAATCAAATCTCTGGCTGTGACTATAAAAAATATAAAGTGCAGCGCTTCAAACTTGATTAACCACTTAAGACCCGGACCAATATGCAGCTAAAAGACCTTGCCCCTTTTTGCGATTCGGCGCTGCGTCGCTTTAACTGTCAATTGCGCCGTCGTGCGACGTGGCTCCCAAACAATTGGCGTCCTTTTTCCCCCCACAAATAGAGCTTTCTTTTGGTGGTATTTGATCACCTCTGCGATTTTTATTTTTTTGCGCTATAAACAAAAATAGAGCGAGCATTTTGAAAAAAAAATTCTGTGGGCCAGATCCACAGAGACATTACTCCGGTCTATCTACTGATACGCCGGCGTACTTTCAAATTACCCGCGTCCTATCATTAGTTTGAATCCTCAAACCATGATACGACGGCTTCGGGCTTCAATCCGACTGGCTTACGTCTTCGTACGCCTTCGGATCTACGCTGCAATCTTTTTGCGGCCGCTGGGTGGAGTTTGCGTCGTTTTCCGCGTCGGGGTATGCAAATTAGCTTTTTACGGCAATCAACAAAGTTATGATCGGCCGTCGCATTCTCTAACGTCAACGCTAGTCGGCTTTTTCCGGTGTATAGTTAAAGCTGCTATTATGCGGTCTATAGTTAGACGTGGCATGTTAAGTATGGCCGTCGTTCCCGCGTCGAATTTTCAATTTTATTTTTTTGGCGTAAGTCGTCCGTGAATAGGAATGTACGTAAATTACGCTACAAAAAAAAAAATGACGTTTCGACGTAATTTCGCGCAATGCATGGCGGGAAATTTCTGAACGGAGCATGCGCAGTTCGATCGCCGCGGGGACGCGCCTAATTTAAATGATTCACGCCCCCTAATCGCGTATTTCGATTCTGCCGTGAGAAATACGCCGCCGTACCTTACGGGCCGAAATCTTCCTGGATTCAAATTAGAGCCAGGTAAAATAGGGTGGCGTAGTGCATCTCTGATACACTGCGCCAGGGCAATTGTATGTGGATCTGGCCCTATATTTTTTACTTTTTTTTTTACATAAATATCCCCGAAAAATTATATAATTTTTTTTTCTCCCTCAGTTTAGGCCGATACGTATTCTTCTACCTATTTTTGGTAAAAGCGTTTAACCACTTAAGACCCGGACCAATACGCTGGTAAATGACCCAAGGTGTTTTTGCGATTCGGCACTGCGTCGCTTTAACAGACAATTGCGCGGTTGTGCGACGTGGCTCCCAAACAAAATTTGCGTCCTTTTCTTCCCACAAATAGAGCTTTCTTTTGGTGGTATTTGATCACCTCTGCGATTTTTATTTTTTGCGCTATATACAAAAATAGAGCGACATTTTTGAAAAAAAAACACTATTTTTTACTTTTTGTTAAAAAAAAATCAAATAAACTAAATTTTAGTCAAACATTTAGGCCAAAATTTATTTAGCCACATGTCTTTAGTAAAAAAAAAAAATCGCAATAAAAAAAAATAGCTACCTAGCGGGAACAGCGACACTAATACAGCGATCAGAAAAATGATCGCTTAGTGACGCTGGCAATAGGGAGTGAAAGGGTTAACTAGGGCGGTGATCAGGGGGTTAAAACTTTATTAGGGGGGGTGGGGGGGCTATCCTGAACCTAACACTAACTGTTTTTTACAGTGCCTGTCACACTGACACTAAATGCAGTGATTAAATCACTGCATTCAGTAACACTGTGACAGGGGGGTGGGGGGGGGCGATCACAAGGGGTTAATATGCCTATGTGAGTGTGTGTCAGTGTTGTGTTGGTGCACACTTACTTGTCATGTCTTCTCTCATCAGCAGCGCTGGGAAACAGCGCTGCGATGAGAGAATACATCATTTCCTCCTTCCTGTGTAAACACAGGAGGAGGAAGTGACAGGCTGGGAGCGCGCTCCCATTGGCTGGGAGCGATCGCGGGGGGGGGCGGAAAACACGGACATCCGCCCGCAGATCCCGGATCGCTCCCAGAGGTAGGGAGACCCCCGCACGCCGCGGAGGGGGTCCCGATGGGACCCCCGAACCGCACTCAGGCGGGGACGTAAATTTACGCCCTTGTGCCTGTACGAGCCATGTTGTGGCCGTATATGTGCGTGCGGGGGTCTTTAAGTGGTTAACGATTGGTTTGCGCAAAATTTGTAGCGTTTACAAAATAGGGGAAAGTTTTATGGCATTTTCATTAATATTTTTTTTTTTACTACTAATGGCGGTGATCAGCGATTTTTTTTTTCATCACTACGACATTATGGCGGACACTTCGGACACTTTTTTGGGACCATTGTCATTTTTACAGCGAAAAGTGCTATAAAAATGCACAGATTACTGTGAACATGACAATTGCAGTTTAGGAGTTAACCACTAGGGGGCGCTGTAGGGGTTAAGTGTGACCTCATATGTGTTTCTAACTGTAGTAGGGCGGGGCTGGACGTGTGACGTCAGTGATCGTCTTTCCCTATATCAGGGAACAGACGATCACTGACATTGCCACTGTGGAGAACGGGGAAGGTGTGTTTACACTCACCTCTCCCCGCTCTTCGGCTCCTGTGACCGATCGTGGGACACCAGCGGCAATCGGGTCCCGCGGTCACGGAGATTCGGACAGGGTCATGTATATCGGCGTTAGGTGGTCCTTAAGTGGTTAAGGATATTACATATGTAAGTATTGCATCTAATATCAATAAAGTGCAATTGTGCAAATTTGATTGCAATTACAATATGATACAAATTATGCATATAACCATCACTATACAAAATATTATTAAAAATTATAAAGTGCAATAACATGTAAAGTTTTCCAGGGTGGATTTCATTCAAATCGACTCGATTTTAAATCATCATTTTTAACCACTTCCATCCATGCCTATTCTGGCACTCTTCTCCTACATGTAAAAATCATCATCTTTTTGCTAGAAAATTACTCAGAAACCCCCAAAGAAATATATAAAATGGCTATTGTTGCAACTTTTTATGTAACACGGCAAAAAAAAATTCAAACGTTGTTTTTGTGGGAAAAAACAAAAAACAGTTTCATGAATCACAAAATTAACAAAACAAAGTAAAGTTAGCCCAATTTTTTTGTACAATGTGAAAGACGATGTTATGCAGAGTAAATGGATACCTAACACGTCACGCTTTAAAATTGCACACGCGCGTGGAATAGCGCCAAACTTCGGTACTTAAAAATCTCCAAAGGTGACGCTTAATGTTTTATTTATTTTTACAGGTTACATGTTTTGAGTTACAGAGGAGGCCTAGTGCTAGAATTATTGCTCTCGCTCCAACGCACGCGGCGATACCTCACACGTGTGGTTAAAATAGCGTTTACATATGTGGGCAGGACTTATCTGTGTGTTTGCTTCTGTGCGGGAGCACACGGGGACGGGGGCGCTTTTAAAAAATGTTTTTATTGTTTATTTTATTGTATTTTTTTTATTTTTTACACTTTCTTTTTAATTAATTGTATCACTTTTATTTCTATTACAAGGAATGTAAACATCCCTTGTAATAGGAATAGTGTGTGACAGGTCCTCTTTATGGAGAGATATGGGGTCTATAAGGCCCCACATCTCTCCTCTAGGCTGAAAAGCATGAGATCCCAAATAAAATTACAGATCTGATGCTTCCCAGCCGAGATCGCTGCTTCGTTGACATCCGCAGCCCAGACGTGACGTCATAACGTCGTGCCCGAGTCTCCGACAGTCAAAGAGATGACTCACCGGAAATCTCTATGCTCTTCATGCAGCGGCGGCTCTCCGAGTCCAAAGGAGAGCCTGAAGAAGCTCCGGAGGGTGGCGGGAGGGGAGATCGAAGCCAAATACAGGGCAATCTTAGAAGAAAACCTGTTAGAGTCTGCAAAAGACTTGAGACTGGGGGAGGGGGGGGGGGTCACCTTCCAGCAGGACAACAACCCTAAAGTACAGCCAGAGCTACAATGGAATGGTTTAGATCAGTGGTCTCCAAACTGCGGCCCTTTGCTTGCCTTTATACGGCCCTTGGGGCACTATCCCTCCCACTGATACGAGACACTATTCTGCCATTTGACACCGACAATGGAACACCATTTCTCCCACTGACACAACTAATAGAGCACTATTCCTCCATATGATACCAGCAACGAGGCACTATTCCTCCCCCTAATACCAGATGTTTACTAACAATGATGCCAGGAAAATTTCCACTCCCGCTGGCCAAAGTCCGGCCCTCCAAGAGTCTGAAGGACAATAAACCGGCCCTTTGTTTAGAATCTTTGGAGACCCCTGGTTTGGATCCAAGCCTATTCATGTGTTAGAATGGCCCAGTCACAGTCCAGACCTAAATCCAATTGAGAATCTGTGGCAAGACTTGAAAATTGCTGATCACAGGCGCTCTCCATGCAATCTGACAGAACTTGAGATATTTTACAAAGAAGAATGGGCAGAAATGTCCCTCTCTACATGTGCAAAGCTGGTAGAGACACCCCCAAAGGAGATTTGCAGATGTAATTGCAGAGAAAGGCGGTTCTACAAAGTATTGACTCCGGGGGGCGCCATACAAATGTACCGCCCCACACTTTTCACATATTTATTTGTAAAATATTTTGAAAACCATTTATCATTTTCTTCCACTTCACAATTATGTGACACTTATGTGTTGGTCTATCACATAAAATCCCAATAAAATACATTTATGATTTTGGTTGTAACATGAGAAAATGTTAAAGCGGAGTTCCACCCAAAATTGGAACTTCCGCTAATCCCACTCCTCACCCCCTTACATGCCACATTTGGCATGTCATTTGTTTGGGGGGGGGGAGTGGGGGCTTCAGGAGGAGTGGGACTTCCTGTCCCACTTCCTGCTTCCGCCGAGGGGCTGGTTAGGCGATTAAGCTTAATCGCCTACAGCAGCCCCTCCCTGTAGACGATCGCATGGGACACATGACAGGTCCCATGCGATCGCCTGACCAATAGGAGAGCGCAGCGCCGCTCGCGCATGCGCAGTGGGTGCCCGGCCGTGAAGCCGAAGGCTGTCACGGTCGGGTGCCCACACTTAGGATGAAGACGCCGGCCGGGGAGGGGGGGGAAGAGGAGCGGAGACTCGGCCGGCGCATCGCTGGAACGCTGGAGCAGGTGAGTGTGTGTTTATTAAAAGCCAGCAGCTACACTTTTTGTAGCTGCTGACTTTTAATAAACACTTCATTTGGCTGGAACACCCCTTTAAGAATGTCAAGGGGTATGAATACTTTTTCAAGGCATTGTATGCCCTTGAAATGTGAAATACAGGAAACATGAGACGCCGGAAAATTACCGAAACCCGAGTTGGGCAATGTCAAGCGTCCCCGATATATACGCAGGTACAGTTTTCTTAAAAGCCACACACAGCAGAATAAAAGTCCTCAAAGTTCAATAACACTCTGCTCCGCTTACACACACACACACTCGTCGAATGTTCCTGAATAATAGCCATGCCGTCGATACTAAAGGATTGTTGGGACTGTGGAGTTTTGTACAGCAAAGGACTCTCAATTTAGCTAAAACATCCAAAGGGCAGGCAGAAAGTCAGACTCAGTGGGAGGTAATGGATTGGCTTGAAAAGCGTTACATATCAACAATGTTCAGTCCAATGGCACAGTGTGTCAGTGCCGAGCGACATTTACAGCGAGTAAACACAAACTGAGCGTTTGCAAATATTGTCGGCATTAGCACAGTGGCTAAGACTTTTCGATGTTTTAAAGTGGAACTAAACTCTCTCAATCACCATGGACTATGTTTAACTGCTTCAGACTCGGACGATTTTCCCCCTTAATGACCAGGCCATTTTTTGCGATTCGGCACTGCGTCACTTAACCGCTTAACCACTTCCCGCCCGGCCAATAGCAAATTTACGGCCGGGAAGTGGTTATGAAATCGTGACTGGTCGTTCTCAAACGTCCAGCACGATTTCATGCCGCGCGCGCCGATCACTGATGCGGGGTGTCAGTCTGACACCCTGCATCACCGATCTCGGTAACGAGTCTCCGGCGGAGGCTCGCTACCACGTGATCAGCCGTGTCCAATCACGGCTGATCACGATGTAAACAGGAAGAGCCGCCGACGGCTCTTCCTCACTCGCGTCTGACAGACGCGAGTACAGGAGAGCCGATCGGCGGCTCTCCTGACAGGGGGGGTTCGCGCTGATTGTTTATGAGCGCAGCCCCCCCTCGTATGCCCACACTAGACCACCAGGGATGCCCACACTGGCAGGGCAAAAAAAAAAGTAAAAAATAAAATAAAAAAAAACAGGATAAAAAAAATTCAGGTTAAAAAAAAAAAAGATGCCAGTCAGTGCCCACACATGGGCACTGACTGGCAACATATACATCAGTGCCACCCCTCAAAGTACATCAGTGCCACCCCACAGTGTCCTTCAGTGCCACCCCTCCGTGCCAATCCATGCCCAGTGCCCACCTATCAGTGCCCATCTAAGTACCCATAAGTACCCATCAGTGCCACCCATAAGTGCCACCCATGAGGAGTGCCATTCTGTGCCGCCTATGAGTTCCCAGTGCCGTCTATGAGTGCCCATCAGTGCCGCCTATGAGTGCCCATCAGTGTCGCCTATGAGTGCCCATCAGTGCTGCCTATGAGTGCCCATCAGTGCTGCCTATGAGTGCCCATCAGTTCCACCTATGAGTGCCCATCAGTGCCACCTATGAGTGCCCATCAGTGCCGCATACCAGCGCCACCTATCAGTGCCCATCAGTGCCACCTCATCGGTGCCCATCAGTACTACCTCATCAGTGCCCATTAGTGCCGCCATATAAGTGCCCGTAATTGAAAGAGAAAACATACTTATTTACAAAAAAGTTAACAGAAAAAAATAAAAATGTATTTTTTTTCTAAATTTTCAGTCTTTTATTAGTTGTTGCGCAAAAAATAAAAACAGCAGAGGTGATCAAATACCACCAAAAGAAAGCTCTATTTGTGGGGAAAAAAGGACAGCAATTTTGTTTGGGTGCAGTGTAGCATGACCGCGCAATTGTCATTCAAAGTGCGACAGTGCTGAAAGCTGAAAATTGGCTTGGGCGGGAAGGTGCGTAAGTGCCTGGTATGGAAGTGGTTAAGGACCCCTTCACGCCGATATACGTCGGCAGAAGGGCACAGGCACGTACCTGTACGTTGCCTTTAAGAGCCCAGCCGCGGCGGCGTGAGTGCGACCCGGTCCGAAGCTCCATGACCGCGCCCGCGGGACCCGCAGACCCGAACGCCGCCGGTGTTCCACGATAAACACACCTCCCCCAGTTCTTCTGTGTGGCAATGTCAGTGATCGTCTGTTCCCTGATATAGGGAACGACGATCAGTGACGTCACACCTACAGCCACGCCTCCCCTGCAGTAAGGGCACACTTGTGGAAACACACCTTGTACTCCGGTCAACCAACCAAAACCTCCTCCAAATACCCAAGACCCGCTACAAATCCAAGGGAGAACGCAGATTTGCGGTCCAAGGACCCCGACTTTGGAATGCACTACCTACGACCATCCGCCTGGAAAAAAAACATCGGGCGTTTAGGAAAAAACGAAAGACTCGCCTCTTCTGAAAGGATCAGGACGACACTGGAAGCAAAGCGCCTTGAGGCGATTAAGTTCGCATTTGCTGCGCTATACAAGTTACTCACTCACTCACTCACACTCACCTTCCCTGTTCTTCGTTGTGTCAATGTCAGTGATCGTCTGTTCCCTAATATAGGGAAAGACGATCACTGATGTCACACATCCAGCCCCGCCCCCCCTACAGTTAGAAACACACATGAGGTCACACTTAACCACTTCAGCGCACCCTAGTGGTTAACCCCTTCACTGCCATTGTAATTTTTACAGTAATCAGTGCATTTTTATAGCACTTTTCGCTGTGAAAATGCCAATGGTCCCAAAAATGTGTCAAAAGTGTCCGATGTGTCCGTCATAATGCTGCAGTCACGAAAAAAAATCGCCGCCATTACTAGTAAAAAAAAAATTATTAATAAAAATGCCATAAAACTATCCCCTATTTTGTAGACGCTATACATTTTGTGCAAGCCAATCGATAAACCCTTATTGCGATTTTTTTTTTACCAAAAATATGTAGAAGAATACATATCGGCCTAAACTGAGGAAAACATTTTTGTTTTTATACATCTTTTTTGGGGATATTTATTATAGCAAAAAGTAAAAAATATTGCATTTTTTTTTAAAACTGTCGCCCTATTTTTGTTTATATAGCGCAAAAAATAAAAAACGCAGAGGTGATCAAATACCACCAAAAGAAAGCTCTATTTGTGGGGAAAAAAGGACGCCAATTTTTTTTGGGAGCCACGTCGCACGACCGCGCAATTGTCAGTTAAAACGACGCAGTGCCGAATCGCAAAAAGGGGCAAGGTCCTTTAGCTGCATTTTGGTCCGGGTCTTAAGTGGTTAACCTGCATAATGGTCCAGGTCTTAAGTGGTTAAAGTCCCAACACATTGTTTATTTTGTATTTAGCTATAATGGGGATGATACCTCCCAAAGCTGTTATATTTTTGTAAACACCTATCCTCCATGAACATGCTTTACTCCTATTTTCCTCACCGAGTAGATTTGTCATAGTGCTTTGCTTCATACCCCATGTGTGCTTTACTGACCCAAATTCTTTTGACAAGGCTTTGAATAGTTGAGGCAACTTTAACTAAAAGTCTTCAGATAAACATTAGATAAACACCAATCTATCCCTAGCTGACTAGTTGGCTGCCCAGGCATACCTTACATACAGGTGGTAGTCCATAGCTGGCATGTCCCATTTCTTGGCTGTCCTCCAGAATCCCAGTGCCTCCAGTGGACTGCATGGCACAGCAGTCCCTCCTCCACAGGAGTCATGGCATGTATATCTTACTTTATGTGCCCCCCCCCCCTCCAGCATGCCATACCCAGTCTCCGCCCATATTTATGTCACCGGTGGGTAGGCTGGATCCAAAAAGCCCAGAAACAGCAGAACAGACATTATTCTACCCCCCTCCTCCTCCAGCCTGGTTCAGCCTCTAAAAAAAAAACACTTCTGTAGGCAACCTGCCCACATGCCCTTATCCAAGTTGGCCATGCCCAGAAATGCTAGGGGGCTGTTTTTTAAAGTGATTTCTCAAAAAAAAAAAGAAGCACGGAGACATGGATGGATGGGGGAGTTTGCTTTGAATATTATTTTTTTGTTTTTTTTAATGTTCCGCTTTAAAGTCTTTTTAAAGTCAGTTCCAAAACAACATCACCTTAGAAGAGAACGGCCAAGGGCTTATGTACTCAGGTTTTAGTGTCTGAACGCCATACAAATCAATGTAAATGCAACTCTAAGTAGCTCAATGCAATTTAGAAGCAGCCTGAAGCAACAAACTGAGCAACTGAAATTATTATTTATATTATTATGAATTATTATTACAAGAACAATATAAAAGGGAGACAGAGTGGTGTGACATCCATACTGATATGTCGCTTAGAAAGTTAGCAGGGCATGAAGAGACTGAAGGGGTGAGCGGAGGACAGGGGGGGATAGATAGGGATGTCATAGGCATAGAGATGGTATTGGAAGCCATTAGAGGTTATCAACTGACCTAGGGAGGGGGGTGTACAAAGAAAAAAGAGGGGGTCCAGAGTAAAAGCCTTGGGAGATCCTATGGAAAAAGGAAGAGGAGAGGAGGAGATAGGCCGCGTACACACGTCCGAGAAACTCGACGAGCCAATTTTTCCCATTCCCGTCGGGGAAAAAGAAGACATGCTCTCTTTTTGGCTCGCCGAGTTTCTCGACAGTTTTCTCGGCGAAAAATGTACACACAACCGGTTTTCTCGGCAGAATACGTCTCCCATCAAGTTTCTTGATGGATTCTGCCGAGAAAACCGGTCGTGTGTACGCGGCCATAGAGTAGTAGGTGACAGGCAGGCAGGAGGAGAACCAGAAAACAGCAGAGTCTAGGAGGCCAAGGGAGTGGAGTTTTTTTGAGGATAAGCAGGAGGTCAACTGTATCAAATGCAGCGGAAAGGTGTTATAGTATTATCATGGAGTAGTGGCCATTGGCTTTTGCAATTAGTAAATTGTTAATGAGTTTTAGTAGGGCAGTTTTTATTGGGTTTCAATTTTGGGCAAAAGCTCGACTATAAGGCAGGGGTGGACAACCAGTGGCCCGGGGGCCACATGTGGCCCACGGAGCCCTCTGATGTGGCCCGCGACCTCCTGCTCTGGAATGGTTGGGTTGGCAAGCCCAGATTGCAGGTTGCCGACTTGCCATACCACAGCATCAGTGTTGTGAATGAAGCTGGTGGTAGAGGAAGAAAAACAGCTGCGGAGCCCCATAGGCCAATGCTTCCTCTACAGCAGTGGCGTAACCAGAGTTATGGGCGCCCGGGGCAGAATTTTTTTTTCGCCCCCCCCTTGTATAATCATCCACTCTGGTTATAAGGATCTGTAATGTATCCCTCTCAGGGCTTTCAGCATGTAAGGGGTAAATTATTGCAGGATTAATCATTTAACCCCTTACTGTAAGGGATTAACAGACTGACCCCCCCCCCCCACAACCACAGATCCCCCATCATAGACTGAACCCCCCCCCCCCCCACAATCACAGATCCCCCATCACAGACTGACCCCCCCCCCACAATCACAGATCCCCCATCACAGACTGACCCCCCCAACAATCACAGATCCCCCATCACAGACTGACCCCCTAAATAACAGACCTCTCATCACAGATGGATCCCCCCAATCACAGATAGACCCCCCACAATCACAGACCCCCCTATTTAACAGACCTCAGACAGTAACCCCCACCATAGTGCAGACCTCAGACAGTAACCCCCAGTAGTGCAGACCTCAGACAGTAACCCCCATAATAGTGCAGACCTCAGACAGTAACCCCCACAATAGTGCAGACCTCAGACAGTAACCCCCATAATAGTGCAGACCTCAGACAGTAACCCCCACAATAGTGCAGACCTCAGACAGTAACCCCCATAATAGTGCAGACCTCAGACAGTAACCCCCCATAATAGTGCAGACCTCAGACAGTAACCCCCATAATAGTGCAGACCTCAGACAGTATCCCCTATAATAGTGCAGACCTCAGACAGTAACCCCCAATAGTGCAGACCTCAGACAGTAACCCCCAGTAGTGCAGACCTCAGACAGTAACCCCCACAATAGTGCAGACCTCAGACAGTAACCCCCAGTAGTGCAGACCTCAGACAGTAATCCCCACAATAGTGCAGACCTCAGACAATAACCCCCAGTAGTGCAGACCTCAGACAATAACCCCCAGTAGTGCAGACCTCAGACAGTAACCCCCAGTAGTGCAGACCTCAGACAGTAACCCCCAATAGTGCAGACCTCAGACAGTAACCCCCAATAGTGCAGACCTCAGACAGTAACCCCCAATAGTGCAGACCTCAGACAGTAACCCCCAGTAGTGCAGACCTCAGACAATAACCCCCAGTAGTGCAGACCTCAGACAGTAACCCCCACAATAGTGCAGACCTCAGACAGTAACCCCCACAATAGTGCAGACCTCAGACAGTAACCCCCAATAGTGCAGACCTCAGACATTAACCCCCAATAGTGCAGACCTCAGACAGTAACCCCCACAATAGTGCAGACCTCAGACGGTAACCCCCAGTAGTGCAGACCTCAGACAATAACCCCCAGTAGTGCAGACCTCAGACAGTAACCCCCAATAGTGCAGACCTCAGACAGTAACCCCCAGTAGTGCAGACCTCAGACAATAACCCCCAGTAGTGCAGACCTCAGACAGTAACCCCCAATAGTGCAGACCTCAGACAGTAACCCCCAGTAGTGCAGACCTCAGACAGTAACCCCCAGTAGTGCAGACCTCAGACAATAACCCCCAGTAGTGCAGACCTCAGACAGTAACCCCCAATAGTGCAGACCTCAGACAGTAACCCCCAATAGTGCAGACCTCAGACAGTAACCCCCAATAGTGCAGACCTCAGACAGTAACCCCCAATAGTGCAGACCTCAGACATTAACCCCCAATAGTGCAGACCTCAGACAGTAACCCCCACAATAGTGCAGACCTCAGACAGTAACCCCCAGTAGTGCAGACCTCAGACAATAACCCCCAGTAGTGCAGACCTCAGACAGTAACCCCCAATAGTGCAGACCTCAGACAGTAACCCCCAATAGTGCAGACCTCAGACAGTAACCCCCAATAGTGCAGACCTCAGACAGTAACCCCCAATAGTGCAGACCTCAGACAGTAACCCCCAATAGTGCAGACCTCAGACAGTA
The DNA here is from genome assembly GCA_029574335.1 of Rana kukunoris. NCBI lineage: Eukaryota > Metazoa > Chordata > Amphibia > Anura > Ranidae > Rana > Rana kukunoris. The sequence goes on from CM056056.1 coordinate 12,781,848, forward strand.
ACCCCCAATAGTGCAGACCTCAGACAGTAACCCCCACAATAGTGCAGACCTCAGACAATAACCCCCAGTAGTGCAGACCTCAGACAATAACCCCCAGTAGTGCAGACCTCAGACAGTAACCCCCAGTAGTGCAGACCTCAGACAGTAACCCCCAGTAGTGCAGACCTCAGACAGTAACCCCCAGTAGTGCAGACCTCAGACAGTAACCCCCAATAGTGCAGACCTCAGACAGTAACCCCCAATAGTGCAGACCTCAGACATTAACCCCCAATAGTGCAGACCTCAGACAGTAACCCCCACAATAGTGCAGACCTCAGACAATAACCCCCAGTAGTGCAGACCTCAGACAATAACCCCCAGTAGTGCAGACCTCAGACAGTAACCCCCAGTAGTGCAGACCTCAGACAGTAACCCCCAGTAGTGCAGACCTCAGACCTCAGACAGCGGCGTGTGTGGTTTCCCTTAAGCGCGGGCTCCTCCTCCTCCGTGGGTGTGAACAGAGAGAAGGGCCGCCGCCGGGTGTACCAAGATGGCCGCCGCTCCGGAGCTAGGCCGAAGCCGGGGACTTTCCTAGGCCGAGGCTCCGGAGCGCTCCGCGGAGCCGGTGGATGGATTCGCCCCCCCCCCATTTTTCGCCCGGTGCGACAGCCCCCCCTGCCCCCCCCGCTACGCCAGTGCTCTACAGCGCCGGCTTTTGCCACAGGCAGAGTCTATGGCAATATTCAGCTCGCACGATAGACGCAGGTGCGCTACGCTGCACCCGTGGTGTGGGTAAACCGAAGCACATCAGTGTGAAAGCAGTCTTAGGCCCTTTTCACACGATTAGCCCGACCAAATTCACCTCTATAGAGCGACAGATGTCCATTTAACCCCTGCCTACCTCCAATCTGAAAAACAGAAGGGAATTCGTCCCCTTCCATCTGGGCGGATAGGAGGGCCTATAGAGTAGCCGTGACCTGTCATCCTCCCGCTCTTCTCATTGTTGGCCTTCGACTGGTTACAAAGTTGCTTAAGTGGCCCTCGGTCTTCAAAAGGTTGGACACCCCTGCTGTAAGGGATCTAGAGAGTTGTTCCCAGCAAGGTACCAAGTTGCTGTTTAATCCGTGCCCATGTATATGAAAAATTAAAGGCCTGGGACCTGGAAAACCAGAGCCACCACCACAACTTGTGGCTCAGAGGCCTCACTAAAGCCACTGGTCCAGAAGATCTGCATGACACATTAGTGGCCATCTTCCATCCTGTACTGGACACTACCCCTCCAAAACCGATAGAATTGGACCAAGTGCACCAGGCGCTTGGTCCCAGGTCAAGCAACCTGAACAGGCTGATGGACATCATCAATTACATCGCTATACCCACAAGGAAGCCATCCTCTGGAAGGCCTGGGCACTGGGGACGGTCGACTTTGATGGTGCAGATGTTAAGATTCTGCCGGATCTCTCCAGAGCAACACTGCAATGCCAAGCCCTGCTACGGCCTATACTAGATAAGAAAATCAAAGGGTTACTCTGGAATACCTTTTACTCACTGTCCACCCCCCCCCCAACTTAGTATATAAACGTTACCTTTAACTTACCTGAAGCTGCGATCATGTGCGATCATCACACTGTCTGCCAAAATATCTCCTCTTCCATTTACTTCTTGAGTTCCTGTCTGCCGTGCGCTACGTTAACCTTTCTGTGTACCGATTTTGGCTCGTCTCTGACTACTCCTGTTTGCTTGTTTCCCTGACTTTTGGCCTGTCCCTTGGTTACCCTTGTCTGCCTGTTGCCCCGACCTCGGCTTACCCATCACTATCGCTTGTGTCCTGTGTGCTGCTTCCCCTCTCTCCCTACAGACCTAGGGGACTAGAGGGGCCACGACCTGTTCCAGCTGCAGCGAAGACCATCCTCACCACCAGAGGCTCTGGTGAACACCAAGCTAGGTTTTAGACTCCGCGCCCTGGGGAATATTGGGCTCACGCTTCCTCTCTATTTGCAGCAGTCGGTTATAGGGTTCACTACCCTGTGGTGCATCCCTGACCCTAATGGGGTGCACTTGTCACCTGGCCACAGGTGACCTGACAAGCTGGACCCAGGTCAAAGGCTGAATGAGTCTGGGGGGCTGCATTTATTACATAAAAATAGTGAAAGACTGAGAGTCACCATACATGATTAGTATATCCACTATTACACCACTTACTTTAGCAAAACCATCATCTATTTAGGGGTTAGACCTACTTTAGATATGGCTTGTGACAGTGTTGGGCCCTGTCATAGTGTAAAAAGAGGTACATGACATGCAGAGTTCTGAAGGATGCAGAGTAAGAAGCTCCAGAATGGCTTGTATGAGCAGAGAAACTTGGGGGGGGGGGCTCAGTGTTCTCTAGGTTTTGTAATTCTCGGATTGGGTTCTGGAGTCCAGGGGCTACAAAAAGTCTTTGGGGGGATGAAGCCTCTAACCCTATATCCAGGTCTTACTGGTGTGACAGGAAGTCAGGTAAATCTCTGTGTGTTGTCACAGACGGGAGATACATTTCTGCCTTGTTTAGACAATTCACCAATTACTATTAGGTGCAGAAATTGCCAGAAAGGTTTAGGGCGTTAGAAAACTTCAGCTGTTCAGAATGAGGCAATTAAGGCCTCTATAAGTTATCCAAAGGATGACTACTGATTGCTGCATCCTGAGGCATTTTGAGTAAAGGAGAGCGGTCAGAAAGACTTCTGAAAAGGTGAGGTGGTTGTTGATTTTTCTGTGTGATAAAAATCAAAAAGACTATTATTTTTCTGCTGTCTGACCAGCAGTGTCTGTCCAGCAGTAGGCTGTGCCAGACTCCATAGGTAATTTCCTGTGTTGTGAAGGTAGACGCCCCAAGTGGAAAGGGTTTATTTTATGTTTTGTTTATGCTGTTTTGATGCTTGCACTTGTATCCAGCAATATGGAAGAATAAACCATACCCTTTGTTTTCAACCATCCTCAACTGCCTTTCTGTATAGTTCAGCGTGTAGTAAACCCATCCAGGGGGTCACACACCCCCGCTACCGAGCTAATCCCTCAGACCGGAGATCAGCCGGCTGTGTATGCAGGTGTGCACAGTCATCATAATTAAGGGCCTGACAGTAGTTCGGGCTTTACCCCAGAGACAGGAGGACCCCAGCACAGAGGCCAGGTATATGAGCCAGCAGGGGGCTGCAGCAGAGAAAGAAAGGGGCAGAGTTGCAGATTAATGTGTTTCCCGTCCAAACTGTTTGCACTAGGTATATGTAACAAAACAAACAAAAAATTGATTAATTTATGTCCCCTGAACGATTTATCGGTCATTACATGATGGCACCATCGTTAGCTCTCACGGTCGAATGTTCGTTTTTCGAAAATTTCGGACGATTTTTCGTATAGTGTACGGCCGGCATAAGACTGGGATGCCATTACATTTCATGTGCGTGTAAAGGCAGGTGTCCCAAAACTTTTGGTAATACAGTGTATTTTTCAAACAAGCAATCCCTTCCATACTTAGGCCTGACTCCTCGTGCATCTGCAGTTCCGCTTATTGTTTCTCATTTTCTTTCTAACCTTTTCCTTATCTTTCCTTATCTTCCACATTCACATTTTCTGTGGTTAAATGGTACAATGCACAGCAATTATCCTGGCTTTACTTTAGGCCCATAGGACGGCTTTCCCAAAACATTGCATAGTTACTTCACTTCCATAATTACTTTTCTGTTGATTATATTGATTATATTGACATCTCAAAAATGAAATCTGCCGTTCGTACATTGATACATTACAGAATGAGAAGCAATAATGCCAACAGATGTTCTCAATCAAATCGGATCAGACCTTCACTTTAAAAAGAAAGAGAGTCTAATAATGGACTCCAAACGCACGATCAGAAAATGAAAAATACCACTTTCGAAGCAATGATAATCCGATCGTTCCTATAGAGCTTTCTAGAGTCGATCACAACAGTTCATCTGATATTATCCGATTGGAAAAGCACATTTTTTTTCTCTTAGGACACTAGATTGTGCGATTTTCGTTTAACCACTTAAGGCCCGACAGCCCCGCTCCCCCCCCCCCCCCTTTAATGAGCAGGCCATTTTTTGTGGTACGGCACTGCGTCGCTTTAACCGCTTGCCGACCAGCACATGACCAGCACAATGGTGCTTTAAATCGTGCACGCTCGCCACCACGAGCTCTGTGACCGTGCACGCGGGACCTGCGGACAGGGCTGCTGATAGGCCAGTACAACTGGCCCTGTTGTACCGGGCCTGGCCATCAGGGGGGCCCAGGAAACCTGAACAGAGAACGAATTAATGTAAAAAAAATAAAAATTAATCCTCCAGGCATCTTGTTTCAAGGCGGGGACTGGGGAGGGGCCGGGGTGGAATCAGGGATGGGGCTGAAGGAGGGACCAGGGGTGGGGCGGAAGGGGGCACCTGTTAGGTAGGCTGTACGAGGCCCCATCATTTCTATCAGCGTCCAATCACCTATAGGAGAGGACGGGATAAGGCATGGAGGAGCATGGAGGACATGTCACAGTGGCAGCATTTAATGGGCACAGTGGCAGCATTTGATGGGCACAGTGGCAGCGTTTGATGGCACAATGGCTGCGTTTGATGGGCACATTGGCTGCGTTTGATGGCACAATGGCTGCGTTTGATGGGCACAGTGGGAGCATTTTATGGGCACAGTGGCAGCGTTTTATGGCACAGTGGCAACATTTGATGGGCACAGTGGCAGTTTGATGGGCACAGTGGCAGTTTGATGGGCACAGTGAGGCTGCAATTGATGGGGTTTTTTTCTGAATTTTTCACTTTGTTTTTCGCCCCCCCTCCAAAAAAAATTTGAGCACCAGCCGCCATTGATATACAGTACACTCCAAACCGTTCTCAAATTTGCGAAAAACTTTTTAATGCATTCAATGGGCACAGTGGCTTCAATTGATGGCACAGTGGCAGCATTTGATGGCACAGTGGCTGATATTGATGTGCACAGTGGATGCGTTTCATGGCACAGTGATGGGCACAGTGGCTGCGTTTGATGGCACAGTGGCTGCGTTTGATGGGCACAGTGGCTGCGTTTGATGGGCACAGTGGCTACGTTTGATGGGCACAATGGCTGCGTTTGATGGCACAGTGGCTGCGTTTGATGGCACAGTGGCAGCATTTTATGTGCACAGTGGCTGCGTTTGATGGGCACAGTGGCTGCGTTTGATGGGCACAGTGGCTGCGTTTGATGGGCCCAGTGGCTGCATTTGAGGGCACAGTGGCTGCATTTGACGGGCACAGGGGCTGCGTTTGATGGCACAGTGGCTACGTTTGATGGCACAGTGGCTACGTTTGATGGCACAGTGGCTGCGTTTGATGACACAGTGGCTACGTTTGATGGGCACAGTGGCTGCGTTTGATTGGCACAGTGGCAGTTTGATGGGCACAGTGAGGCTGCAATTGATGGGTTTATTTTTCTAAATTTTTCAGTTTGTTTGTGCCCCCCCCCCCCCCCAAAAAAAAAATATATATATACAATACACTCCAAACCGTTCTCAAATTTGCGAAAAACTTTCCACAGGTGTTTTCCCGATCAGTCAGTCACTACACGTCCCGCCATCCTAGCAGGGGAGAGCTGGAATTTACTGCAGACTCCTGACAAGCAGTCGAAATGTGATCAACAGTGGCACCAGTCCAAGTAGTAGCGAGCGATGAATTTAAATTGTAGTTTAGCAAAACAGACCACCACCGATCTCCTTCCTCAGACACTTCTGCCCAAGTGAAGCCTCCGAAAAGGCCGCAACAGATGGAAGGCATCCCTATAAAAAAAAAAAAACATATTAAGGCGGAACTACGCGGCACATGAGCACCTGAGAGCGCTATTCGATTTTTTAAATTCAAACCAAACTCCCCCTCCGTCCATGCTTTGCTTTGTGGAGAAATCAGTTTAACCCCTTCCTTACTGGGCACTTAAACCCCCCTCCTGCCCTGACCAATGTTCAGCTTTCAGCGCTGACGCATTTTGAATGACAATTGCGCGGTCATACAACGATGTACCCAAATAAAATTGTTATCATTTTTTTTTTCACACAAATAGAGCTTTCTTTTGGTGGTATTTAACCACTTCAGACCCGCGCTATAGCCGAATGACGGCTACAGCGCTGGTCTGAATATCCAACATGCCGTCAAATGACGGCCGCCCCTTTGGGCGTTCCCAGCGCGCGATCCAGAGATCGCGCTGCGGGGAAGCCCTGTGTTGGCCGTGTCCCTTGGACACAGCCAATCACAGATCGTGGCGAACGGCCAATCAGAGTGGCCGTTTGCGATGCGATCTGTGCGGCGAATGAGAGATGATCTCACAGATCATCTCTCATTGCCGTTTTTACACAGAGACAGCGTCCTGTCTCTGGAGAGGAGGAGACCGATCTGTGTTCCTTGTGCATAGGGACACAGATCGGTCACCCCCCCCCCTCCCCCCACAGTTAGAACACACCTAGGATACATTTAACCCCTTCCTCACCCCCTAGTGTTAACCCCTTCAATGCCAGTCACATTTATACAGTAATTAGTGCATATTTATAGCACTGATCGCAGTATAAATGTGAATGGCGCCAAAAATGTGTCAAAAGTGTCCGCCATAACGTCGCAGTGCCAATAAAAATCGCAGATCGCCGCCATTTCTAGTAAAAAAAAAAATAATAAAAAATAATAATTCTGTCCCCTATTTTGTAAGCGCTATAACTTTTGCGCAAACCAGTCGCTTATTGCGATTTTTTTTTTTTTTTTTTTTACCAAAAATTTGTAGAAGAATACGTATCGCCCCAAAACTGAGAAAAAAAATGTTTTATGTTTTTTAATTGGGATATTTATTATAGCAACAAGTAAAACATATTGGCCCAGATTCAGAGAGAATTAGATTATCGTAGCGTATCAGAAATACACTACGCCGCCGTTTTTACATGGCTCTACGTGGAATCCAGGTAGATTTTGTCCAGTAAACGACGGCGGCGTAGTGTATTTCTCCCGTCGCAATCCATCTACGCGAGTAGGGGGCGTGAAGCATTTAAAATAGGCACGTTCCCGCGGCGATCGAACTGCGCATGCTCCGTTCGCAAATTTCCCGCCGTGCATTGCGCAAAATCACGTTGTTACGTCATTCGTTGTTTGAGTAGCGTCGTTTACGGACATTTCTATTCCCGAACGACTTACGTAAAAAAAAAAAAAAAAAAAAAAATGTAATTCGACGCGGGAACGACGGCCATACTTAACATGGGCTACGCACCGTTAGACCAGCAAAAAGCTGGTCTAACAGTACGTACAAAAAAATAGATGTAAGCGATTGCGAAGACCGCTCGTATCTTCGTGGATCGCCGTAAAAAACTCATTTGCATATCCCGACGCATCAAAACGACGCGAACTCCTCCCAGCGGCCGCAAAAATATCGCAGCGTAGATCCGAAGGCTTACGAAGACGTAAGCCTCTCGGATCGAAGCCCGAAGCCGCCGTATCATGGTTTGAGGATTCAAACTAGTGATACGGCGCACAAAATTTGAAAATACTCCTGTCTAACACCAGTTAGACAGGCGTAATCCCTCTCTGAATCTGGGCCATTGTATTTTTTTTTTCAAAATTGTCGCTCTTTTTTGTTTATAGCGCAAAAAATAAAAACCGCAGAGGCGATCAAATACCACCAAAAGAAAGCTCTACTTGTGGGGAAAAAAGGACGTCAATTTTGTTTGGGAGCCACGTCGCACGACCGCGCAATTGTCAGTTAAAGCGACGCAGTGCCGGAAGCTGAAATTTCACCTGGGCAGGAGGGGGGTATAAGTGCCCAGTAAGCAAGTGGTTAATCCCCTCTGGGTTTTTTTTTTGTATTGCTAAACAAACAAAAAAATTTGGAAAATTTTGAAAAAAAAAAATCATGTTTCATAGTTTGTTATAAAATTTTACATACAGGTAATTTTTCTCCTTCATTGATATGCGCTGATGAGGCAGCACTGGTGGGCACTGATAGGCTTTACTAGGGTGCACTGATAGGCACAGATAAGGCGGCACTGATGGGGGACAGATAAGGCGGTACTGATGGGCACAGATAAGGCAGCACTGATGGGGGACAGATAAGGCGGTACTGATGGGCACAGATAAGGCAGCACTGATGGCCACTAATAGGTGTTACTGATAGGTACCATTGATACTGTAGATCAGTGGTCTCCAAACTGCGGCCCGAGGGTAGGATGTGGCCGTTTGCTTGCCTTTATCCGGCCCTAGGGGCACTATTCCTCCCACTGATACAAGACACTATTCTGTCATCTGACACCGACAATGGAGCACCATTTCCCCCACTGACACAACTAATAGAGCACTGTTCCTCCCTATGATACCAGATGTTTCCAATTTCCACTCCCGCTGGCCAAAGTCCGGCCCTCCAAGAGTCTGAAGGACAATAAACTGGCCCTTTGTTTCAAATGTTTGGAGACCCCTGCTGTAGATGGCACTGATAGATGCCACTGATGGGCACTGGTAGGTGACACTGATGGGCACTGGTAGGTGACACTGATGGGCACTGGTAGGTGACACTGATGGGCACTGATGGGTGGTGCTGTGGACACTGGTAGGTGGCAGGACTGTTGTGCACTGGTAGGTGGCACTGGCAGGTAGCACAGGTGGCACAGATGAGCAGGCTGCTCTCTTTGATCGGGACCGATGTCCCCCTGACAGCCGCCGGTGATCAGCGTGAGGAGAAAAAATATCCGATTACCGGCTCTGTTTAGAAGACATGGTCAGCTGTCATTGGCTGACAGCTGATCACATGGTAAGGGGTCGGGATCAACCGATTCCGCCAATCTGTGATTAGCCGAGTCTCATAGCCTCGCTAATCACCGAGCGCGCTGCGCACCCATGGATGCCCTCCCGGCAAATTAGCTGACATTTGGAAGGGCGGAGACTGTGAGCCAGACCTTCTCATCGACATTGCCTGACCTCACAAATGCACTTCGGAAAGAACGGTCAAACATTCCCTTCTAAACCTTGTGGACGGCCTTCCCAGAGTTGAAGCTTTTATAGCTGCAAAGGGCGGAGCCAACTCAATATTGAACCCTCCGGACTAAGACTGGGATGCCATTAAAGTTCATGTGCGTGTAAAGGCCGGCGTCCCAATACTTTTGACAGTACAGTGTAAGCGATGGACAGTTTCTAAGGCGGCGTACACACGACCGAGGTTCTCGCTGGAAACCAGCGAGAACCTCGCTGGAAGCTGCATTCCAGCGAGGACCTCGGCCGTGTGTACGCTCCTGGCTCGCCCCGCCCGTCGGGAATTCCGTCGAGCGAAAAGAGAGCACGCTCTCTTTTTGCTCGACGGCCCGCCTGGATGAATGGCTGGTTGCCATTCCCGACGGGCGGGTCGCCGATTTCGACGGCCGGCAGAGAACCTCGATGGGCGGAACGATGTGTTCTGCCCGTCGAGGTTCTCTGCCGTGTGTACGCGGCCTAAGAGTAACCTGACCAGATAAGAATATTAAAAGGTACTACAGTAAGGCCAAATATGGCTGTTACAGCATTTCACTCATTGCCAAAAGTGAAGCTTAAAATCCTTTGGGAAAATCCAATTTCTTATGCCTTTTCAGAAAAGAAAGACAAAGACATTTCCATACCGACAAAACTACCAATTAAGGGGAAACAATTGGACCTATTTAAGATAATCCATCATTTGAGATATGCCATGTAGAGGAGCTCTGGGTCCCTCGCCTAAACCAGAAATGAAGAAACATATTTCAAACGCCGGCTCCGATTAATATTAATACCGCGACAATGAAAGTGTGCTCACCCAGGTGACCCCGCGACGTTTTAAAGTACAATTAATTAAAATGATTAAAGTTACTTTTCAGTTGTTGGAAGCCATTGGCCATTAATTAGCAGCTTTTCTCCGTTATCTTTCTCTCTCTTGGACTTATCGCTCCCTTTAGAGGAAACAAGGAATACTCATTTCCAATGCCAGCTCAGAGTAGTCACTGAAATCCTGAGTTACCAGACCCCGGATGGCATTATTTTCGCCGCTAGTCAGGGCCATCATTAGGGGTGGGCTGAGGAGGCTGGGGCCCCGAATGTGCAGCCAAAAAGCCCTGAGTCTCGGGCATGCCAAAGTTAATTAATTACCCCCCGAGCGCTGCCGAGTTTCCCCAAAGAGACACAGCAGGACCCACCTTCTGGAACCTGCAGCGCCTATGATGGACATCCCACTGGTCCAATCCGGGACCGCGGGACGTGTGACGTCCATCATAGGCGCTGCAAGCTCAGAAGGCGGGAATTACAATGCCCCCTGGCGCGCCATGATGCGGCTCTCCTCCTTGGCTCCTGAGGGCGATATGTACAGGGTCACGGTCACCCCAGGCATATTGGGCGCGACAGTGCCGCACCCCACATCCCAGCTCGCTTCATCGTCTCTTTCTTTCTCGGCTCCTGAGCCTCCTCGAGTCCTCTGGCTGCATCTCTACCACGGCGGGGGTAGGTCACTGTGTTAGTGTATGTTGGTCAGTGATTGTGTATGTAGGTCAGGTCAGTGATTGTGTATGTAGGTCAGTGTAGTCAGGTCAGTGTAGTCAGTACAGGTCAGTGTAGTCAGGTCACTGGTCAGTGTAGTCAGGTCACTGGTCAGTGTCTGAAGTCAGTGTAGTCAGGACAGGTCAGTGTAGTCAGGTCACTGGTCAGTGTCTGAAGTCAGTGTAGTCAGGACAGGTCAGTGTAGTCAGGTCACTTGTCAATGTCTGAAGTCAGTGTAGTCAGGACAGGTCAGTGTAGTCAGGTCACTGGTCATTGTCTGAAGTCAGTGTAGTCAGGTCAGTGTAGTCAGGACAGGTCAGTGTAGACAGGTCACTGGTCAGTGTAGTCAGGTCACTGGTCAGTGTAGTCGGGTCACTGGTCAGTGTAGTCAGGTCAGTGTAGTCAGGTCACTGGTCAGTGTCTGAAGTCAGTGTAGTCAGGTCAGTGTAGTCAGGACAGGTCAGTGTAGACAGGTCACTGGTCAGTGTAGTCAGGTCACTGGTCAGTGTCTGAAGTCAGTGTAGTCAGGTCAGTGTAGTCAAGACTGGTCAGTGTAGACAGGTCACTGGTCAGTGTAGTCGGGTCACTGGTCAGTGTAGTCGGGTCACTGGTCAGTGTAGTCAGGTCAGTGTAGTCAGGTCACTGGTCAGTGTCTGAAGTCAGTGTAGTCAGGACAGGTCAGTGTAGACAGGTCACTGGTCAGTGTCTGAAGTCAGTGTAGTCAGGACAGGTCAGTGTAGTCAGGTCACTTGTCAATGTCTGAAGTCAGTGTAGTCAGGACAGGTCAGTGTAGTCAGGTCACTGGTCATTGTCTGAAGTCAGTGTAGTCAGGTCAGTGTAGTCAGGACAGGTCAGTGTAGACAGGTCACTGGTCAGTGTAGTCAGGTCACTGGTCAGTGTAGTCGGGTCACTGGTCAGTGTCTGAAGTCAGTGTAGTCAGGTCAGTGTAGTCAGGACAGGTCAGTGTAGACAGGTCACTGGTCAGTGTAGTCAGGTCACTGGTCAGTGTCTGAAGTCAGTGTAGTCAGGTCAGTGTAGTCAAGACTGGTCAGTGTAGACAGGTCACTGGTCAGTGTAGTCGGGTCACTGGTCAGTGTAGTCGGGTCACTGGTCAGTGTAGTCAGGTCAGTGTAGTCAGGTCACTGGTCAGTGTCTGAAGTCAGTGTAGTCAGGACAGGTCAGTGTAGACAGGTCACTGGTCAGTGTAGTCAGGTCACTGGTCAGTGTCTGAAGTCAGTGTAGTCAGGTCAGTGTAGTCAAGACTGGTCAGTGTAGACAGGTCACTGGTCAGTGTAGTCGGGTCACTGGTCAGTGTATTCAGGTCACTGTAGTCAGGTAACTGTAGTCAGGTCACTGTAGACAGGTCACTGGTCAGTGTAGTCAGGTCACTGGTCAGTGTAGTCAGGTCACTGGTCAGTGTAGTCAGGTTGTGTTAGTGTATGTAGGTTATGTCAGTATGTGTGTGTACTGACACACACACTCACGTAGGTCAGGGTATGTGTGTCAGGTAGGTCACCCTGCGCCACGCCACTCCACCGACCGTTACCTAGCAACGCCCCTGCCGCTAGGAGCTAATTTTGGTAGCTGCGTTTTTTGGGAACTGAAGTTCACTCTGTGCCATTAGAATGTATTATTCGTGTTTTAAAGGAAATTCCATTCAACAAATCAGATTATTATTTTTGACACAGGAAAAAAATGTTTGTTAAAAATTTGCATATTATGCCATGCCAAATTAGGAAGCATTTACCGGTCCTTGTCTGCAGAATGCCGGAGCTGTATCTTTGCTACAGCGGATTTTGCACACATATTTAGGCCCTTAATTAACCGCTTCAGCCCAGTAACATTTTACCCCCGTCCTGACCAGAGCACTTTTTACAATTTGGCACTGCGTCGCTTTAACCGACAAAAAATTAAAGACCTGGGACCTGGAAAACCAGAGCTGTCACCACAACCTGTGGCTCAGAGGCCTTGCTAAAGCCACTGGTCCAGAAGATCTACATGACACATTAGTGGCCATCTTCCATCGTGTACTGGACACTACCCCTCCGAAACCAATAGAATTGGTTCAGTCATTTATCCTTTAAGAGACCGCTTTACGCCGCAAGCCGAGCCCTGAGCCAATTAGAGCCTCAGGCTCTAATCATGTGCTTCAGAAATAAATATCCCATTGAAATCCATGCATCCATGCATCCTTACAGGACTGAAAATCTTCACAGATTAGTAACAGATCAAATTTAAAGCAGTAGTAAACTGCTGACTTTTTTTTTTTTTAAACTTGCAAGGCAATGCCATAATGTGCTAGTATGCATCACATACTAGCACATTATAAGTTGTAAGGGTTTACAACCACTCTAAGTTTTTCTCAGAAGAGAAAAGGCATCCAGCCAGGACACTAGCAAAATTGGAGGCAGGCTGGGAGTGGGAGGTATAATACTGCGCTTGTCTTTTTTGTTTGCCAGTGTCCAAACCATCCTGTAGATGGCAGCATAACCCATCAGTCTCTGAACTCATCTGTCACTATGGGCCAGATTCACGTATTCCAGAGCATCTTTGCTCTGGAGTAACGCTTCTGATTTGCGTTGCGCTGCCGAATTTTTAGGAGCAAGTGCTGTCATTCACGAAGCACTTGCTCCTAAAGTTGCGGCAGCGCATCGCAAATGAGCCGGCGGAATTCAAATGTCGCGGGTACGGGGCGTGTAGTATGCTAACTACGCGCGATCCCGCCGCCGACGTACTGCGCATGCGTCGAGTGTCAAAACATCCCCGTGCGCATGCTCCAAAATCTGTGAATGAACGTCAATGACGTCACATTCCCATTCATGACCGCTTTACGCAAGCGACGTTTTTTTTTTTTTTTCCCGACGCGATGACGACGCCTATACCTAACATAGGATACTCCAGCCCCATGTAGGTATATCTATGCGCCGCGTATCCCGTCCGGAAACGTCGTAACGTCACTGCGTCGCGCCGGATTTCGATCGTGAATTGCCGATTTCCGCTCATTAACATATTTTTTGAGCGTAAATCGGCGGGAACGCCCCCGGCGCCATTTTTAAGTTGAAGTAACGATGCGATGGCGAAACTCAGTTACGCTGCTCGCATCGGAACTTCAACCCGGCGTTTCTTGTTTTCTGGTTACAGAAAACAGAAACGCCGGCTCAAAGCCACTGTTACGCTGGCGGATCACTCGATCCGCCAGCGTAACCTTTCATGAATCTGGCCCTATGTGAATAAAAAAGAAATGTACTCATAGTTTTATGCTGAAATTTGGTGTGTGTCATCAAGAGAAACACACCAAAATAACTGATACTGTGGAACCTCGGTTTACGAGAAACACGGTTAACAAGCGTTTTGAAAGACGAGCAACTTTTAACTAGTTACCGACCGCCCACCGCCGTTATACGTCGGCACTTTAACCACTTCAGCCCCGGACCATATTGCTGTCCAAAGACCAGAGCACTTTTTGAGATTCGGCACTGCGTCGCTTTAACTGACAATTGCGCGGTCGTGCGACGTGGCTCCCAAACAAAATTGGCGTCCTTTTTTTCCCACAAATAGAGCTTTCTTTTGGTGGTATTTGATCATCTCTGCGGTTTTTATTTTTTGCGCTATAAACAAAAACAGAGCGACTATTTTGAAAAAAATGCAATATTTTTTACTTTTTTCTATAATAAATATCCCCAAAAATATATTAAAAAAAAATATTTTTTCCTCAGTTTAGGCCGATACGTATTCTTCTACATATTTTTCGTTAAAAAAATCGCAATTAGCGTTTATTGATTGGTTTGCGCAAAAGTTATAGCGTTTACAAAATAGGGGGTAGTTTTATGGCATTTTTATTATTATTTTTTTTTTACTAGTAATGGCGGCGATCAGCATTTTTTTTCGGTACTGCGATATTATGGCGGACACTTCGGACACTTTTGACACATTTTTGGGACCATTGGCATTTTTTTAGCGATCAATGCTATAAAAATGCATTGTATTACTATAAAAATGCCATTGGCAGTGAAGGGGTTAACACTAGGGGGCGGGGAAGGGGTTAAGTGTGTTCCTATTTGTGTTCTAACTGTATGGGGGGGTGGGACTCACTAGGGGGAATCACTGATCTTCTGTTCATACATTGTATGAACAGAAAATCAGCGTTTCCCCCGTTGACAGGAACGAGCGCTGTGTGTTTTCACACACAGCTCCCGTTCCCCGCTCTGTAACGAGCGATCGCGTGTGCCCGGCGGCGATCGCGCCCGCCGGGCACACGCACGGAACTCGGGGGCGAGTGGCCGCGAAAGGCGCGACGTAGAGCTACGGGCTCTCGCGCACCCGTGCCGACCTGCCGCCGTATAACTGCGGCGGCTGGTCGGCAAGTGGTTAAAGATGGATATCTCAGTAACGGCAGCAGCTGCTGCCACAACCGAGATATCCATCTCTTCAGTGGGCGGTCCTGCACACGATAACGGCGGTCTCCGCGACGGATTCGCCGCAAGATCGCCGTTATCGGTGGCGGGAGAGGGGCTCCCCTCCCTCCCGCTGCTCTCCTGCGCCCTCTCCGCCGCTTACCGTAGCCGTCGGTAGCGGCGGAGGTGATCGGGTCCTGTTGGCTGCTGACTGGGGATGCGAATGAGGGAAAAATGTCCCTCACCCGTCCCCATAGCTCTGCTGGGCGGAAGTGACGTCAAAACGTCAGTCCCGCCCAGCGTCTTAGTCCGACGGACCGTTTCAGCAGAGAAATCCGATCGTGTGTACGGGCGAGCAGACAGGTTTTTCCAGCAGACAAGTTTTAAAGCATGCATTAACCACTTAAGACCCGGACCAAAATGCAGGTAAAGGACCAGGTCCCTTTTTGCGATTCATGACTGCGTCGCTTTAACTGACAATTGCGCGGTCGTGCAACGTGGCTCCCAAACAAAATTTGCGTCCTTTTCTTCCCACAAATAGAGCTTTCTTTTGGTGGTATTTGATTGCGATTTTTATTTTTTGCGCTATATACAAAAATAGAGCGACATTTTTGAAAAAAAATATCAATGTTTTTTACTTTTTGTTATAAGAAAAATCAAATAAACTAAATTTTAGTCAAACATTTAGGCCAAAATGTATTCAGCCACACGTCTTTAGTAAAAAAAAAATCGCAATAAAAAAAAATAGCTACCTACAGTGATCAGAAAAATGATCGCTTAGTGACGCTGGCAATAGGGAGTGAAAGGGTTAACTAGGGCGGTGATCAAGGGGTTAAAACTTTATTAGGGGGGTACGGGGGCTACCCTGGACCTAACACTAACTGACTGTCACACTGACACTAAATGCAGTGATCATCAGTGGCGTAACCAGAGTTATGGGCGCCCGGGGCAGAACTTTTTTTTTTGCCCCCCCCCCCCCCGGCGCTAGCACATACGCCCAATCACAGGGCGTCATGCCATCAAACGCAGCCACTGTGTCATCAATTGTCACCACTGTGCCATGCCATCAAACGCAGCTACTGTCATGCCATCAAATGCAGCCACTGTGCCATCAATTGTCACCACTATGCCATGTCAACAAACGCAACCACTGTGCCATGCCATCAAATGCAGTCACTGTACCATGCCATCAATTGTCACCACTGTGCCATCAATCGTCACCACTGTGCCACCAATTGTCACCACTGTGCCACCAATTGTCACCACTGTGCCACCAATTGTCACTGTCCAGACATCTATCCACCTCGGAGCTTTATATTATAACCTGCTGGGACTTGTAGTTCTCCATCGTTTCCTGGGGCTCAGGTGCATGCGATCCACCATCTTTGTTCAGTTTTTCTTACTGCTGGGACTTGTAGTCCCATAGATGGTGGATCGCATGCACCTAAGCCCCAGGAGACGATGGAGAACTACAAGTCCCAGCAGGTTATAATATAAGGCTCCGAGATGGATGGGTGTCCGGACATCCATCCACCTCGGAGCCTTATATTATAACCTGCTGGGACTTGTAGTTCTCCATCTTCTCCTGGGGCTCAGGTGCATGCAATCTACACCCATCCACCTCAGAGCCTTATTGTATGATAATGTATAACCTGCTGGGACTTGTAGTTCTCCAATCTCCATGAGCCCCAGGAGAAGATGGAGAACTACAAGTCCCAGCAGTCTTACTAAAATGACAGGCTCTGAGGTGGATAGGTGGGGATCAGGCAGTGCACCCCTTTAGATTTACACCGACCCCCGCCCCCCTGCTGGAGATGGAGAAACTTGCCGCCGCGCTGTAAACACATGTTCCAGGCCAATCAGCGCAGCACAGAGGTACAGCGCCTCCCACTCCACCGCCCGCCAATCGGTGCTCCTGCGCCGTTATCTGTTTTTTTTTAGCCCTTCCGTCTGGTTGGCTGGTGTTTCCCGCCACTCCCACATCAAGGGAGACAGACAGTTCCACCAGCCAACCAGGCGGAAGGGCTGAAAAAAAAACTCATCGCGCGCCGCCGCCGGGTGTACCAAGATGGCCGACAGCTCCAGAGCTAGGCCAAAGCCGTGGCCTTTTCCAAGGCGGCAGCGCGTTCCGCGGACGCCAGGATTTCACCTGTGCCTGCGTGTACTTGTGTCAGTGTAGTGTTGTGCAGACTCACTGTGTGTTGTGATCTCTCCTCAGCGGCGCTTGAAAATACTGCCGAGAGCAGAGATCACATCACTTCCCTCTTCCTGTGTTTACACAGGAGGAGGAAATGACACTGCAGGGGAGCACGCGGATTGGCTGAGAGCGATCCGGAGGGGGCGGACAAAAACGAACCGCCGCCCCCTCAGCACTGATCGCTCCTTCAGCAAACCGGACCGCCGCATGTACCGGGGGGGGGGTCCCGATCGGACCGCCCCGACCCACGTCAAGGCAGCATATATACGTCAATGTGCCTGCCTGTGCCATTCTGCCGACGTAAATGTTCATGCGGCGGTCCTTAAGGGGTTAAAACATGTCTGCTGGAAACCCGTCCGTCCGACATGTCCGCCTAACCAGCGGACAATAATCTCCCGCATGCGTCGAATATTTTACTTCCCGGAGTGGTGACGTGGCGGCGTCAACGTCACCGCCACGTCACCGCGCTGTCTGTCGGCGGGGATTTTGGTTTGATCGTGTGTACAGCGATCAAACCAACATATCCCAGGAGACAAATCCGATCAAAACGGTCTGACAGACCGATTTGATCGGATTTGTTTAGTCGTGTGTAGTCGTGTGTACGCGGCCTTAAAGAAATATTTTATTTTTTCTGTCATTTGAAAAAATGACAGTTTCAATTTTTTTTTTTTTTTTTTTTTTGCATTTAACCCTAAATATGAGATGTGACGTCTTTGTGACCCCCCAGATCTCATATTTAAGAGGACCTGTCATGCTTTTTTTCTATTACAAGAGATGTTTACATTCCTTGTAATAGGAATAAAAGTGATCATTTTTTATTTTTTTATTTCAGTGCTAAAAATTGTAAAATAAATAAAAATAAATACGAAAACAGCATTTTTTTTTTTTTAAAGCTCCCCGTCCCGACAAGCTCGCGCGCAGAAGCGAACGCATACGCAAGTAGCGCCCGCATATGAAAACGGTGTTCAAACCACACAAGTGAGGTATCACCGCGATCGTTAGAGCAAGAGCGATAATTCTGGCCCTAGACCTCCTCTGTATCTCAAAAAATGCAACCTGTAGAATTTTTTAAACATCGCCTATCGAGATTTTTAAGGGTAAAAGTTTGACATCCAGCATACTGGCATCAGCGCCAGTATGCTGGGTTTTTTTTTTTTTTTAATCGATGTACTTACTTCTTAATAGATAATTTAATTTTCGTCCTACCACAGTGTATGGGGCCGCTATATCACGTCACGCCTTCCGAAAACAGCCGACTAGCACTCGGCTGTTCTCGGCGCCTGCGCACAGACCCAGGAGCTGACTGCGCAGGCGCCGTATACAGCCGAGTCCTATTTCGGCTTTTTTCGGAGGGCGTGACGCGGCTATATACGGCGCCTGCGCAGTCAGCTCCTAGGTCTGTGCTCAGGTGCCGTATAGCGCCGAGAACAGCCGAGTGCTAGTCGGCTGTTTTCGGAAGGCATGACGCGATATAGCGGCGCCATACACCGCGGTAGGACGAAAATTAAATTATCTATTAAGAAGTAAGTACATCGATAAAAATAAAAAAAAGACAGCATACTGGCGCTGACGCCAGTATGCTGGATGGTATAAGAGAAAGTGGTTTTAAGGGTGAACCTCCACTTTAAGTGGTTAAAAAAAAATCCTGACTCGGTTTGTGAGTGTTGTCCCACAAAACGAGCAGAATTCAAGCCAATGGGGCTAAACACTCGGAACGGTTCGGAGCCATTCGTAAATACTCGGAATCACATGGAAATACTCAAAAATACTCCATTCCGGAGAGTTTCCGAGATCAACCGGGCTGTCCTTGTGTATTTCCGAGGCTCTCCGCCCCCCCCCCCCACCTCTGGCCACATGCAGTATTGCATGCCACAGAACAGGGCTCAAAATTTAAAGTCCTGAGCTACTAGACAGGCCTCTAGTATTACTTGCCACCAGTTCCCTACCCTGCCCCGCCCCTAAACACGACCTCATAAACTCTCATGAAATTACACTTAAATGTTTTATGCAGAATTAAGCAACTTTATCCATGCTCACCAACGCAACTTTGCCCGTGTCCACCAACGCAGCCTCGCCCGTGTCCACCAACGCAGCCTCGCCCGTGTCCACCAACGCAGCCTCGCCCGACTCCACCAACGCAGCCTTGCCCGACTCCACCAACGCAGCCTCGCCCGTGTGCACCAACGCAGCCTCGCCCGTGTCCACCAACGCAGCCTCGCCCGACTCCACCAACGCAGCCTCGCCCGACTCCACCAACGCAACCTCGCCCGTGTCCACCAACGCAGCCTCGCCCGTGTCCACCAACGCAGCCTCGCCCGACTCCACCAACGCAGCCTTGCCCGACTCCACCAACGCAGCCTCGCCCGTGTGCACCAACGCAGCCTCGCCCGTGTCCACCAACGCAGCCTCGCCCGACTCCACCAACGCAGCCTCGCCCGACTCCACCAACGCAACCTCGCCCGTGTCCACCAACGCAGCCTCGCCCGTGTCCACCAACGCAGCCTCGCCCGACTCCACCAACGCAGCCTCTCCCGTGTCCACCAACGCAGCCTCGCCCGACTCCACCAACGCAGCCTCGCCCGACTCCACCAACGCAACCTCGCCCGTGTCCACCAACGCAGCCTCGCCCGTGTCCACCAACGCAGCCTCACCCGTGTCCACCAACGCAGCCTCGCCCGTGTCCACCAACGCAGCCTCGCCCGACTCCACCAACGCAGCCTCGCCCGACTCCACCAACGCAGCCTCTACCGTGTCCACCAACGCAGCCTCGCCCGACTCCACCAACGCAGCCTCTCCCGTGTCCACCAACGCAGCCTCGCCCGAGTCCACCAACGCAGCCTCGCCCGAGTCCACCAACGCAGCCTCGCCCGACTCCACCAACGCAGCCTTGCCCGACTCCACCAACACAGCCTCGCCCGAATCTACCAACGCAGCCTCGCTCGAGTCTACCAACGCAGCCTCGCTCGAGTCCACCAACGCCCGAGTCCACCAACGCAGCCTCGCCCGACTCCACCAACGCAGCCTCGCCCGACTCCACCAACGCAGCCTCGCCCAAATCTACCAACGCCGCCTCGCTCGAGTCTACCAACGCAGCCTCGCTCGAGTCCACCAACGCAGCCTCGCTCGAGTCCACCAACACCCGAGTCCACCAACGCCCGAGTCCACCAATGCAGCCTCACCCGAGTCTACCAACGCAGCCTCGCCCGAGTCCACCAATGCAGCCTCGCCCGAGTCCACCAACGCAGTCTCCCCGAGTCCACCATCGCAGCCTCACCCGTGTCCACAAACGCAGGTGATCTATCAAATTCCCTGGGACCAGGGGGCGGGGCTGTGTGTGACAGCGAGTGCGGGGAACACTCAGCTATTGAAAAAGAAAGCCACTAGTGATGTCCCCCACGCTCTGATCAACCAACCGGCTCTCTCCTCTCTCTTCCCCTCCGTGAACGCTGGGAGAAAGACTCCCATACATCCTGCGGTCTCCCCCCCCCCCCCCCCCCCCCCCTTGCTCCCAGGCAGCCCACGCTCGCCAGCCCTCAAAATTCACTCGCAAAATGCAAGCAGGCGAGTGCAATTTTTGAGGGCTGCCATAGAAGTCAATGTGGAACTTATAATCTTCGTTTCCATTGACTTCTATGGGGAAACTCGCTTTGATACGTGAGAGTGCTTCGGATTACAAACATTCTCCTGGAACAGATTATACTCCTAATACAAGGTTCCACTGTACTGTGTATGTACACAATCCGTAAGGTTATTTCTTTACTTCTCCGTACATATAAAATTAGTTTTTTACAACTTTCTGCAGAGAATTTACAGACGCGTTTCACTCCACCTTTGTATCCAGATTCTTATTTTGTATCTATTATGTTTTTCTATTTTGTTTTGCAGGCACTAAATGCAAACGGGTTTTGCGGACCGTTAAACGGCTCACCTTATTAGGAATAAATCAGGAAGTACTTAAGAGAATTTTTTTTATTGAAATGAACACCAATTTGTTTTCTGATGCCAACCCGAGGAGATCTGATTTATTATGTAACCAATTAGTAATCTATAAGAAGGATCTTCTAGAAGACCCCCTGGAATCTGCTCACTGATTGAAGGTGTAGACAGCAGCAATGAATCTGTCAAGTGTCCTCACCCCCACCCGTGTCCCAAGCACACTGTTGGGAAAGCACAGTCTTTAGAAAGAGCGCGTCTAAAGAGTCCCCTGGAGAGAGAACGCCGAGGAGAAAGCATGTGGAATAATTGGTGTGTGTAGTCCACATGATCCGGAAAATCCCTACACGCCGTAGGTAGAACGGTGGGGAGCAACACGTTGTTTTTTTTTTTGGTTTTTTTTTTACGGGATGCCACGTGTATGAATGTATTGTGATCTGAAACATTATACAACTATTTCCACATTTTTAAGAAACAAATGAGGCAAATAATATTCTATAGCCTGACTTTCGCTCTGAAACAAGTGTGACAGACCAAACCAGGACAGGGGCTTTTGGAGGGGACTTCAGGGTAGCCTCTTGCCTACTGGCTATGGCATTTAAGGGAGCTACAAAATCGCTATTAAAATGCCAATGGTCCCAAAAATGTGTCAAAAGTGTCCGCCATAATGTTGCAGTACCGATAAAAATCGATGATCGCCGCCATTACTAGTAAAAAAAAAATATTAATAAAAATGTGCCATAAAACTATCCCCTATTTTGAAAAACGCTATAACTTTTGCGCAAACCAATCGATAAACGCTTATTGCGATTTTTTTAAAAAGAAAAATAGGTAGAAGAATACGTATCGGCCCAAAATGAGGAAAAAATTGTTTTTTTTATATATATATATTTTTGGGGGATATTTATTTCAGCAAAAAGTAAAAAATATTATTTTTTTTCAAAATTGTCGCTCTATTTTTGTTTATAGCGCAAAAAATAAAAACCGCAGAGGTGATCAAATAACACCAAAAGAACGTTCTATTTGTGGGGAAAGAAGGACGCCAATTTTGTTTGGGAGCCACAGCGCACGACCGCGCAATTGTCAGTTAAATCAACGCAGTGCTGAATCGCAAAAAGTGGCCTGGTCATTGAACAGCAATATGGTCCGCTGCTGAAGTGGTTAAAGCGGAGGTTCACCCTAAATATACTGTTTCCCATGTGATCCAGCATACTGGCGTCAGCGCCAGTATGCTGCTTTTTTTTTTTAAATGCCCCACTTATTGTGTAATCTTTAATTTAGATTTTTTTCCCCCGCGGTGGATGGCGCCGCTATAGCCCGTCACGGCTTCCGAAAATACCCGATTTAAGACTCGGGTATTTCCGGCGCTATGCGGCGCACAGACCTAGCAGCTGACTGCGCAGGCGCCGTATTTCTCGAAAAATACGGCGCCTGCGCAGTCAGCTTCTAGGTCTGTGCACAGGCGCCGCATAGCGCCGGAAATACCGGAGTCCTAAATCAGATATTTTCGGAAGCCGTGACGGGCTATAGCGGCGCCATCCACCGTGGGGGAAATAAATCAAAATGAAAGATTACACAGTAAGTGGGGCATTTAAAAAAAAAAAAAACAGCATACTGGCGCTGACGCCAGTATGCTGGATCACATGGGAAACAGGATATTTAGGGTGAACCTCCGCTTTAAGGAGGCCAAATCCTTACGGGTCTGAAGTGCTGAATAGCAAAAAATGGCCTAGTTCTAAAGAGTGTAAAACCTTCCGGAGCTGAAGTGGTTAAAAAAATATGTTTACTTTCGCCAAACATCAGCAGTCTGTGATGTGTGTTTTTGGGAATGCTAAAAAAAAACAAAAAAACAAAAAAAATAATAAGAAGTCAAAGTTACTGCCAAGGCTACTTCTGTATTACGCTCATGAACCTGTAATTTTGAAAAGTCCAATCAGTAATCACAATCTACTGATGAATAAAATTATACATAAAAGCCCGACTTTGATAAACGGAACAGCAACTGCCAGGAAAAGTCTCCCGCCGTATTTAGCGATACGTTTTCAGTTGATGCGTTTCCGTGGGTTGCAGCCTTTATTTTATCCTCCGGTTTCCAGGAGACGCGCACGCTCGTCGTTTTCCGCGGTTCAGCAGTCAAACCTAAATGCGTGCGAACCCAGAAGTCGAATGCATTCAAACTCGAAAAGCCGTAAGGGATCGGCGTGAAACTGAGCGTTTTGTATGGAGGCGGTCCACATGTCAAGTTGCATTTTTAGGGGCTCCTCGCCCGCTTTTTTTTTTTTTATTTATTCGGAAGAAACGAAAACAAACATTAACAGTTTCACCCTTGAAGGGATCATTAGAAGACAACAACAAATCTTCAGCCTCTTGGCTGTTCACTGGACTGGTTGGCCGCTCCCGGGCTCGGCTTGTTGTTGGCACAGACTGAGGTGTCCGTTTATGAAGCAGTGAACAGCGGTGATCCCAGGGATCACCACTGATCACAGCCCATAAACAGTTTATGAAACAGAGATAATCGGGGGGAGAAGTGTTTGAATTTGTTCTCCCGCCAATTATCTCTACATACAGTGAAGTCTCATAGACTGACACAGAAACGGCCAGTTTATGAAGCTGCGATCTGAGCACTTCACTGGCGATCTGTGTCAGAATTCACACTCCCCGATTCACCATCTCAGAGGTGGTGAAGCGGGGAGTGAAGAGCGAATCCTGGGGGTTCTGAGGAGGAAGGAGGAAGATTTTTAACTTCCTTCTTCCTCGTTCTGACCCCCCAACACTGTAACCATGTCCCCCTGTAATATTTATGTGTATACATATATATACATACATACATATAATGTGTACATGTTCATATATATAATGTGTGTGCATATACATGTATATATATAGTGTGTGTGTGTGTGTATACATATATATATTATGTAGGGGGACTCTTATTTTAAATACAATAACCACGCCGTCTGTCAGTGTACTGAGCGGTGATAATTTATCACTGCTCAATAAACTGACATCTCCGTATTTCTGTGAATTTCTGGTACTGTAATCTCGTGAAGTCTCACGAGATTCCAGTATCAGGGGCCGTTCTCCACTGTTTGAAGCGTTGGAAGATCACTTCACTCCTCCAAGGGTCAAGCGATCTTCTCCGCTTCATAAACCGGCACACAGAGGAGAAAAATCTCCTCCGTGAATGCCGGAGAATGAAGCAGTGAATAGATTTCACTGCTTCATAAAAGGACACCTGAACCTTTCTCTCTCTCTCTCTCTACTACACTTTATTAATTAGATGTGAAAGGGTTCGCTCAGCTATTAACCCCTTGTCTACAGCTAAACAGCGCAGATTGCAGGGAGCAAACTAATCTACCTGATAACTATCTGGATGACACACACATCCCCTGACCATCCTTTTCACCAGCTGGAGCTTCCTGCCACAAAAGCATCCAATCAAAATTCCAGTTCACTGAACAACCACAATTAATAATTGGTATGCAAGTCTCAGTCCCTTTTTATAGGGTTGTGCCGCCAATGTCCGCCATCCCTAATATTTAACTACTTGCCGGCCGGCTGCCGTAGTTTTACTGCGGCAGGTTGGCACGGCTGCACGAATCGTCCCTCATTGTACTTCGGTTGCGTTAAGAAGTTATATGGGGGGCGCGTAACCGCTGA
Organism: Rana kukunoris; assembly: GCA_029574335.1. NCBI lineage: Eukaryota > Metazoa > Chordata > Amphibia > Anura > Ranidae > Rana > Rana kukunoris. Next base: position 12,806,534 of record CM056056.1, read on the forward strand.
GTGTGGCCTGGCGGCGGGGATGTCCGTCGGCCACCTGCGATCGCTCCACAGAGAGAGCCAGAACAGGGATCTGTGTGTGTATATTTTATTATTATTATTATTATTATTATACAGGATTTATATAGTGCCAACAGTTTACACAGCGCCTTACAACTTGAGGGTATACAGTACAAATACAATACACTCTAATAGGGCTGTTACTGATCAAAATTTTTGTTTTTGATTAATCGATTTTTTTTAATCGATTAATCGACTAATTTCGATTAATTCTAAAGCACATACAGATCCAACTGCTTTGAGGCCGTGTACACACGGCAGAGAACCTCGACGGGCAGAACACATCGTTCCGCCCGTCGAGGTTCCCTGCCGGCTGTCGAAATCGGCGACCCGCCCGTCGGGAATGGCAACCAGCCATTCTTCCGGGCGGGCCGTCGAGCAAATAGAGAGCGTGCGCTCTATTTCTGCTCGACGGGCTTCCCGACGGGAAGCTCGCCGAGAGCGTACACACGGCCGAGGTCCTCGCTGGAATGCAGCTTCCAGCGAGGTTCTCGCTGGTTTCCAGCGAGAACCTCGGTCGTGTGTACACAGCCTTAGCTAATCTCCTTGCAGGCTGATTCCCAGTGCAGCTCCCAAACACTGGAAAAATAGATACAAAAAACACACAAAGGCCGCTCTGGATGGGAATAGCATTAAAACCTTTATAGTCTTCAAGTAGGTAACAAAATAAATATTGCACTGGAGATAAAATCGATGTAGCTACATAAACTGTAAAAATGGTGCGAGTAATACCAAACGGTAGCAAAAGCAGTCATAAAAACATGTAGCCAAGTATGATACTGGTATAAAAATGTGTACACCGATACCACTGCTGAATCCAGATGAGGAGGGTTTAACATCAGTCCGTCGGCATGTAGATGTCCCGTGAAGGGAACTATCACAACTCCCAGTGGATGGCTGTAGAATCCCAGGTTGATAGAGGGAAGTGATAGAGGGAAGTGTAACAGCCTTTGCGTGTGGCCGTGTCCCTTCAGATGGACACAGCAAGCCCCGCCTGTGTCCGTGACGTCGCCGGATCTCCGACGGAACTCCCTAAAGGGTCGGAAGCAGGTGGAGAGGTGAGTACCCATCAAAAGAATTTTGATCGATCAAAAAAATTAAAGATTAATAGATGAATTAATAGTTAATTTCCACAGGCCTACACTTTAATACAGGAGGAATCAGAGAGCCAAAGAGAGCTTCTCTAAAGAGATGAGTTTTAGGGATCGTCTGAAAGTGGATAAAGTAGGAGAAAGTCGAGATACACTAAGATACAAGTCAGATTTTGTGCATCCCCTGCGACTTTAATTTCAGTTTTGGTGAGATGCTCCCAGCTCAGGGTAGAGCTACACGCCCCTTGCAGGGGCGACCCATCCATTAGGGGTGTACAGGCGCCATCGCCCTATATGTAGAAAAGATAGATCCATGCATTGCATTAATCTATCCATGGTTGCCGCAGCTACCTCCTATTCAGGCGTCCGGCCCCTTTTAAGATGCCAGGCAGGGGAGTTTTTTTGAAGCACCTGAATAGAGCCAAAGGGGTAGATTCAGGTAGGAGATAAGACGGCTTATCTCCAGTTAAGCCGTTTTATCTCTGCGTTTTATGCGCCCAATCTATGCCACTGATTCATAAAATCAGTTAAGCATAGATTTTCCTTAGATTAGACATGCGTAAGTCTATTACGCTGTCTAATCTTATTTTCATATTTTAGGCTGGCCGCTAGGTAGCAGTTCCGTCTAAAATATGTAAATGAGCCTATACGCTGATTCCCGAACGTACGCCCGGCCGGCGCTATTCAATTACGTCATTTGCGTAGTGTAGTACCGTCGTAATATTATGCCTGCTATATGAGGCGCAGGCAATGTTAAGTATGGACGGCGTGCCGACGCTTTTTTTCCCGTCGTTTACGTAAAACGTTCGCAAATAGGGTTTTGTGTAAGTGCCGTTCACGTCGTTTACACGTCAAATTGACATCGAGATTTGGAGCATGCGCACTGGGAACCAATCACGGCCGGCACATGCGCAGTTTGTTCGGCGCGGGGGCGCGCTTCATTTAAATGATACACGCCCCTACCCGCCGAATTTGAATTTGGCTGGCTCTTTTACGCTACGCCGCCTCAATTTTACAGGCAAGTGCTTTGAGAATAAAGCACTTGCCTGAAAAAGTTGCGGCGGCCTAGTTTAAAAGCCAGATGCTAGGCATGCCTATAGATAGGCATTTCTACGTGAATCTACCCCATAAGCTCTGATAGGCTTAAAAAAAGGTGGAATCAGACCACAGAGCATTGTGCTAGATGTGTTAGAAAAGCAAATGAATATTTGCTTTTCTAACACTGAACCGCCTCTCCCCCAATCAGGAAGCACGGGTCTAATACCCATCACCTGATTAGCTGAAGGCACAGGTGATCCTATTGGACACCTAGCAGAATGGAGGAAGAGACAATGGGCACAGTAGCTGCATTTGATTAGCACAGTAGCTGCACATCATGGGCACAGTGGCTGCATATGATGGGGAACAATGGCTGCATTTGATTGGCACAGTGGCTGCATATGATGGGCACAGTGGCTGCATATGATGTTTACAGTGGCTGCATATGATGGGCACAGTGGCTGCATATGATTCTGTCTTCCAATGTTCACATTATAAAAGGAAGCTAAACTCTGGAAGTTGTGCCAAGAAAAAGTCAGAGGACAAAGGACTAGTGACCAGTACCTTGCAGCTAATCTTTACCCCATTACTGACTTACCATGTCTTTTTTTTTTCACCCTGACAATCATTTTAGTAGAGGCAGGGTTTTTCTTCCTCATATCAGCGCTTCCAGTAAGGAGAACAGTCCCCAAATCTCACTCCACATTTCTTGAGACTAGCAGTCAGTGGCGGAAGGAGCTTAGATAGATCTCACTGCAGATATACAATAAGGCTATAGGCAGAGGAGCACCTAGGCACCCTCACATACCAGGAAGTGCACTGCCATTTAACAGGGAGAATTCAAGACAAAATATTTTTTTCCTTGCTTCTGTGTGGGGCTTCTCTCTTTGCTGTACCATATTGCTTTGGACTCTTTTCCTTGCCGTTTCTATTGTGGCCCTGTGGATCTTGGACTTATTCCTGTGGTCCAGAGTTGCTGTCCTGGACTTACCCCTGGCTGAGTTTTACTGCTACACCATGATCTTTATTCCGGCTTCCCTGGTCCTCCTGGAAGTCTACTTGTAGACCTACTTTTGCTGCACCCCTCCGGTATACTAAAGTTCCCCAACAAACACCACAAAATTTGGGTTCTGTGTTCCCTTGCTCTATGCTTCTAGTTTGTAATGCATGGCAAATCTTCAATGTATGAGTTCCGGTCCTCTTCAATGTCTGTGTATGCGGGTTGCCAGCTCCAGCTGAGTAACGTCTCTTCTGCCCTCATTTCTTGGGTTTATACCACTAAAATCTTCACTAATTATCAGACAATCTCTCATACAAAATCATTACATCGATTGGCTGCTCCGGTGACTGATACTTTAGCAGTTTTTCTGCTTTCTATTGTCTGAACAAAGACGTGCTTATAAGGCCACAATTCCTATTTAATCCGCATATTTCTGCATTTTTGGAATGTGGGAAGTTTCTAGGTTGGCCTGAACATGAATCAATATTTACATTAATAGCGCCTCACAGGCTGCAGAGTCATTTACAATACAGATCAATTCTGTCACGCTCCTAAGCTCCCAGGGATGCTGCTGCTGCTGCTTTCATATACGCTGTGCAACCACCAAAACTTCCTCACACAATAATTTGCGGCCTGGCGAGTTCCAGCCGGCCCGAGACACGTCAATCTGGTGTCATTAACCTACGCAGAGCCACACGACTGCATGGGGCACAGTCGTAGGTTCAATGGTCCATGATCTCTAATTACAGGTCTAATGATTATTCTGCATGACTGCGTACAAGGAAGCCATTTATTGCCCTGAAAGCTTAAAGGACACTTGTACAGGGGCAGAAGAAAGATCAATGCTTGGTTTTTGCAGCATCAGACGATAATACAGCTGTGACAGTGGTCTGCCATTGGGTTCAAGGAGGCAGATTGAGGGGCTCCAGAAGATCTGTTTAGAGTGGAGAAAACTGGTAGTTCAGTTTTCTCTGGGTCTTGTAACTCTTGGTTTGAGGTCTGGAGTCCACAGACTTCGAAGACCTTTCCCGGCCTGGAGTCTGGAGTCCACAGACTTCGAAGACCTTTCCCGGCCTGGAGTCTGGAGTCCACAGACTTCGAAGAGCTTTCCCGGCCTGGAGTCTGGAGTCCACAGGCTTCGAAGAGCTTTCCCAGACTGGAGTCTCCAGTCCACAGACTTCGAAGAGCTTTCCCGGCCTGGAGTCCACAGACTTCGAAGAGCTTTCCCGGCCTGCAGTCTGGAGTCCACAGACTTTGAAGAGCTTTCCCGGCCTGGAGTCTGGAGTCCACAGATTTCGAAGACCTTTCCCGGCCTGGAGTCCACAGTTTTCGAAGAGCTTTCTCAGCTTGGAGTCTGGAGTCCAAAGACTTCAAAGAGCTTTCCTGGCCTGGAATCCACAGGCTCCGAAGAGCTTTCCCAGGTTGGAGTCTGGAGTCCACAGCTTTCAAAGAGCTTTTCCCGGCCTGGAGTCTGATGTCCACAGACTTTGAAGAGCTTTGGGAAAGAAGAAGCCTTTAATGCCGTGTCCAGGTTTTACTGAGTAACAGCAAGCTGTGTGTGCAAGCCTTTATATTCTAGGGCCCGGCCATAGTTCAGGGCTCTACCTGAGAGACAGGCCTGGGCGAGAGAGCAGGATGAGCCCAGTGAGCGCAGCATGGAGATGCAAGAGGTACAGAGCAGTGCTGTGTAATGGTTGGAGGGACCAGAAAAAGGTATGAGATTGAGGTCTGAGTAGTGGTGCTGCAGGAGTGAGCCTGGAGGCTGTTGTTTTTTATGTGAAGTAATAGTGGTAACTTCTGCAAGGGCAACCATTTGTTTACTTTTGATTTAAATACAAGTGGGACATCAAGCACTGAAATGTAGTTCCTTGCTGGTGTGAACTCACTGGAAAGTGCTAATGCCATTGAGGAAATTCTCCAACCATCCACAGCCTTTTTCAACCAGGGTTCCTTCAGAGGTTGCTGGGGGTTCCTTGACCAGCTTCTGCCTCTCAGATGACAAACCACTGACACCAATAATTTTTGAGCTATCTGTAAGGATGACATTCTTCCCACTGATCACCAATGTAAGGAGTATTCTTCTCACTGATCACCAATGTAAGGAGTATTCTTCTCACTGATCACCAATGTAAGGGACATTCTTCCCACTGATCACCAATGTAAGGGACATTCTTCTCACTGATCACCAATGTAAGGAACATTCTTCTCACTGATCACCAATGTAAGGGACATTCTTCTCACTGATCACCAATGTAAGGAACATTCTTCCCACTGATTACCAATGTAAGGGACATTCTTCTCACTGATCACCAATGTAAGGAACATTCTTCTCACTGATCACCAATGTAAGGGACATTCTTCTCACTGATCACCAATGTAATGGACATTCTTCTCACTGATCACCAATGTAAGGAACATTCTTCTCACTGATCACCAATGTAAGGGGCATTTTTCTCACTGATCACCAATGTAAGGAACATTCTTCTTACTGATCACCAATGTAAGGAGCATTCTTCCCACTGATCACCAATGTAAGGACCATACTTCCCAGTGATCACCACTGTAGGGGACATTCTTCTCACTGACCACCACTGTAAGGAACATTCTTCTCATTGTTCACCAATGTATGGAACATTCTTCCCACTGATCACCAATGTAAGGGACATTCTTCTCACTGATCACCAATGTAAGGAACATTCTTCTTACTGATCACCAATGTAAGGAACATTCTTCTCACTGACCACCAATGTAAGGGACATTCTTCTCACTGACCACCACTGTAAGGGACATTCTTCTCACTGATCACCAATGTAAGGAACATTCTTCTCACTGATCACCAATGTGAGGGACATTCTTCCCACTGATCACCAATGTAAGGAACATTCTTCTCATTGATCACCAATATAAGGAACTTTCTTCTTACTGACCACCAATGTAAGGAACATTCTTCCCACTGATCACCAATGTAAGGAACATTCTTCTCACTGATCACCAATGTAAGGAACATTCTTCCCACTGATCACCAATGTAAGGAACATTCTTCTCACTGATCACCAATGTAAGGAACATTCTTCTCACTGATCACCAATGTAAGGGACATTCTTCTCACTGACCACCAATGTAAGGAACATTCTTCCCACTGACCACCAATGTAAGGAACATTCTTCCCACTGATCACCACTGTAAGGACCATACTTCCCAGTGATCACCACTGTAGGGGACATTCTTCTCACTGACCACCACTGTAAGGAACATTCTTCTCATTGTTCACCAATGTATGGAACATTCTTCCCACTGATCACCAATGTAAGGAACATTCTTCTTACTGATCACCAATGTAAGGAACATTCTTCTCACTGACCACCAATGTAAGGGACATTCTTCTCACTGACCACCACTGTAAGGGACATTCTTCTCACTGATCACCAATGTAAGGAACATTCTTTTCACTGATCACCAATGTAAGGGACATTCTTCTCACTGATCACCAATGTAAGGGACATTCTTCTCACTGATCGCCAATGTAAGGGACATTCTTCCCACTGATCACCAATGTAAGGGACATTCTTCTCACTGACCACCAATGTAAGGAACATTCTTCCCACTGACCACCAATGTAAGGAACATTCTTCCCACTGATCACCAATGTAAGGAACATTCTTCTCACTGACCACCAATGTAAGGGACATTCTTCTCACTGATCACCAATGTAAGGGACATTCTTCTCACTGATCACCAATGTAAGGGACATTCTTCTCACTGATCACCAATGTAAGGGACATTCTTCTCACTGATCACCAATGTAAGGGACATTCTTCTCACTGATCACCAATGTAAGGAACATTCTTCCCACTGACCACCAATGTGAGGAACATTCTTCCCACTGATCACCAATGTAAGGAACATTCTTCTCACTGACCACCAATGTAAGGGACATTCTTCTCACTGATCACCAATGTAAGGGACATTCTTCTCACTGACCACCACTGTAAGGGACATTCTTCTCACTGATCACCAATGTAAGGAACATTCTTCTCACTGATCACCAATGTAAGGGACATTCTTCTCACTGATCACCAATGTAAGGGACATTCTTCTCACTGATCGCCAATGTAAGGGACATTCTTCCCACTGATCACCAATGCATGGGACATTCTTTCCACTGATCACCAATGTAAGGAACATTCTTCTCATTGATCACCAATGTAAAGAACTTTCTTCCCACTGACCACCAATGTAAGGGACATTCTTCTCACTGATCACCAATGTAAGGAACATTCTTCCCACTGACCACCAATGTAAGGGACATTCTTCCCACTGATCACCAATGTTAGGAACATTCTTCTCACTGATTACCAATGTAAGGAACATTCTTCCCACTGATCACCAATATAAGGAACATTCTTTTCACTGATCACCAATGTAAGGGACATTCTTCTCACTGATCACCAATGTAAGGGACATTCTTCTCACTGATCGCCAATGTAAGGGACATTCTTCCCACTGATCACCAATGTAAGGGACATTCTTCTCACTGACCACCACTGTAAGGGACATTCTTCTCACTGATCACCAATGTAAGGAACATTCTTTTCACTGATCACCAATGTAAGGGACATTCTTCTCACTGATCACCAATGTAAGGGACATTCTTCTCACTGATCGCCAATGTAAGGGACATTCTTTCCACTGATCACCAATGTAAGGGACATTCTTCTCACTGACCACCAATGTAAGGAACATTCTTCCCACTGACCACCAATGTAAGGAACATTCTTCCCACTGATCACCAATGTAAGGAACATTCTTCTCACTGACCACCAATGTAAGGGACATTCTTCTCACTGATCACCAATGTAAGGGACATTCTTCTCACTGATCACCAATGTAAGGGACATTCTTCTCACTGATCACCAATGTAAGGGACATTCTTCTCACTGATCACCAATGTAAGGAACATTCTTCTCACTGATCACCAATGTAAGGAACATTCTTCTCACTGATCACTAATGTAAGGAACATTCTTCCCACTGATCACCAATGTAAAGCACATTCTTCCCACTGATCACCAATGTAAGGGACATTCTTCTCACTGACCACCACTGTAAGGGACATTCTTCTCACTGATCACCAATGTATGGAACATTCTTCTCACTGATCACCAATGTAAGGGACATTCTTCTCACTGATCACCAATGTAAGGGACATTCTTCTCACTGATCGCCAATGTAAGGGACATTCTTCCCACTGATCACCAATGCATGGGACATTCTTTCCACTGATCACCAATGTAAGGAACATTCTTCTCATTGATCACCAATGTAAAGAACTTTCTTCCCACTGACCACCAATGTAAGGGACATTCTTCTCACTGATCACCAATGTAAGGAACATTCTTCCCACTGACCACCAATGTAAGGCACATTCTTCCCACTGATCACCAATGTTAGGAACATTCTTCTCACTGATTACCAATGTAAGGAACATTCTTCCCACTGATCACCAATATAAGGAACATTCTTAATAGTGATCACCAATGTAAGGGACATTCCGGTCACAATTTGGAGACCACGGACTTAGATGAAGGTAGTGTAGAAATTCAGATAATCCATAATGGTTCAGAGTTGCTTCCTCAAAGCTGTACTTACTTTCTCTTATGGTGGTTCTCACTGTGATCTAGATATACATTGTTGGTCCAAAACCATAACTATGTAACAATAACAAACTGCCATACCTATATGTGCCTTTAATACACAGTAAAACAGAGCAAGAAATCAGAGTCTAGAGAGCCAACCAAGAGAAATGACAGGACCGGCGGTGATATTTTTCATACGCAGTGACAAATAATTAGGGCAATCAAATCCTAGCGAATAATTGCGCCGGAAATTGAATCAAATCTAAAATCAAATCTGCATATTAAATATGAATATCAAAAGTAAACAGCCTGGACAGCATTGCTGTCAAGCAAGCAATAGAGTGTGTGGCAGATAAGAGAGAACTAAGAGGGGGGAGGGGAAGGGGGGGGCTTTCTTATTTTCCCAAAGTGACATTTTACTGGTATGTACAAATACGCAACATAAAATGTCAGTGTAGCGGAATAATTGATATCTTGCGTGTCGTTTAGACATTTTTATTCTCTCCGGAGCTCCCTATTCGCTCGTTCATATATCAATGCGGTTGATCAGCGGATGTCAGTAGATAAAGTAAACAGCGTTAGATTTTCCCAGCAGTGGGGAGCTGAGGGGCTGATAGAAGAACAAAAACATAAATGAATTATTCAGATGTCGGTTTGTTTTTTAACTCCCCGTTGAAAAGAGATATAAAAGGATAACTAAATCCAAGGACAAAAAAAAAAAGAAGCTTGGTGGCCGCGCTTGTGTTGCTTTTTCGGGCTAAGAACATTTTCAGCAAGTACAGAAAAATAGATGCAGCTACCTTCAGGTGAGTGTTGGGTCACTGGCAAAAATGAGAGGCCCCCCCATACCCACTTAAGGACTGCCCCCTGCCTACACCGTGCTGCGGATGGGCACAGCATTTGTACGTCACTGCCTGCTTTTGGGTTTAGGGTGCATGCGTGCCCCTCCGGCATGATTTTACACAGGGGGGGGGGGGTCTGTCAGCAGTCAACACAGGGCTCTGTACAGAGGGAATGGTCTCTTTGTTTCTTATTCCTGCAAAAGCAGGGATAGGAAACAAAGACATAGTTAGTAAAAAGCAGAACACTTTACACACTTAGATTGTGAGCTCTAAGGAGCGGGGCCCTCTGATTCCTACTGTAGTAAAGTGTATAGTATTCGTACTGCCTACCCTCAAGTTGTAAAGTGCTGCGTAAACTGTTGGCGCTAAATAAATCCTGTATAATAATAATAGTAATAATAACAACTCACATTCATGGGTGGGACCTGCTTATCAGCTGTGTCCAATCACAGCCCAGAGCCCTGTGTCGACATTAAAAACAGAGCTCTGCACAGAGGGAACGATCTCTCTGTTTCTCCTCCCTGCAAAGCAAGGAGAAGGAACTTTTTTTTTTTTTTTTTTTATAAATAATTTTTATTATTCAACGCATGATATTATCTTACATATTGTGCACATATTCAAGTACAAAAATGCAATACATATTAAATAAGTAAAAATATGTGTTAAACTCTTATTTCCAAACTTGCACTCTTATCTATACCTCTTTTATATATTATTGTGCTTTTATTTTGTGTGTATTTTCATATACCACCCACCCCCTCCCGTCCCTACCCTTCCCGCACCACCTAATCATACTCATAAGTATTTGATTTTACCTCATTTATTTTCTCATTTCCTTACCCTACCCTTCTTCAATCCTAATATTTATCTCCTAAGTCCTTCCCTTATCGACTGTGGAGGCGAGAGTCTATCATCGCATAGCCAGGTTTGCCATATTTGATTGAATTTCCCGGTGTCCCCCCTCCGGCTGTATGTTAATCTTTCTCTATGGAGTAGAGAGTTCACTAGTAAAACCCACTGCCTTCCCGTTGGGACCTCTGGTGCCATCCAGTATCGTGCTATGAGTTTTCTTGCTAGGTATAATATCCTAGTTAACATTATGTACATTCCAATTGGGAGTGTTTCCATCTCTATGGCCCCCAGTATATATATCAGAGGATTCAATGGGATGGATATCCGTGCAAGTCTACTTATGTGCTGAGAGATCTCCTCCCAATACCGGTGCAGTTTTGGACATCTCCAGATCAGGTGAATAAAGTCACCCTGATGTATTTTGCACTTCGGGCATAGCGGGGAATCTCTTCCTCCCCATCTATATATCTGCTCTGGCGTTCTATATGCCCGGTGCAGTATAAACAGCTGCGATAGTCTGTGGGATGCTGATATCGATACTACTGGGATACATTCTACGGCCCTTTTCCAAAGGCTTTCGTCTATATTCCCTACGTCTTCAGCCCATTTACTACGGCATTTTAAGGCTGTATAGTCCTGTGCCCTAGATATTATTTCCCTATATATTTTAGATATTAGCCCTTTCCGATCCTCTACTCCGAGTACTGTCTTAATTAGGGGAACTTCCGATATTATTAGAGATTGTGTTTTGTGTTGTGCCTGTAACGCGTGCCGGAGTTGGAGGTATTGGTAGAATCCCTTTGATTCTAACTGGAATTCTTGACACAACTGCTCATATGTCTTCAATACCTCTCCTTCATACAGCTGCTTGAAATATTGTATCCCTTTCTTTTTCCACATAATAAATCCCTTTAGATCTTGTATTTCCGGGTACCTTGGGTTATTCCATATCGGGGTAAGGGGCAACGGCCCCCATACTCCCAAAGCTTTCCTGACCTCTCCCCATACCCTTTTGAGTAAAATACCTGACGGGGCTGAACGTGGTATACTAGGGAGGTCCATTTCCAGGTGTGATGCTGCCACTAATGCAGGATCGCAACTTGTTACCATATTACAAATAGAGTCCTCGTTTTTTTCCCGTCCCCATCCCGCTAAATGTTGGATCTGAACAGCCAAAAAATATGTTTTGGGGTGAGGAACTGCAAGGCCACCCCTATCCTTACTGTACTGAAGGGTGGCCAAGCTGATCCTAGCCACCTTTTTCTTCCATATCAGAGCTCTCATCAATGTTTCACTCTGTTTGAACCATTTATTTGTAATCCACATAGGGGAATTGTGAAAAACGTATAGAAGCTGTGGTGCCCAAATCATTTTTTTTTTTTTTTTTTTTTTTTTTTTCATTTTAATTAGGTTTGCTCGGCCCACTACCGACAGAGGAAGTTTGCACCAGCTGTTGCATTTCTCCCTCTGTCTAGCCAATAGTGGGACCAGATTTAACTGCAGGTATTCCGCCGGATCTGGCGATATCACTACTCCTAAATATTTGAATCTATTGCTTATAACAATCTGCTCTGCTCCAGGTGGCAATGGTGCCTCCATTGGATCTATAGGCATCAGGGTTGACTTTGACCAATTAATAGTAAACCCTGAAAAACGTCCGAACTTCCCAATGATCTGCATCACCGCATGTAACGATGCGGAGGAATCGCCCAAATAAATTAGCGCGTCATCTGCATACAGTGGTATCTTCTCTTCCCTCTGGCCCCTACGGAATCCCATCACCTCACTGGAGTTACGAACATATATAGCCAGAGGTTCAACCGCCAAAGCAAACAACAATGGGGACAGTGGGCACCCTTGCCGAGTCCCTCTATGGAGCTTGAATACAGATGAAAGACTATTGTTAATGCGAAGTCTAGCTCGGGGGTCAGAATACAGCACCTTCACCCATTTTATAAACCTGTCTCCCATTCCAAATCTTGCCAATACTTCCACGAGGTAGGGCCACTCCACACTGTCAAATGCTTTGGCAGCATCCAGTGAAAGAATGGCCCTACCACCCGGGTTGTCCACCGGCATCTGTAGATTCAGATAAAGTCGCCGTATATTATCCGCAGTAGAACGAGATGGTATAAAGCCACATTGATCCCTATGTATCAGTTTTCCTATCACTCGCGATAGCCTTGAAGCCAGTATTTTGGCCAATATCTTGACATCTGCGTTTAGCAGAGATATTGGGCGATATGAATCGGGCAACAATTTATCCTTTCCTGGCTTTAATATGACTATAATTATAGCTTCCTGCATGCTCTCTGGTAGGGTGCCTGTTTCGGTTACCTCCTGCAAGGTCTGTAACAAGGGTGGCAGAAGTGTCTCTTCATACTGAGAGTACACCTCTGCCGGTATACCATCAGGGCCTGGGGACTTGTGTAACGCAGCCTCATGCAGGGCGTTCTTCAACTCTAACATGGTTATAGGTAAGTTTAGCATTTCCCTATCTACTTCGGATAATTGTGGAAAAGTGCATGATTGCAAGAAATCAGTCATTTCTGATGTATTATACCTGGCTTTAGAGGAATATAAGTCCTCATAGTAATTTTGAAAAACCTTCAGGATATCAGGCCCTGTGATATTCATCTCCCCTGTATTCGCCTTTATTGCTGTAATATTTGAGGATTCCTGTTGTCCCCTTACTATAAGGGCAAGTAGACGTCCCGTATTTTCCCCTTCCTCAAAATAACTTTGTTGTTGAAAGTATCTGCTCTTCTCTGCTGTCGTTAATAAAACAGTATTATAAAGGGTTTGTACTTCCTTCCAAGAATCATGCCTACCTTGAGAGGGGTCTGCGATCAGGGCTTGTTCCCTAGCTTTCAGTTCATCTCGTATCCTTTTTTCCCATACCTTAGATCGGGCTTTAATACTCGAGATCTCTTTTATCAGGCAGCCCCTCAGGAATGCTTTGAGTGCATCCCATACGGTCACTGCACTGGCGGGCCCCCTATTAAAGTGATAAAACTCCCTTATAGCTTCCCCTGTACCATCCGTGGATGGCAACAGGGTCAGCCAATATGGGTTCATTTTCCATGGCATATGATCCGGTGTCATATTAATATTAAGTTTTACCCAAAATGGCAAATGATCGGATAATAGACGAGGCTCATAGGCCGAGTCCATTACCCGGTGCGTTAATAGATCATTCCCCAGCCCTAAATCAATGCGAGAGAGTCCATTGTGTGTGGCAGAGTAGCATGAATAGCATCTCTCATCTACATGTCTCTCTCGCCAGACATCATGAAGACCTATTTCCGAAAGCAGTGAAGCAAACGCAGTTTTATTAGCCCTCTGCCCTATTCCTCTAGATGAGAGAGATATTCTGTCCAGGTTTCTATCAAGTGTGTTGTTGAAATCACCTAGTACTAGTACCGGAACGTCTGGGGATAGCGCCATAAATTGCGCCAAATTCCTAAGTGGTGCCGCCGTGAATGGTGGAGGAATATACATTGAAGCAATGATACACAACAGACCATTAATTTTACACAATAAAAAAACATATCTGCCCTCTCTATCTATCTGCTGTTGCAGACACTCAAAAGTTACATTAGCTGAGATCAGCACACTCACTCCTCTGGAATAGGAGGAGTGTGTTGAGTGGTATTGCACTGGGTATTTTCGTGAATTTAATAAGTGTATCGTGTCAGGGCGCATATGCGTTTCCTGTAGACAGATTACCTGTGGTTTCGTTTCGCTGAGATATTTAAACATTGCCTTTCTTTTGATCTTGTCTCCTAAACCCCTGACATTCCATGTCATCAACATTAATCCCTTGTTATTCCTATTCGCCATTGCCCTTAACACAGAAGGCTATTCTATATACGCTGCCATAAAGAAAAGGAGAAAAAAAAAAAAAAGGGAAAAGATTTTAAATAGACAGACTTTAGAGATATTTCCCTTTAACTCTGCAACCTTTCCATTCATTTCAAAATGTTGATAGTATCTTGTGTTTCCCCTTCTTTCAGTGCTTATTTGTGTCTTAATTTTATTCATCTGGTAAACCTATGCTATCTACGTAACAATCTCTATATTTACACAGTGTATCCATATATATTGGTGGTGTGACCCCCCTCTTCCCTCCCCTCCTCCCCCCCCCCTCAATCTCCCTCCCACCCCCCCTCCTCCCGCCCCCCCCCTGCCCAGCTGGGCCTACCCTTAGGACTGTGACCACTACATACCACCCACTCCCCCTCTCTTTCCCAGTAACATTCATCCTAAGAACCCTGAACCCCCCCCCCCCCCCCTGCTGGTGGTATTATCCTAGTGCTCCCTCTTCCCCTTTCTTTTCTTCCCTTCAGGATTCCACCTTCTGTTGTTATTTTCCTCTCCCATTACTGTGTTTTACCACCCCCTTTTGTGATTTGATTAATTTGGTTAAGGAAAAAACAAAACAACAAAAAAAAAAAAAGAAAATCATATAATTTCTTATTTTCGAGTTCTTAAATTCTATGTCTCCCTCTTATTTTCTTCCAACCATTTTTCTACACTTATTGGGGAGTCAAACAATCGAATGCCATCCGCTGTGGTCACTCGTAAGCGAGCAGGGTATAGCAGAGCATAAGTCATCTTGTGTTGTTGAAGAATTCGCTTAATCGGTCTAAAAGCCGCTCTTTGTCTTTGAAGGTCTGGTGAAAAATCCTGGTATAATGAAATCTTTGCCCCTTTGTAGGCGATCTCTCCCTTTTCTCTGGCTTTTCGAAGCAGTGTTGCTTTATCGCTATAATTAAGTATTTTCATAAGCATTGGTCTCGGGTATCCACTCTCCTGTCGGATTTTAGTGGGGACTCGGTGGGCTCGTTCTATACAAAAGAAGGGTGAAAATTATGCAACTCCAAACTCCTCCTTGAGCCATCCTTCCAAAAAGGCAACAGGATCAGTTCCCTCACTCCGCTCTGGCATGCCTATTATTCTAACATTACACCTTCGATTTCTATTCTCGAATTCATCGATTTTTGCGGCCTGGGTGTCTATTTGTTTCTTCAAGCCCAGAACTTCCTGTCTTAGCGGCAGTAAAATGTCCTCGGCGGCACTTACTCTCTCCTCCAGACTAGTTGTTCTTTTCTCTGTCTCTTTCAGCCTTCCTCCCATTGAAACAAGCTCTTCCTTAATGCTTTTCAACTGTTGATCCACACCGGTCACCATTTCCTTACATGCATTTATAGCTAACAAGAGATCTTTCATTGTAGGCTCACCTTCGTTTCCTACAGATCCGGCCTCCATGTTCTCCTCACCTGGATTAGGGGGGCTTATTGAGCTTATTTTATTTGTTACAGTGATAGGTTTTTCTGCCCCTTTAGTGTTCCCCTTTTTTATTTTTGTAGCCGCTATCGGTTCTGCCTGTGCTGATACTTGGGGGTTACTTTGGCTTTTCCTTGTCCCCGATACCCCCAATTGGGTCGATTGCTGAGGTTTTGCAGGAGACAAGGTGTTTCGGGCAAATCGTTCAAGCTTTGCTGCCGCTGCCTTTGCTTGGTTTGCTTGTTTTTTTGCCGCCCGTGTTACCGAGGCGACCTCCTGGGTTGTCTGATGTTGTGCTGTCTGTGTTGTCTGTTGCTCTACTCCTTGTCTCTTAGACATAATAGCTGATAGGAGATTTGTTGCTCTCCCTGAAAATGAAAAGGGAGTGCACAAAACAGGCCCCAAAGTAAAAAAAAATTATATGCCCTGCATACAATTTTTCACGTTTTTGTCTGAGTGACATTATGTTCTTATTCTTATTGTTTTGTTATAGTGTTACTACAGTGTCACTACACCCCTCCAAGCAACAACCCCGGTATCCACACTCAGCTTTAGCTGTTAATACTTGGTTAATACTTGGTTAGTAGCAGTTAGTAATAATCACCGGTATTGCTACAGCTATGCTTATTGTACAAGGGTATCGCTTTAAAGTCCTTTTAATCACCTCAAAGTCACCTCCAAAAAAAAAAAAAATTGATAAACTGAAAAAGGAAAGCCACCGAACAGTCCTTAAAAGAGCTTATAGTGGTTACTTCAAAGTGTTCAAAACACCAAAATCAGCGTTTTTGAATACTTTGGATTTTTTTTAATTGGCTGGCGAGTAAACCGGAAGTGACGTTGTGAAGTTGTGATGTCACTCCCGGGTTACTACAGGTGATACTCCAAAAATTTGAATATCGTGCAAAAAGTTAATTTATTTCACTAATGCAACTTAAAAGGTGAAACTAATATATGAGATAGACTCATTACATGCAAAGCAAGATAGTTCAAGCCGTGATTTGTCATCATTGTGATGATTATGGCTTACAGCTCATGAAAACCCCAAATCCACAATCTCAGAAAATTAGAATATTGTGAAAAGGTGCAATATTCTAGGCTCAGAGTGTCCCACTCTAATCAGCTAATTAAGCCATAACACCTGCAAAGGGTTCCTGAGCCTTTAAATGGTCTCTCAGTCTGGTTCAGTAGGAATCATAATCATGGGAAAGATTGCTGACCTGACAGTTGTGCAGAAAACCATCACTGACACACTCCATAAGGAGGGAAAGCCTCAAAAGGTAATTGCAAAAGAAGTTGGATGTTCCCAAAGTGCTGTAGCAAAGCACATTAATAGAAAGTTATGTGGAAGAGAAAAGTGTGGAAGAAAAAAGGTGGACAAGCAGGAGGAATGAGTGCAGCCTGGAGAGGATTGTCGGGAAAAGCCCATTTAAAAGTGTTGGGGACTTTCACAAGAAGTGGACTGAGGCTGGAGTCAGTGCATCAAGAGCACCACACACAGACGGATCCTGGACATGGGCTTCAAATGTCGTATTCCTCTTGTCAAGCATCCTGATCAACAAACGTCAGAAGCGTCTTACCTGGGCTAAAGAAAAACACACCTGGTCTGGTGCTCAGTGGTCCAAAGTCCTCTTTTCTGATGATCTCATTTGGAAACCAAGGAGCCAGAGTATGGAGGAAGAATGGAGGAAACCAAGGAGCCAGAGTATGGAGGAAGAATGGAGGACACCAAGGAGCCGGAGTATGGAGGAAGAATGGAGAGGCACACCCTGCAAGATGCTTGAAGTCCAGTGTGAAGTTTCCACAGTCTGTGATGATTTGGGGAGCCGTGTCATCTGCTGGTGTTGGTCCACTGTGCTTCATTAAGTCCGGGGTCACCGCCGCCGTCTACCAGGAGATTTTAGAGCACTTCATACTTCCTTCCACAGACGAGCTCTATGGAGATGCTGACTTCATTTTCCAGCAGGACTTGGTACCTGCCCACACTGTCAAAAGCACCAAAACCTGGTTCAATGACCGCGGGTTTACTGTGCTTGATTGGCCAGCAAAATCGCCTGACCTGAACCCCATAGAGAATCTGTGGGGCATTGCCAAGAGAAAGATGAGAGACATGAGACCCAACAATGCAGAAGAGCTGAAGGCCGCTATTGAAGCATCCTGGTCTTCCAGGATGCACCCTGTGTCCCTGCAGAGCCCTTCCGGGACAATACAGTGTCCCGGAAAGAAATAGAGGACACAGCCACCCCCAATAGCGGATAAGCAGACAAGGAGGAAACAGTAGCGTGGTCAGGAAACAAGGGATCAATCACAAGCGGCTGCAGGCTGGGATCAAGCAGAAGAGAAGTCAAAGAACAGGCCAAGGGTCAAACACAGAGGGTAGCAGATAAGGATCAGGCAATAGAGAAGTCCAGGAACAGGCCGAGGGTCAAACACAGATGGTAGCTAATTGGGATCAGGCAAATAGAGAAGTCCAGGAACAGGCCAAGGGTCAAACATAGGTGGTTGCAGACACAATGGTAGCAGAGCAGACAAATTGCAAGGCACTGGCTGGGAAGGCACAATAACCTGGCAATGGGGAAGTGCTGAGACAAAGCTTTTATAGGAAGTTAATGGGAGGAGCTAGGGGTTCAAGGTTCAACAAAAATCAAGACACAAGGCAGTGTATTCCAATAGATCAGGTAGGTTAGTCCAGCAAATCAGACAGGGAGCTGTCTAGCATCCCAGATAGCTCAGTGGTAAGAGACAATGGCAAACACAGATAAGGTCCCAGGTTGAAGTCCAGGCCCTGACACAGTGACACTTTACTCTCAGACAGTGGGGCCAGGAGCGAGGCCTGCGCCTAGTGCAGTACTGCTGTCCCCACCCACCTCGGAACCTACTTCTCAGGCACCCAGCATTAAGCAGCAGGGACTGGTGTGATCTTTACTCTCCAGATAGTGACACCTCTTTTCCTTCTACACCTGTGGCTCATGCAGAGGGAGTGACAGCAGCACTGCATCTGGTGGCAGGTTCTGCAAGTGGCCCATTCACCTGACAAATAACCCGCCGCCAAATTCCCCATCAACCCCGAGACTACATTTCCCCTGCCCCCCTTTATCTTTTTAGGCCGGAAGGTGAGAGAGGGGGTGTGTCCCTGAATGGCACTTTGGAAATGTGGCCACCCTATGTACCATGTGATCACTGTGACTAATCACAGCTAGCCACAAGTATACAATGGACGGCATGAAAGGAAGCTATTCATTTTTTACAACTTGTCATGTGGTCTGCTGTGATTGGCCACAGAGATCACATGACACTGGCAGCGGGCAGGTATAGTGATCAGTCATCCACTGTGTCCGGCGGAGCGGCCACTCTCGTGAAGACGTCATATGAAGTCCTCTAAGAACAATAGCGTTCCCGTTATTTTACAATGATGCGGGCGGGAAGCAATTAAAAATCATAATTGTTTTGTTAGAAAACTACTTAGGATCTCCATTCATTAGTACTTTTTGGATAAAAGAGGCCCTGGAGAATAAAATGGTGGTAAGTTGGAATCTTTTATGTCACACTGTATTTGAACAGCCACTTGCAGATGGGGTGCAGAGTGAATAATTCACACAGGCGGATGTAATAAACTTATTTTGAAGAAATGTAGCAAAAGTGCAGTGGGTACAGTGTAGCATGACCGCGCATGTCATGGATATGCAATAATGTCTGGCAGCTTACCTGTCTCTTCATGTGTTGATTAGAGGCCTGACTTTCTTACCTGGCTGCCTTTATCATCTCTCCTCCCTGTATGGCTCCACCCCAGGCCATCCCAGGAAATCTATATTAACCACTGCACTTCTGGTCTGCGGTGCTGATCAATGTTGTTTGTTAGTATTGTGTTCCTGCTTGTCGTGTGCTACGTTATCTCTGTGTACCAACTTTGGCTTGTCTACTCCTGTTTGCCTGTGATCAAAAAGAATAAAGGCAAAGCCCCCTAGTCGGACTTTAAAGGCACCTGTTTGCCTGTGACCCTGACCCTTGGCCATACTCGTCTGCTTGTTGCCCCGACCTCGGCTTACCCTTCACTATTGCTTGTGTCCTGAGTGGCTGCTTACCCTCTCTCCATACAGAGCTTGACCTAGGGGACTCCAGGGGCCGCGACCTGGATCCAGTAGAAGCAAAGGCCATCCTCACCACTAGAGGCTCTGGTGAACACCAACTAGGTCTTACACTCTGCGCCCTGGGGAATCTTGGGCTCAAGCTTCCTTTAGGATCCCTGTCTGTGCCCCAGTGAACCTCTCCGCCATATCCACTCTGTGGTTCATCCGCAGCAGTCTGCTATAGGGTTCACTACCTTGTGGTGCACCCCTGCCTCCAACGGGGTGCACTTGTCATCTGACCACAGGTGACCTGACAGCGCAATTGCCATTCAAATTGCGACAGCGCTGAAAGTTGAAAATTGTCACAAAGGCGGTGAAACTGCCCGGTATTGAAGTGGTTAATGCAGTCAGACTTTAATGAAGGATAATCTGTAATTCTCTGCTTTGGGTTCTCTATCGTTATTTGCACCCGATTATTAAATAAAACGGAATAAATCCCCCGTGTTTCCGCTTCTTTACTTGAATAATTTCAGGCCGGTTTGGATGAAATGAGGCCTTTCACTGTGGAATTAATTGTGTCTTTGGTGTTGTAGCTCTACAGCTGTCACTTGTCATAGAAGATCCTAACACAACCAGACTGATGGTGATGTCCCACAGGAAATAATGAAACTTGTAATTCAAGGAGCTGTGTACTTTGTCTGCGGTGTCACCGGCCTATAAATTATCACGGAGAGACGCCTATTATACAAATCTGACTTTGTGTAGAGTAATATCACCTCTTACAATCAGAGTTTTGCAGATAAAAAAAATAAGATACAAAAATGTTACATCTCTTCAATCCGAGATTTAAGGATCAGCATGACAATATGTGTGATTAACTTTCACTAAATAAAAGATCAAAATCCATTCTACAACATCATAGAAGCTTTATACCCCCCCCCCCCCCCCCCCCCCCCAGGGCTGGACTGGGACGAAAATTTGGCCCTGGACTTCACCCAGACCGGCCCACTTTGACAGGTCTCTCCCATAGCGCCCGGACAAACCCCCCCGGCCAGCAAACCCTGATGTCCACCCAAGCCCCTCCTCCCCCTTCACTAGCCTTTAGAGACAGAGGAGCAGAGGGGGGCGGCGGTCCAGTGTCACTGAAGCCGGCCCACTGAGCCATCGGCCCACCGGGAAACTCCCTGTAGTCCCAATGGCCAGTCCATCCCTGCCCCCCCCCCCCTTCAGTCTTGCTCAGTTGTACCGGCTCCTCTCCTGGACTGAAAAGGCTTCCTCTGATTTCACCGCACACTGTGAGCTTCTCACCGTGTGCATTAGAAGCTGCAGTAAGTCAGATAGAGCCCAGCCTCATTTCCTTACTGGAGGATGTCCAGCAGCATATAGCCCAGGGGGTCTCCAAACCTCCCTTACATTAGTGTCCCCATCAGAGCACCCCTTACACCAGAATCTGCCTTAGGAGTCCCCCCTTTAAAGGGGTTGTAAAGGTAAAAGTTTTCTCACCTTAATGCATTCTATGCATTAAGGTGGAAAAACATCTGCGGATTAGCGCTCCCCCAGCCCCACCCCCCCCTTTTACTTACCTGACCCCTCGAAAGTCCTGCGCCGTGAACGCGCTTGCTTCTCAGCCAGGCTTCTCGGCTCATTCATTGGTTGATTGAAAGCAACGCAGCCATTGTCTGGCGCTCCTGTCAATCACATCCAATGATGCAGCACGCCGGGGGGCGGGGCCGAGTGATACAGTGAGCGGCTATGGCTCGCTCGCATGAAGGTGATGAGTTTTTGCGAGCGGGAGCCGAGACAGCCGCTGAGGGACCCCAGAAGACCAGGTTCGGGGCCACTCTGTGCAAAACGAGCTGCACAGTGGAGGCAAGTATAACATGTTTGTTATTTAAAAAAAAAAAAAAATCCTTTATTTATCCTTTAATCAGGATACCAGGAGTGGCCCGTCTATTGTGGGCGCACAGATGCCGCCCCACCCCCTATCCATGTCCCTCCGTGATTTTAAATGGGAAGGAGCGGTATACATAAGATGCTGCTTGCAGGAGATTTTTTTTCTCTCCCGCCGGCGCATCGCCTCAGTGTGAAAGCCCTTTATTTATAGTGCAAAACAAACCTGAAATACTCCTCAGTGTGAAAGGGGCCTTAAATTAACAATAACAATAATTTTTTTTAAAGTGCCCCTGTCCCCGTGTGCTCGCATGCAGAGGCGAACGCATACGTAAGACCCGCCCACATATGAAAATGGTGTTCAAACCACACATGTGAGGTATCGCCGCGAAGGTTAGAGCGAGAGAAATAATTCTAGCTCTAGACCTCCGCTGTAACTCAAAACATGTAACCGGTAAAAAAAATGTAAGCGTCGTCCATGGAGATTTTTAAGTATCGAAGTTTGGCGCCATTCCAATTTAAAAAATTGCTGCGCAAATACCATGCAAGATAAAAAATTTGCAATGACCGCCATTCTATTCTCTAGGGTCTCTGCAAAAAAAACATATATAGGGCCAGATTCAGGTAGAGTTGCGCTGGAGTAATTCGATATGCGCCGCGTAACTGTGAAGATGCGCCGTCGTTTCTATGTGCCCGTACCCACCAAACTAGATGCGCCCAATAACGGGCCATTTGCGACCGGCGGAACGTTCCGACGCCAGAGTATCGTCAGCGCTTAATTTCGCTTGGCGCATCAGTCGCGCCTATTGATTTCCCCTGCAAATATGCAAATTTAAGGATTTTTCCCAATTCACGAACGGATTAGCACCATACGCTGGCTACATGCGCCGCGCGTATCTCGTCCGTCCGGCGCAAAGTTATTTCTACAAAAGGCTGCTTTATCTTTACTCCAGACGGCCACAGGTCAGCAGGAGAGCAGCTACAGCAGCGTTACCGACGAAACTAGCAAGCTGAACAACCACACTTGCAAGGACAACACCTCTGTGTGCCAACATGCCGGGGGCACTCGTGGTCCTAAGACTAGTACTGGGTCCCTCGCTACGGAGGAGGCGGGCACATGAGAGGATATACCGCACGCGTATGAACCTCTTTGGCATGGGTGATGAGGAGGTAAATCGCCTCTTCAGATTCAGCCCAGATGCAATACTTGAACTAACCACAACCCTGCAGGATGACATCACCAGCAAGACACACCGCTCACAAGCAGTGCAGCCACTGGTGAAGGTCCTGGCAACACTTCATTTCCTTGCCAGTGGATCATTCCAGCGTACAAGTGGAGTGGTGGCTGGGATGTCACAATCCTCCATAAGCAGATGTGTGCACCAGGTTGTCCCTGCAATCCTCAGACGCATGTCCAACCAGTTCATCAGACCAACCACTGAGGAGCTGCGGCTGAAGGCAATGACAGATTTCTACAACATTGCCAGATTCCCACGCACTGTGGGGGCCATTGATTGCACACAGGTGGCCTTTCAGCCCCCCAGTGCCACAGAGCACATATACCGCAATCGGAAGCATTGGCATTCCATCAACGTACAGGTGATAGCCGATGCCCAACGCCTCATATGGCACGTCCGTGCCAAACACCCCGGGTCCAGCCATGACAGCTTCATATACAATCAGAGTCCCATCCCAGCAGAATTCGAGCAGAACATGTATGGGGACAGCTGGCTGGTTGGTGAGTGACATGGGTGGCAGGCATGACTATCCCCTCCCGTGATGCACATCAGAAGTGGCACATGCATGACTAACATCCTCCTGTCTTTTCCCTTACAGGTGACTCTGCATATGCACTGGGACCCCATCTAATGACTCCTTTCCGCAACCCCCAAACCAGAGGAGAGAGAAAATACAATGAAGCACACATCAAAACCCGTGCAGTGGTGGAGCAAACATTCGGGCTCCTGAAGTCCCGTTTCCGCTGCCTGGATAAGTCCGGGGGGACCCTATTGTATTCCCCTACCTTCGTGTGTCAGATCATCGGTGCATGTTGCATTCTGCACAACTTTGCTATGAGAAAAGGCCTGCAGATTGACATGCGTGATGACCTGACCCCCGACCCACACAGTCCCCACCTGCCAGAGGAGAACCAGTCTGCTGATGGAAGAGCAGTCAGGAGGGTCCTCGCCGTAGGCATCTTTGGACACTAAACCAAAACATTGATCACACGGACAATGCACGCGTGTACACCACTGATGTCCCTAGATCACACACACCACATGCACATCGCATTGGATTAGCCCAAGTCCAGCATGTAGGACTTGGGAGCAGCAACGCCAGCGTCAAGGCACCAATGATGTCACTGTCCATTCATACACCTTTCACACGTCATTCATACAGCCGTGGGGTTAACTTCACCACCACGGCCGAGGGTGACACCCCTTACTGTCAGGAGTGCCACCCCCTCACATTCACACACCATTCACACTGTCCCCTGCACTCCTGACCGTGTGCAGTTCAAAAGAAATAAAAAATCTCATAACCTGAGCAAGAAAATAAAATATAAACTCATAACCTGAGTATAAAAATAACAAAAAACTCATAACCTGAGTAATATAAAAAATAAAAATATAAACCAAATAAAAAAAAAACCCTCATCTGGGATGACGGAGGCTCCTCCTTGGGGGCACTCTCGGGCTCCTCAGCTGCCTGGAGGGAGTGGGTGGTGGTGGGGGTGTGGGGGCATCTTGAGGAGGCTGATCCCCGGGTGGGCCACTCCGGGCAGCTGTTGGCTGCATGCCCTCCAAGGCCACTGCAATCCGGCTCAGATAGAGGTTAGTCTGGGCCTGCATCCTCAACTGGCGGGTGACTTGATGCCGCTGGTCACGCTGCCGCTGCCTCCCCTCTTCCCGGATGGCAGCAGTGTTGGCATGTACAGCTGCTGTCAGGTGCCGGACATCAGCCTGCACCTCCCCCAGGCTGGTAACAAGGTTCTGAACACCACTGGGCAGCTGCGACATGGAGCCCAGGCTGTCAGCGACCCGGTCCAGGTGGCCAGCAATCTCCCCCATCTGCTGGGTCTGCTTGGCGTGGTCCAACAGCACCTGGTCCTCGACCAGATCACACACCCCCCTGGTCTTCCGGGTGGCCTTCCTGGGGGCAGGAGAAGGTTGTCCCCGTGGGGATGGAGTTGCCCTTGAGGGGCTACCGAGGATGGGGGAGGGGATGACAGAGGGCCCTGCTGAAGAGGAGGACTCCTCCAACAATAAGATGAAGTCCTGTTCAGGGACAGGCTCCTCCACAACCACCTCTGCAGAGGTGGTGTGGGCACTCTCCTCCACCTCGGTCTCTTCAGCACCCAGGGGCTCATCATCACGATCCCGTTGGGAGGTTGGGGTGGACTGGCCGCCAAGAGATGATGGCCCAGCTCCGTCATCTGTGGATGACACAAAGAAGACACATGTTGGTGGTCCCACACACTTGGCACATGTACCCCCCCCCCCACATGCAACACACCAAATAGGGGATAAAAAACACTTACCTGTCCTGGAGCCTTCCTCCATGGAGTCATATCCAGGGACCCCCTCCAACTGCTCCCTGTCCAGGCAGCGTGCGACCAACTCTTCCTCTGTGGTCAGGCTGACAGGACATGGGGGACCACCACCTGTGCCCCTCTCATGCCTCCTGATGGTGGCCACCTTGCCCTTGACCTTGCGCCGCAAGTCATTTATTTTTTTCTGAATGTCAGAAGCAGTCCGGGTGGAGTACCCCAAGACATTCACCCTGGCAGCAATGGTCTCCAGGATGCCCTGCTTTCTCTCCCGGCTGGTCTTCCGGCTTTTTTTCCCATGGAGTAACTCATTAACAGACTCCATTGCTGATATGATGACCGAGACCTCCTGGGAATTAAAATTGAGGTTCCTCCTCTCTTTGGGGGTAGCGGGAGCAGCCATCACTGAGCAAAAGTATCTTCCCTGGGGTGGGGGGAAAGGAACTACTTTTGCGCCGGAATGGCGTTTCCGCCTGCGCTTTTAAGCGCCCAACGGAAGGCATTGCGCTGACGTTTCCCGGGAAGTGGTGCCGACGGAAGTTGTGAGCATCCGCACAAGGGGGCGAGTGGAGCCGGACTCACTGCGCATGCTCCGTGGATGATGCGCTGAACGTAAGCCTCTGCGCTGGGCTCCGCCCATCATTTACATATGATCACACCCACTTCCACTTGCGTCGGGTTACGCCAGCGCATTATCGTTACTCTGGGGCAAGTTTACGCGCAACTGCTATGTGAATAACAGTACTTGCGCTGAAAGGGTCGTCAGAGTAACGTAAATGAGAAGCGTTACTCTGGAGCAAAGATGCTCTCATCTACCTGAATCTGGCCCATAGTGTTTGGGGCTTCTGTGTAATCTTCTAGCAAAAAATAGCAAAAAAAAATATGATTTTTTTACATGTAGAAACGAAGTGTCCGAATTGGCCCGGGCCTGAAGTGGTTACATTGAAAAACCTTGAGGGTTTAAGACCCCTTTAACCACTTGTCCACCGCCCAGGCTCCATTGTTCTGACAGGACGTCATAGGACGTCCTGTCTTTTAAAGCCGCTAGGGGGGGCGCGTGCGCACCCGGCACTTTGCTGGGATCACGATGCGCGTGCCTGGCGGCAACGATTGCCACCGGGCACCCGCGATTGCCCAGTAACTGGGCAGGGACGTGGAGCTCTGTGTGTAATGATGGGGTGTAAACACAGAGCTCCACGTCCTGTCAGGGAGAGAGGAGACCGATCTTTGTCCCTTGTACATAGGGACACAATCGGTCACCTCCCCCAGTCACCCCCTCCCCCTACAGTTAGAACACAAACTAGGCTACACATTTAACCCCTTCCCCGCCCCCTAGTGGTTAACCGCTTCCCTGCCAGTCACATTTATACAGTAACCAGTGCATATTTATAGCACTGTTCACTGTATGAATGTGATTGGTCCCAAAAATGTCACAAAAGTGTCCGATGTGTCCGCTATACGTATCGGCCTAAACTGAGGAAAACATTTTTTTTATATATATATATTTTGGGGAATATTTATTACAGCAAAAAGTCAAAAATATTGCATTTTTTTTTTTTGCTAAATTGTCGCTCAAATACCACCAAAAGAAAGCTCTATTTGTGGGGAAAAAAAGGACGCCAATTTTGTTTGGGAGCCACGGCGCACAACCGCGCAATTGTCAGTTAAAGCGACGCAGTGCCGGAAGCTGAAATTTCGCCTGGGCAGGAAGGGGGTAAAACCTTCTGGGGCTGAAGTGGTTAAAATGTAAAATAAAGGTTATAAAAAAAAACTAAAAAAAAAGGTAATTCCATGCATGCCAAGCTATCTGGTTATCGCTGACTACAGGAAAAACCTTGCCTTGGCTTTTGTGCTCATTACCTTGCTAAAAAAAAAGTCCTTGTTCTCATCTTGCCATTCAATCTAACAAGAATGCCGGCCGCCAATCGGACAGATGAGACTCCAATCATGCAACCAACAAGAGGTGTCTGAAAATTGACGCTTTTGTCTTTTAAAAAAAACGCACAGAAGACAATGCAAATCGACTCTTTGCTGCAAAACCGCCTGTCGTGAATATGGATTGTGTCCTTTTCATCGCGGCGGTGGCGGCGATGCGTCGGTGATGCACCAAGATGTAAATGCAATGCACAAAATCAATAATGTGGTTTTCCACATAATGCATGCCATTGATTTCGGCAGCATGTAATTGATTTTGATAGAATTGATCGCGGGGGAGATTATTAGGCTTGCACATCAGCCTGCCTGTCGATACTTAAATATACGACTTTCAAGGGCAATTGTTATGGGGGGGGGGAGATGCGTTGCAGTCAGAGGCAGGATTCTTATCTCTTCTCGGTGATGTAAGAGAAGGAAAGTGGGGCAATAAAAAAACATGCGGTCACACAGACTGCAAACACAGAATAGTGGTGGAGCAGCAATCCTGTGATGAATTCAAAATACACCAATGGTATCGCCCTTAACAATCAAAGGGCCAGATTCAGAAAGATCCGTGGATCTTTCTGCTGGCGTAACGTATCCCCGATACGTTACGGCGCTGTAAATATTTGCGCAAGTTCTTTATTCAGAAAGAACTTGCGCCATTATTTACGGCGGCGTAACGCATGTGTTGCGGCTTAAGGCCGCGCAATTTAAATGAATGAAGTGGAGGCGTGATTCATGTAAATGAATTGTGACCCCACGTAATTCACGTTTTTTTTTGGACGGCGCATGCGCCGTCCGTGGACGTTCCCAGTGCGCATGCGTGAAATCACGTCGCTTTTCCTCAATGTAAACGATGTGAACGTAGCTAACGTCGAGCCCCATTCCCGAACGATTTACGCAAACGACGTAACCGACGTACAATTCGAAGCTGTCCCGACGTCCATACTTAACATGGGCTACGCCTCCTATAGCAGGGGTAACGTTACGCCGCTCTCACGCTTACGCAAACTACGTAAACTACGACGCGCCGCCGCAAGTACGTTTGGGAATCGGCGTAAATAGCTCATTTGCATATATTACGCGAAAACCACCGTAAGCGCCACCTAGCGGCCAGCGTAATAATGCAACTAAGATACGACAGTGTAACAGACTTACGCCGCTCGCATCTTAGAAGAAAGCCGGCGGATCTTCTTTTCTGAATAGCAAAAAAAGATACACCGGCTATTCTTAGTATTTACGCAGCGTATCTCTTGATACGCTGCGTAAATAGTTTTCTGAATCCGGCCCAAAGTTTCTACAGAAAGAAGTGTAAAGAGTATGATTATTGGAGGGGGCAGAGGACACTGCTATGGGTAGGGGGAGGAGCATTGGACACTACAGTGGGGAAGGGGGTTAATTTGGAGGGGCAGAGGACACTGCTATGGGGGAGGGGCAGGAGACACTGCTTTGGGGGAGGTGGCAGACACTACAATGGGGGAGGGGGTAATGTGGAGGGGGCAGGGGACACTGCTTTTAAAGGGAAAAGCAGAGGGGCAGAGGACACTACAGTGTACAGGGATGGGTCATGTGAAGGGGGCAGAGGGGCAGAGTACACTACAGTGAGTGAGGGAGTGATGTGAAGGGGGCAGTGCACACAGCAATGGGGGGGGGGCAGAGGACACCACTACACTGGGGGGGATGGTGATGTGAAGGGGGTCAGAGGACACTGCTGTGGGGGGGGGCAGAGGACATTAATTTGGGGGGGTACCAGAGGCCACTATTGTGGGAAGTGATTTTAAAGTGGTGTGAAGGTGGCAGAAGACACTTCTATGGGGGGCAGAGGACACTGCTTTGAAGGGCAGCGGACACTACACGAGGGGGGGGGTGATGTGAAGGGGGTAGACGATGCTGCTAAGGGAGGGTCAGAGCGGCAGAATGCACTACAGTGAGGGAGTGATGTGAAGGTGGTAGGGTACACTGTGGGGGGGGGGACGACACTGCTTTGGGGGGCACAGAACACTACACTGGGGGGGTGATGTGAAGGGGCAGAATATGCTGCTACAGGAGAGTCAGAATGCACTACAGTGAGGGAGTGATACAAAGGGGGCAGGTCACACTGCAATGGGGGGACAGAGGACACTACTACAGTGGGGGGATGGTAATGTGAAGAGGGGCAGAGGACATTACTTTGGGGGGGTACCAGAGGCCACTATTGTGGGAAGTGATTTTAAAGTGGTGTGAAGGTGGCAGAGGACACTGCTTTGGGGGCAGAGGACATTGCTTTGGGGGGGAGAGGGGCAGCGGACACTACATTGAGGGGGGGTGATGTGAAGGGGGCAGACGACGCTACTATGGGAGGGTCAGAGGGACAGAATGCAATACAGTGAGAGGGTGATGTGAAGGGGGCAGAGCACACTGCTATGGGGTGGGGGGGTGGTGGTGATGTGAAGGGGGGCAGAGGACACTGATGTGGGGGGGGGGACATTACTTTGGGGGGGGTACCAGAATGGCACTATTGTGGGAAGTGATATTAAGTGATGTGAAGCTGGCAGAGGACACTTCTATGGGGTCAAAGGACATTGGTATGGGGGGCAGAGGACACTGCTTTGGGGGGGCGGAGGACACTGCTTTGGGGGGGCAGAGGACACTGCTTTGGGGGGCAGAGGGGCAGTGGACACTACACTGGGGAGATGATGTGAAGGAGGTAGACGACACTGCCATGGGAGGGTCAGAGGGGGACTACAGTGGGGGAGTGATATGAAGGGGCAGGGTACACTGCAGAGGGGGGAGAGGACAATACTGTGAGGCGTGTATCAGAGGGCACTATTGTGGGGGGTGATATGAAGAGGGGCAGAATGACTTCTTCATGTCATCTTTTCATTGGGGGGCTTTTTTTTAAGGGCGCTGCCCCCCCCCCCCCCCCCGGGATCTTTTCTTCATATTGCCCATGTAGATCTCAACCTCTGAAAGGTTGAGTACCCCTGACATACACTGTTCAATATGCGCAAGCCCTTCTGCAATGTCAGGGGCCACACGTGAGGACCTCTATATCCAATAAGTTGACCACCACTGTGAATGGGGATTTCATACTATAAGGATGTTTGCTGGCTCTCCGCTAAGCCCACCATCATTCAGAACTAGCAGAACACCAAGGGAAGACTCAATAGTGGAATACGTCTGTAAAAAATAATAAGCTGACAAAATGTGATATTAATCAGAGATGACAATAATGAGCCTAACGTGACAGCCAAGTAAATCAGACAAACTGGGTTTGCTCGCTGTGATTCATTGTAGACCTTCTGTATTGTTGGATTGATCATTCACTTTGCTCCCCAGAAAGGATCCGAGTGTTCTAATTGCCCAGCGGAAGTGAGAAGGTTAATGTGGGGAAGGGTGCCATCACAGAGAAGGTCATGGAACCTCTCCATCCTCCTCAACTTTGAGGTCTTGTGCAGCTCCCAGAGCACACAGAGAGGAGTCGTCTTCACCTCTGCTCTCTTCTCTAGTATTTCCTCCCCGTCTCCTTCTCTTCTTCATTTGTCATTCCCCCTCCTGTGACAATGTGCTTTCCTCTCCTCGGTTGTGCATTAATGCCCTGAAAGGTCAGGCCTAGAGGATGCAAATGTATGCATCCACCATGGCTGCACTCCCAGATGGAAAGACATCAGATTCGGTATTCAACATTAACCACTTGCCGACCGCCGCCTGTACTTTTCCGTCATCGGCATGGCTGCGCAAAGTAACGTATATTTACGTCACTTTGACTTTTAAGGAGACTTACAATGTAATGTTATAGTTAGGACTGCAGTATACAGAGCGCCTTGACGGGGCCTGCAACTTACACATGCATTTGCAAATGCGTTGAACTAAACTTCTGTTTTTAACGCACACAGTTAGACAGGTGAATTTGGTTGGTTGCTGATTGGTCGGTAAGTTTGAGCCTGGATATTCTATGTTTTTTGTATGTATATGCGCCCTTTCCAGCACTCCTTATTGTATAGACCAGTCATAGGTAGGGCCAGTGACTTTGTTGTATTTATGTCATTGTGGTCAGGCAGCGCACTGGCACCTTTGCTTCCATGTGCCGAGTGTGCAGTGTGCTCCTGCCCCTTTAATGAGGGCTGGGCTACCTCCAGTCACCTGCTCCTTGTCTATCAATCAGCAGTCATGTGCTCCTACTTAGGAGACTTAAAGGGGTGGTTCACCTAAAAATAAACTTTTAACATTGTCATTAATGTCATAAATGCAATTAGAATTGGCTGTTTTAAAAAAAAAAATATATGCCCGTACATACCGATTTCTATATGCCTTCTCACCGCTGCTTCCGGGTATGAGGGTCGGGGATGGGCGTGCCTAATTGATTGACAGGCATCCGACCGACGCATACAGCACGTCGCGAGATGCCGAAAAAAGCCGAACGTCGGTGCGCAGGCGCCGTATAGAGCCGCACCGACGTTCGGCTTCTTTCGGCATCTCGTGATGCGCTGTATGCGTCGGTCGGATGCCTGTCAATCAATTAGGCACGCCCAGCCTCGACGAACATACCCGGAAGCAGCGGTGAGAAGGCATATAGGAATCGGTATGTACAGGCATATTTTTTTTTTAAACGGCCAATTCTAATTGCATTTATGACATTAATGACAATGTTAAAAGTTTCTTTTTAGGTGAACCACCCCTTTAAAATGCAATGTTATAGTTAGGACTGCAGTATACAGAGCGCCTTGACGGGGCCTGCAACTTACACATGCATTTGCAAATGCGTGCAACTAAACCTCTGTTTTTAACGCACACTGTTAGGCCTCGTACACACGATCGAATTTGTCCGCTGAAAACGGTCCGATGGACCGTTTCAGCAGACATCTCCGATCGTGTGTATGGGCTAGCGGACAGATTTGTCCACCCGACAGATTTCAAAGCATGCTTTGAAATCTATCCGGTGGGAATCTGTCCGCCCGACATGTCTGCTGGTTAGTACACTTACCAGCAGACATGTCGTCCCGCTCCGCCGCCGCACCGCCGCCGAATGGATTCGGCGCATGCGCGGAAGTGTTTTACTTCCTGGTGCGGTGACGTGGCGGCGTCAACGTCACCGCCACGTCACCGACACGTCAGCGCGCTCTCTGCTGGCGGGGATTTTGGTTTGCTCGTGTGTACACGCGAGCAAACCAAAATCCCAGCAGACAGATTTGTTCAAATCTGTCGGACGGACAGATTTGAACAAATCTGTCCGCTCGTGTGTATGGGGCCTTAGACAGGTGAATTTGGTTGGTTGCTGATTGGTCAGTAAGTTTGAGCCTGGATATTCTATATTTTTTGTACTTTGAATTTTGCGCTGTGTGGGCGCACATGCGCCCATGCCGCGAACTCCGTGACTGTGCCCACTGGACGCGCGGACTCGATGCCCGCTGGTATCCCGCGATTGTGTTAAGGAGTGGCAGAACAGGGGATAACAAAGGCATTTCCCTGTTCTGCTTAGTGACAGGACACTGATCTACTGCTCCCTGTCATCAGGAGCAGTGATCAGTGTCATGTCACATGGAGCCCATCCCCCTCACAATTAGAATAACTCCCTAGGACACACTTAACACCTTTCTCGCCCCCTACTGGTTAACCCCGTCCCTGCCAGTATCATTTACACAGTAATCAGTGCATTTTATAGCACTGATCGCTGTATAAATGGTTAACAAAATAGCGCCAAAAGTGTCCGATTTGTCCGCCATAATGTCACACTTACGATAAAAATCGCTGATCGCCGCCATTACTAGTAAAAAAATATATATATTCATTTCCAAATTTTCCAAATCTTTTACAATTTATTTCATTTCCAAATTTTTTAATTTTCAGATTTTTTCATTTACGAGTTTCCAGATTATCGGATATTCACATTTTTGAATTTTCGGATGTTCGAATTTTTTCTCTTTGTGCTATTTAAATAATTTCAGATGTCCGCACCGTACACCGTTTAGCTATCCACACACACACATACCTGTATTTCTACTTTCACTCACATTATAAAAGGAACATTTATTAAAAGATTTTTTTCAGTTCTGCTTGTCCTTTGATCACAGACCCCAAAAAAATACGGAATTTTCTTTTGCAAAGGAAGCGCTTTGTCCCAGGCTTTCACCCTATCACAGAGCATATATGAGCGAGTATAACAGAGGCACACGCGGCTCCAACAAAGAGCCAACAGCTAGGCAATTTGATGTAATGGAAGGCGAGGTCACGGGGTCACGTAGAAGACAAGATATTTTACTTTAAGAAATAAGGACATTTAATCTGCTAAAATAGAGTAAGGTGATAATAATGGGCACGGGTAATAACTGCTTCTGACACTACAGCACATTAAACTGATGAGCAATTCCACATTTAGAGAATCTAACTGTCCTTGCATCCAGTTTCAGATGTTATAAATGGCTGTTTCATTTAAGGTATTGCATTACTGAAACGCGTTGCCATTGTATATTAGGATTCTATCCACTGATTATTCTACAATAAATCTCTCACAAAATTCCAGCAGTTTAAATTCAGAGCATGCAGTGTTACTGAAGAGATTAACCACTTCAATATTGACAAGGGTCAAGTCCTGGGGAAAAAAGTGTGGGAACTCACCCAAGATCCCCCCCCCCACCTAAAAAAACCCAGAAAAGTGTGTTTCTATGCGTTCCTGCAGGACCCAAGCCCTGCCCTCACAGCACTGTCATTCTCTGTTACCTTCACACCCCCAGTAATGTCCTCCTCTGCCCCCTTCACCCCCCCTCTAGTAATGTTCACCTCTGTCCCCTTTACCCCCCAGTAATGTCCACATCTGCCCCCTTTACCCCCCCAGTAATGTCCACATCTGCCCTTTTCACCTCCCCCCGAGTAATGTCCACCTCTGTCCCCTTCACCTCCCCCCAGTAATGTCCACCTCTGCCCTTTTCACCTCCCCCAGTAATGTCCACCTCTGCCCCCTTCAACTCCCCTGAGTAATGTCCACCTCTGTCCCATTTAACTCCCCCCCAGTAATGTCCACCTCTGCTCCCTTCAACTCCCCCCCAGTAATGTCCACCTCTGCCCCCTTCAACTCCCCTGAGTAATGTCCACCTCTGTCCCATTTAACTCCCCCCCAGTAATGTCCACCTCTGCTCCCTTCAACTCCCCCCAGTAACATCCACCTCTGCCCCCTTCAACTCCCCTGAGTAATGTCCACCTCTGCTCCCTTCAACTCCCCCCCAGTAATGTCCACCTATGTCCCCTTCAACTCCCCCCTCCGTAATGTCCACCTCTGCCCCTTTCACCCCCCAGTAATGTCCACCTCTGTCCCCTTCACCTTCCCCCTCAGTAATGTCCACCTCTGCACCCTATCCCCCCCCCCCCAGTAATGTCCTCCAATGCCCCTTTCACTCCCCCACAGTAATGTTCACCTCGGTCCCCTTCACCTCCCCCAAGCAATGTCCACCTCGGTCCCCTTCCCTTCACCCCCCAGTAATGTCCACCTCTGTCCCCTTCACCCCCCCCAGTAATGTCCACCTCTATCCCTTTAACTCCCCCCTCCGTAATGTCCACCTCTGCTTCCTTCACCCCCCCTAGTAATGTCCTCCAATGCCCCTTTCACCCCCCCCCCCCAAGTAATGTCCACCTATGTCCCCTTCCCTTCACCCCCCAGTAATGTCCACCTCTATCCCTTTAACTCCCCCCCCATTGATGTCTACCTCTGTCCCCTTCAACCCCCAGTAATGTCCTCCTATGCCCCCTTCACCCCCTACAGTAATGTCCTTCTATGCCCCCTTCACTCCCCCCTGTAATGTCCTCCTCTGCCCCCTTCACTCTCCCCCGTAATGTCCTCCTCTGCCCTCTTCACCCCTCCACAGTAATGTCTTTCTCTGCCCCCCTCACATCAGTGTCCTCCTCTCTTCTGTTGCCCTAACGCCACCACCAGGACACTCACATCAGTGTACTGCCCAGACTGAGTGTTACTGCCTTCTATTCTAAAATGGCGCCAGGCCTTGGGTTGCCCCTCTCATATCTAGTACCACTAAGTTCCCGGCCACCTAGTGGTAAAAGAGAAAAGTGCAACAAGGCCAAACTTAGGGAGAAACCAACAGATCTCTAACAATCAACCAGGATAACTACTCCTGGCAAGTTAATTTTGTGAGGAGCTACCCTGCCTGTGTGCTACTTTATTTTTAATACTCCGTATTCCTCAAAGTCGATTTATCCAGTAATGGTTTCCTTGATCACTCGGTAGAAATGTGACGTGTACTGTTCCTCACTCACATGAACAATGGCTGCTATTATTTCCTTTTCACAAATACATTTTGTTTTCATGATTTAATTTCCAGCGCTCTTCCTATTTCCTGCGACAGACACCGCTCTCAAGTCCTAAACAGCTGTTAGCTGAATGGGGTTTCTTATTCGGCTCAGGTTCCTTTTGTAGAAATAAAATAGATTAGATTATCTCGCTCGGATTTCAATAGGTAGCGTTAATAATCGCTACAAGCGCGATTGTAATCTGCTCGGCACTTGTGTCGCTTTATTTTGCGAGCGGCGGGCGATATAGAAAAGTGATATGGTATCGATGATCCACAAGTGAACAGAGAAGGAAAAAAAAACCCATCGGTAACTAAAAACCATAGAATCGGAATTAAGGATTTGGTGCAGCACAACCGTCACACCCCTCTGTGCAAGTACAGAGAACGAGCCGAGATAATCAGCACCATGGACAGGGGAAGGATTTTGTTCGGAGAGCTCCTGTGCAGAAACTGCAAACGACATACATTATGGGGTAGATTCAGGTAGAATTGCCTATCTTTAGGCGTGCCTAGTGTCTGGTAATTACACTACGCCGCCGCAACTTTTTCAGGCAAGTGCTTTATTCTCAAAGCACTTGCCTGTAAAGTTGAGGCGGTGTAGCGTAAAAGACCCGGCCAAATTTAAATTCAGGGTGTATTATTTAAATGAAGCGCGTCCCCGCGCCGAAGGAACTGCGCATGCGCAAGCCGTGGATTGATCCCAGTGCGCATGCTCCAAACCTCGACGTCAATACGACGTGTAAACGACGTGAACGGCACTTACGCAAACCCTTTTCGCAAACGTTTTACGTAACGACGTAAAAAAACGTAAAAAAAAAACGCGGGCACGCCGTCCATACTTAACATTGGCTGCGCCTCATATAGCAGGAATAACATTATGACGGTACTACGCTAACGCAAATGACATAAAAAAATAGCGCCGGGCGTAGGTTCAGGAATCGGCGTATAGGCTAATTTGCATATTTTAGACGGGAACGCCACCTAGCGTCCAGCCTAAAATATGAAAATAAGATTCAACGGCGTAAGAGACTTATGCCAGTTGGATCCAATGGAAATCTATGCGTTACTGATTCTATGAATCAGTCTCATAGATAGGAGGGCTCAGACGCAGAAATAAGCCGGCTTATCTGGAGATAAGCCGGCTTATTTTTTTCCTGAATCTGGCCCTATAGGACCAAAAGTATTGGGATACCTGCTTCTACACGCACGTGAACTTTAACTGCTTAAGGACCACCGCGCACAGATTTACGTAGACAGAATGGCACGGACAGGCAAATGGGCGTACAGGTATGTCCCCTTTAATGTGCCGCCATGTGGTCGCGAGCTCCATGACCGTGCCTGCAGGACCCACAGACTCGATGTTTGCCGTTGTCCCATGATCGTGTCACGGAGCTGAAGAACAGTAAATAGTGCCCCATCATTGGTATCAGTGAAAGGAATAGTGCCTTTTCATTGGCATCAGTGGGAGGAATAATGCTCCATCATTGGTATCAGTGGGAAGAATTGTGCCAAATAATTGGTATCAGCAGAGAGAATAGTGCCCCATCATTGGTGTCAGTGGGACGAATACTGCCCCATCATTGGCATCAGTGGGAGGAATAGTGCCCCATCATTGGTATCAGTGGGAGGAATAGTGACCCATCATTGGTATCAGTGGGAGGAATAGTACCCCATCATTGGTATTATGAACGATCTACCCTATAGGAGGGCGGAGGGCCCCCCAAATTACTAGAGGCCCTGCCTGATTGATGAGAAGTAATTTTCGGCCCCTCACCCCGCTTCTCAACTCGCTGGCTGCATGGGAGAAGAGGTAAGAAGTCAGCACCCCCCTGCTTCTCAACTTTAATGTGACATGTCATCTTGCTTAGGGCCCCAGAGGGAGGTCAGGATCGGCACTGATTGGTATCAGTGGGAACAATATTGCCCCATCATTGGTGTCAGTGGGAAGAATATTGCCCTATCATTGGTATCAGTGGGTAAAATATTGCCCCATCATTGGTGTCAGTGGGAGGAATGGTGCCCCATCATTGTTTTTAGTTGGAAGAAAAGTGTCCCATCATTGGTATCAGTGAGCGGAATAGTGCCCTATCATTGGCGTCAGTGGAAAGAATAGTACCCCATCTTTGGTATCAATGTCAGTGGGAAGAGTGGTGCCTCATCGTTTGTGTCAGTGGGAGGAATAGTGACCCATCATTAGTGGCATGGCCAGGAACTATGCCTCAGGCCGCGTACACACGACCGAGAACCTCGTCGGGCTAAACTCATCATTCCGCCCGACGAGGTTCTCGGCCGGCCGTCGAGTTCGTCGACCAGGCTGTCGAAAAAGGCGTCGAGCCATTAGTCCCGATGGCCCATCGAGCAAATAGAGAACCTGCTCTCTATTTCGGCTCGACGAGCTTCCCGACGGGACGCTCGACGAAAGTGTACACACGATCGAGCTTCTCGGCAGAATATGGATCCCAGCGAGTTTCTCGCTGGATTCTGCCGAGAAACTCGGTCGTGTGTACGGGGCCTCACTGTTTCTGCTGGTGGGGGGGAAAAATGCCCCAAGGGGGGTAAAAGCAAGCAAAAAGTCACATCTGGCCCTCAGGCGGCAGTTTGAAAACCACTTCTCTATACTAATCAGACACCCGATGGATATCATAGCAATCAAAGCCAACATACTCCATGTCAGGGAGGGCGCCTAGACATTGCCCAGTCAGCGGAACCCGTGTTCTTTAAAGGACGTCTTTGTACACTTGTTTGGAAATTGTGAACATGCATACACAGTTTTTTTTTTTCCGTACCTATGATTACTGTATAACCCCCAGAAGGATTGTTTAACCATGATATAAATAATGTATAACGGTCAGTGTAGCCGAATGAAGATCTCTGATAATATCAAGTCAACAGGCTGGAACTGACAGAAAGAAGCAGAGCTTCGCCTGCCCCAGATATGTCACGTTTCATATTCGTAGCGAGGAATTAAGTCAATTTGCAAATAAAAGGAATGGAGAAAAAAAAAAAAAGTCTGACTGGTATTTTTACCATTTGTATATACCTGGATGCTGGGATAACTTGTGTTTGGCCTTTGTAGGCTCTGACGTGAGGCAAGCAGAAGTGAAGGAACAAAAAGCAACATAAGGCCGCGTACACACGATCAAATCTGTCTGCTGGAAACGGTCTGCTAGACCGTCCCAGCAGACAGATTCGATCGTGTGTACGGGCGAGCCGACGGATTTGGCCACCCGACAGATTTCAAAGCATGCTTTGAAATCTATCGGGTGGGAATCCGTCCGCCCGACATGTCTGCTGGTTAGTAGTGTTGAGCGGAATACGCCATATTCGATTTCGCGATATTGCGCGAATATATAGAAGAATGTTCGCGAATATTCGCTAATATCGAATATTCGTGATATTTTATCCCCAAAAAAATTGCGAAATTCTCATAAACGGAGATCATTTCCTGTATTACTAAACACTAAACACTACACGCACTAAACACTAACTCTACACTAACTCTACTTAAAAGAAAGGAGAATAAGGGGGCAAAAGAAGGGCGGAGAAGATAATCGCGCAATATTCCTTTTGCCGAATATTCGAGTTATCCTGATTGGCTCTGATGCAAAAGAAGGGCGGAGAAGATAATCGCGCAATATTCCGTTTGCCGAATATTCGAGTTATTCTGATTGGCTCTGATGCAAAAGAAGGGCGCATCAGAGCCAATCAGAATAACTCGAATATTCGGCAAAAGGAATATTGCGCGATTATCTTCTCCGCCCTTCTTTTGCATCAGAGCCAATCAGAATAACTCGAATATTCGGCAAAAGGAATATCGCGCAATATTCCTTTTGCCGAATATTCAAGTTATTCTGATTGGCTCTGATGCAAAAGAAGGGCCGAGTACCTGATGCGATTCTTTTATGTTGCCGAAAATTCGCAATGCGAATTTTCGGCAACATAAAAGAATCGCATCAGCTACTCG
Source organism: Rana kukunoris (assembly GCA_029574335.1). Taxonomy (NCBI): domain Eukaryota; kingdom Metazoa; phylum Chordata; class Amphibia; order Anura; family Ranidae; genus Rana; species Rana kukunoris. The sequence goes on from CM056056.1 coordinate 12,845,999, forward strand.
GCCCAGGGTCTCTCTCTAATCATTCCAGCAATGCTTTTAGACGTCGATGGAGATCACTAGGATGTGATCTGTTTTAAAAATAAATTTGAAAAAATACGAATATTCGCCGCAATATTCGAGTTATTCGCGAATACTCAAATATGCAATATTCGTAGCGAATATTCGCAATGCGAATATTTGTGAGCAACACTACTGGTTAGTACACTTACCAGCAGACATGTCATCTCGCACCGGCGCCGAATGGATTCGGCGCATGCGCGGAAGTGTTTTACTTCCTGGTGCGGTGACGTGGCGGCGTCAACGTCACCGCCACGTCACCGACACGTCAGCGCGCCGTCTGCTGGCGGGGATTTTGGTTTGCTCGTGTGTACACGCGAGCAAACCAAAATCCAAAGAGACAGATTTGTTCAAATCGGTCGGACCGATTTCAACAAATGAATTGCCTCGTGTGTACGAGGCCTAAGAAGAAAATAAATCATTGATATTCAGTGTATAATTATCAGAGAAATCCTGTTGGCCAGCTGGCTGGGTCATCTGCGCATGCGCATACTGCTGCACTGTACAACAGTTATAAAAACCTGTATATATATCCAGTGCTTGGGTTGTCGTCCCTTTAACCACTTAAGACCCGGACCATTAAGGACCCTTTTTGTGATTCGGCACTGTGACGTTTTAACTGACAATTGCGCGGTCGTGCGACGTGGCTCCCAAACAAAATTGGCGACCTTTTTTCCCCACAAATAGAGCTTTCTTTTGGTGGTATTTGCTCACCTCTGCGGTTTTTATTTTTTGCGCTATTTCAACTACTTCAGCCCCTGGAATAATTTACCCCCTTCCTGACCAGAGCACTTTTTGCGATACAGCACTGCGCGGTCGCGCGACGTGGCTCCCAAATAAAATTGGCGTCCTTTTTTTTCTCACAAATAGAGCTTACTTTTTATTTGATCACCTCTGCGGTTTTTATTTTTTGTGCTATAAACAAAAAAAGAGCGACAATTTTGAAAACAAAAAAGTAATATCTTTTACTTTTTGCTATAATAAATATCCCCCAAAAATATATAAAAAAATCATTTTTTTTCCTCAGTTTTGGCCGATACGTATTCTTCTACATATTTTTGTTAATAAAAAATAAAAAAATAAAAAAAGTGTATATTGATTGGTTAGCGCAAAAGTTATAGCCCCTACAAAATAGGGGATCGTTTTATGGCATTTTTATTATAATTTTTATTTTTCACTAGTATTGGCGGTGATCTGTGGTTTTTATCATGACTGTGATATTGCGGCGGACACTTTTGACGCTATTTTGGGACCATTGTCATTTATACAGCGATCAGTGCTATAAAAATGCACTGATTACTGTGTAAATGACACTGGCAGGGAAGGGGTTAACCACTAGGGGGCGAGGAAGGGGTTAGGTGTGTCCTCGAGAGTAATTCTAACTGTGGGGGGGGATGGCCTACCAGTGCCATGAAAGAGATCACTGCTTCCGATGACAAGGAGCAGTAGATCACTGTTCTGACACTAGGAAGAACAGGGAAATGCCTTGTTTACATAGGCATCTCCCCCTTCTGCCGCTCCATGACACGATCGCGGGACACCGGCAGACATCGAGTCCGCGGGTCCCATGGGCACGGTCACGAAGCTTGTGCGCCTGCTAGGCGGCAGATTCAAAGCAACGTACTTGTATGTTGCTTTGCCTGCCCGTGCCATTCTGCCGACGTATAACTACATTAGGCAGCCAGCAAGTGGTTAAGGGGAACTCCCATGCCAAAAAAAAACAACATATAAAAAAAATGGCATGGGCTTACCCCCAAAATCTATACCAGACCCTTATCTGAGCATGCAGGGGGAAACCATACCAGGCCAGATTCCCTCAACATGGTACTTTGGGGAGCGGAAAAGATTTTTTTATTGTCGGCAATGTTTTTTTTTACATTCAGCTGTCAGTAGGGAATCCCGCTGACAGCTGATGAGTAATCAGTTGTTAATGACGCAGCGACCGGCTTCCTGGCCCCGGTCCTTAACAACCAGCTAACGCTAAGGCTCCATTCACATCTAGGCGTTTTTACGCCCGACGCCGCATACCCCAGAGGGAAGATTTACCATTCCCCTCTATGGAGATGGTTCACATCTCCACGCGGAATGGCGAAACGCCGGACGCCTGAAGCTGAAAACAAGTCCCGGACCCTCTTTTCCGGCGGCTTCGGCGTTCGGCATAGGAGATAGTGGACCTCTCCAAAAAGGGGGGTTAAAAAACGAGGCGTTTTGTCGCCGCAAATCGCGGTACAAAACACCTCGCATTTGTCGCCGCAAATTAGGTGTGAATGCAGCCTAAAGGTACCGGTGACCGCCGGCTCCAAAAAAAAATTGTATTTGAACAGCAGCTGAACTGTTGAACAGCTGCTTAGGAAATTCACAGCAAAAAAAACGGAGGGGAAATTTGCACGGGACATGTGTGAACCTGGCTTAGGTCCACCTCATTGAATGGATTGTTTTGGAGGGCCCTCAGGCCCCGTACACATGGCAGAGAACCTCGACGGGCGGAACACATCGTTCTGCCCGTCGAGGTTCTCTGCCGGCCGTCAGAATCGGCGACCCGCCCGTCGGGAAAGGCAACCAGCCATTCATCCCGTCGGGCCGTCGAGCAAATAGAGAACCTGCTCTCTATTTGCTCGACGGGTTTCCCGACGGGCGGGGCTCGCCGAGAGCGTACACACGGCCGGGGTTCTCGGCAGAATGCGGCTCCCAGCGAGGTTCTCGCTGGTTTCTGCCGAGAACCTCGGCCGTGTTGTGTACGGGGCTTTAGAGTTAGGAAATCCAAGGTAGATTATACTTGGGCTCTACTTGTTCTCCGGCACTAATGGCATCTGAACACATCATGAAATTTCATTCAAAAGATACTTGAAACCATGAACTTTAAAAGGTGTAAGAGCCAAGGCAGAGATTTTTTTTTATTTTTTTTACCAAGTACATCTGACATTGAATATTTTATCACCCGCTATGTCTCAAAAGCTTCCACAGCGATGGGGAGACACTGTGCTGTGTGCTTCAATCTGAGACAGACGCATGCTGGGCAAAGAGTTTATAGTCTAGTGCAGAAGAGTCTTAGCAAACAAGAAGAGTTCCAGTCCACCGATCTAACACACCGCAAGACAAACTCTATTTTTCATTCTATAAAATAAACACTTTTTTTTTAATGTAGTCTTTATTTAACCCCTTCAATACAAGGCTTTAATACCCACCTCCATACCGGGCCTATTCTGGCACTTCTCTCCTACATGTACAAATCATCATTCTTTTGCTAGAAAATTACTCAGAACCCCCAAACATTATGGGCCAGATTCAGGTAGAGTTAGGCTGGCGGATCAATGGATCCGCCAGCCTAACTGTCACTTTAAGCCGGCGTTTTTGTTTTCTGTAACCAGAAAACAAGAAACGCCGGGTTGGAGTTCCGATGCGATCGGCGTAATTGAATTTCGCCATCGCATCGTTACTTCAACTTAAAAATGGCGCCGGGGGCATTCCTGCCGATTTACGCTCAAAAAATATGTTAATGAGCGGAAATCGGCAATTCACGAGCGAATTCGGGCGGGATGCTTTGACACTCGACGCATGCGCAGTACGTTCGCCGCGGGATCGCGCTTAGTTTTAATAATACACGCCCCGTACCCGCCCAATTTGAATTCCGCCGGCTCATTTGCGATGCGCTGCCGCAACTTTAGGAGCGAGTGCTTCATGAATAACAGCACTTGCTCCTAAAATTTCGGCAGAGTAACGTTAATGAGAAGCGTTACTCTGGAGCAAAGATGCTCCCATCTACCTGAATCTGGCCCTATATATATGTGTTTTTTAGCAGACACCCTAGGGAATAAAACGACGGTCATTGCAACTTTTTATCTTGCGCGGTATTTGCGCAATCATTTTTCAAACACCCTTTTTTTGGAAAAAAAAACGGTTTCATGAATTAAAAAATAACAAAACAGTAAAGTCAGCCCAATTTTTTGGTAAAATATGAAAGATGATGTTACACCGAGTAAATAGATACCTAACATGTCACGCTTCAAAGTTGCGAAAAACAGTCATGGAGTGGCGCCAAACTTTGTTACTTAAAAATCTCCATAGGCGACGCTTTGAATGTTTTTACAGGTTACCAGTTTAGAGTTACAGAGGAGGTCTAGTACTAGGATTGTTGCACACGCTCTAACGTTAGCACGCGGCGACACCTCAAATGTGTGGTTTGAATGGCGTTTAAATACGTGGGCGGGACTTACGTGTGTGTTCGCATCTGAGCGTGAGCTATCGGGGACAGGGGCGTTTTAATTTATTTTTTTATTTTACTTATTTATTTATTTTTTACACTTTTTTGTCATTTTTTTTTTTTTGATCGCTTTTATTCTTATTACAAGGAATGTAAACATCCCTTGTAATAGGAATAGTGTGTGACAGGTCCTCTTTAAGGAGAGATGCGGGGTCAATAAGACTTACATCTCTCCTCCAGGCTGGAAATAATGAGATCTCATTCTTACTAGCCGCAATTGCGGTTTGTTTACTTACGGGTACCTGGGCGTAACGTCATCACTGCGCGCCCGGGCCTCCGCTGGTCATAGAGATGACTGGTCACCAGTCATCTCTATGCTTCCCATCCGGCGGACGGCAATCATCTCTCCGGGCCCCTGATGGGACGGGAGAGACCGGAGAAGCACCGGGTGGTGGCGGGAGGGGGGGTGTCCCATCCTGCTGCCAATAAGAATGATCAAGAGGGGGAATGGCCGATTTGATCATTCTTATGGTGCGCAGGATCGCTGCCGGAACAAAATGATATCTGAATGATGCCTGTAGGTGCAGGCATCATTCAGATATCCCAGCACAAAGTACAGGACATCATATGACGTCCATCCAGAATAAGAGATCCCCTTTGTGGACGTCATATGACGGTGTGCGGTATTGAAGTGGTTAAGAAAGATGTTTTATCGAAAAATACAAAGTTCAAAAAATCTCAATCCATACCAGTTTTTTTTAGATCCGCTATGAATTTTAAGGGAAACACACGCCAAACATGAAAAAAAAAAGCAGTGTAGCGTCCCCCCAAATCTATACCAGACCGTTAGTTCTGGTATGGTTTTTTGAGGGGATCACCCACGCCAAAATTGAAAACAAAAATGGCGTGGGTCCCCCGAACATGGGGGGTGCTTTTTTTGGGGCAGGCCATGTTGATGGGGACAAGTGCCTCTTCCCTACAACCCTGGCTTGGTGGTTGTGGGGGTACAGGGGATGACTTATCAGAATGTAGAAGAGGGCCCGGCAGATCCCGCCCCCCCATGTGAATGAGTAGGGGTACTCATTTACCAAAAAAGTGTAAAAACTTAATATAAAAACACACAGTTTTTGACTGCTTTATTAACCACTTTAGTCCCAGATCATTTAACTGCCCAAAGACCAGAGCACTTTTTGCGATTCGGCACTGCGTCGCTTTAACTCACAATTGCGCAGTCGTGCGACGTGGCTCCCAAACAAAATTGATGTCATTTTTTCCCCACAAATAGAGATTTCTTTTGGTGGTATTTGATCACCTCTGCGGTTTTTATTTTTTTTGCGCTATAAACAAAAAAAGAGCGAAAATTTGGAAAAAAAAAAGCAATATTTTTTACCTTTTTGCTATAATAAATATCAAAACATAAACCACAGAATAAACCAAACAACTATGGTTGCCTTAACATTAATATGTAAATATGTGCAATCTAAAGTAAAAGTCCATAAATAGTGCAGAAACAAAATGTCCATAAAATGTGCAGAGGGTTGATTCCAAAAGTCCTTGTAAATTTCACTCAAATAAATAAGTGAATACTGTGATCAAAAAGTGAAAATGTTCCACCTTCACCAACTAAAACACCAAACGTGAGTGTAAAAGATGGCTCCTTACCGCAACCAATTGACCCTTTTCGTTAAAAAAGTGGTCAAATAAGCTGTAAGTCTCCACAGATGATTAAAGGGGTTGTAAAGACAAAAATGTTTTCCTCTTAAATTAAAGTCTGACAGTAGCTGATAAAGAAAAAGTAATGTTTTGCATTATAACTAGTTTGATCCCTGTTGAAATCGAGCTGTTTTATTCACCTCCGTAATCGTTATTCTCACCGACTTCCTGGTTTGCGGTGCGCATTCATTCTTGCTACATCACGGCCCAATGGGAACCAGTTCCCAGTAGGCTTACCTGTGAGGGATAAGGGAACATCTTCACGCAGGGCTGTCGTCATAGGGAGAGGGTGAGCACATTCTGCTTTCCACCATGGAAAACAGCTCAGATGCTGGTGGAAGGCAAGATGAGGAGAGGCAGGAAATTGCATTTTCAAACCTGGAACTGTAAGGGCAAAAAAAAACACGAGGTAAGTGATATTTAATGCTCTAGTATACAGCAATCAATTGATCTAATAAAAAATGAACCTTTAGTGTTCCTTTAAGGCCTGGATACTCTTGATTGGATATGTATAACCATTATAGGGCAAAGAACAACAAGAAAAGCCGCCATGGCGTAATAACGTTTAATTAAAATAACATTAAAACATACAGTGCCGAGTGGCTCCTTACTGTTAGGGGTGCCTCACGTCCCGGCACTGAGGCTGAAGGCTTTGGTCTAAAGAAAAACGTGTCCTTGGCTGGGGAAAACAATCGCGTGCGTTCCACCTCACTGAAGTTGAGAGCCAGCTGGACCGGAAGATGCTGTGCGTGGTCACGTGCCACCTCGACGTACGTTTCAATATGTCGTCATCAGGAAGCTTCCTGATGACGACATATTGAAACGTACGTCGAGGCGGCACGTGACCACGCACAGCATCTTCCGGTCCAGCTGGCTCTCAACTTCAGTGAGGTGGAACGCACGCGATTGTTTTCCCCAGCCAAGGACACGTTTTTCTTTAGACCAAAGCCTTCAGCCTCAGTGCCGGGACGTGAGGCACCCCTAACAGTAAGGAGCCACTCGGCACTGTATGTTTTAATGTTATTTTAATTAAACGTTATTACGCCATGGCGGCTTTTCTTGTTGTTCTTTGCCCTATAATGGTTATACATATCCAATCAAGAGTATCCAGGCCTTAATCATCTGTGGAGACTTACAGCTTATTTGACCACTTTTTTAACGAAAAGGGTCAATTGGTTGCGGTAAGGAGCCATCTTTTACACTCACGTTTGGTGTTTTAGTTGGTGAAGGTGGAACATTTTCACTTTTTGATCACAGTATTCACTTATTTATTTGAGTGAAATTTACAAGGACTTTTGGAATCAACCCTCTGCACATTTTATGGACATTTTGTTTCTGCACTATTTATGGACTTTTACTTTAGATTGCACATATTTACATATTAATGTTAAGGCAACCATAGTTGTTTGGTTTATTCTGTGGTTTATGTTTTGATTGCTTGCATATTTAGCGCCCCTTCTGTTTTCTCTCTACTTATTCACTTTGAATTTGGGGTGCAGCTTAGCACTATATATTAATATATTTACAATTTTTCACTTTATTTGTTTGGCGCGAGATCCTTACCCTTTCTATAATAAATATCCCCAAAAAATATCTAAAAAAATAATTTATTTCTCAGTTTAGGCCGATACGTATTCTTCTACATATTTTTAATAGAAAAATAAAATGAAAAAATCGCAATAACCGTTTATTGATTGGTTTGTGCAAAAGTTATAGCCTCCACAAAATAGGGGATAGTTTTATGGCATTTTATTAATAATTAGTTTTTTACTACTAATGGCGGCGATCAGCGATTTTTATCGTGACTGCGACATTATGGCGGACACATCGGACACTTTTGATGCTATTTTGTGACCATTGTCATTGATACAGCGATCAGTGCTATAAAAATGCACTGATTACTGTGTAAATGTGACTGACAGTGAAGGGGTTAACCAGTAGGGGGCGCTGAAGGGGTTAAGTGTGTCCTAGGTATGTGTTCTAACTGTAGGGGGGGTGGTCTACGTGTGACACGACACTGATCACTGCTTCTGACCGGGAGGATGGGGCTCTGGCTGGACCGGCCCCCGCAGGGCGCATTTCCTCCATGGCGGTGCACCGCGACCGACTCCGGGCCAGCTCGGAAGGCGGCCAGGTGGCATAGGGGGGGTCTCGGCCCTCAGCTCACCATGCGAAACCGCCGCACCTGGCGTTACAGTACCTCGGCAAGAGCAGTCGCCGTAGCCCGGGGGCCGAGGGAGACAACCGCCTTCGCGCCCTTCCCCCGCTGAACCGTCCCAACCTCCCTTCCCCTTGTGGTTTGCGAGAAGCGGGGCGGGGAGGGGGTACAGTGCCCCCCGCTCCCAGCACGGCTGTCAACCGGGCGGACTGCACCCAGTGTGCCCCAGCCGCTGTGATCAGTGTCCTGTCACTAGGCTAAAATGGGGAAACGCTTGTTTACATCAGCATTTTACCGTTCTTCCTCTCCGTGAGGCGATTGCGGGACTCCCGGCGGACATCGAGTCCGCGGGACCCGCAGTCACACTCGCGGGCCCGTGCGCACCCACAATGCCGCTTTTTTAAGGGGACGTGTATATATACGTCCATATGCCCAAGCGTGTCATTCTGCCGACGTATATATACTGTACGTCCATATGCCCAGGCGTGCCATTCTGCCGACGTATATATAAGTCCATATGCCCAGGCGTGCCATTCTGCCGACGTATATATACGTCCATACGCCCAGGCGTGCCATTCTGCCGACGTATATATACATCCATACGCCCAGGCGTGCCATTCTGCCGACGTATATATACGTCCATACGCCCAGGCGTGCCATTCTGCCGACGTATATATACATCCATACGCCCAGGCGTGCCATTCTGCCGGCGTATATATACGTCCATATGCCCAGGCGTGCCATTCTGCCGACGTATATATACGTCCATACGCCCAGGCGTGCCATTCTGCCGACGTATATATACGTCCATACGCCCAGGCGTGCCATTCTGCCGACGTATATATACGTCCATACGCCCAGGCGTGCCATTCTGCCGACGTATATATACGTCCATATGCCCAGGCGTGCCATTCTGCCGGCGTATATATACGTCCATATGCCCAGGCGTGCCATTCTGTCGACGTATATATACGTCCATACGCCCAGGCGTGCCATTCTGCCGGCGTATATATACGTCCATATGCCCAGGCGTGCCATTCTGTCGACGTATATATACGTCCATACGCCCAGGCGTGCCATTCTGCCGACGTATATATACGTCCATACGCCCAGGCGTGCCATTCTGCCGACGTATATATACGTCCATAGGCCCAGGCGTGCCATTCTGCCGGCGTATATATACGTCCATACGCCCAGGCGTGCCATTCTGCCGACGTATATATACGTCCATACGCCCAGGTGTGCCATTCTGCCGACGTATATATACGTCCATACGCCCAGGCGTGCCATTCTGCCGACGTATATATACGTCCATACGCCCAGGCGTGCCATTCTGCCGACGTATATATACGTCCATATCCCCAGGCGTGCCATTCTGCCGACGTATATATACGTCCATATCCCCAGGCGTGCCATTCTGCCGACGTATATAGTCCTGTAGCGGTCGACAAGTGGTTAAAACAAAACAGAAAAAATGTCCCCTGGTGTAGATCCATCATCAATCACGATAAACGCCAGCCAGTCTCACTCTCTCTGCTGCATTTATTTATTTTGGAGAATGTAGCAGGGATAGGGTGAGCGCAATGCAGAAATGGCTAAACGGGAACTCCGACAATGGAGTCCCTAAGAGAGACAGCGACCATTAATGTATTTATAATAACAGCTTTCATCGACTGCTTTCTTCTGTGTACACCAATTACTGATGAATGAAGAAATGACGACTCCTTGAAAAAAAATAAAAAATCACAGTTATTGATTAGCAGCGGGCTGCCGCTGAGATATTCTGAAAAGACTTCTGGAAATGTCAAGAGCGTCAACAATTATACGTGGCCAGGCCAAATCCCGGGATTTTTTTATTTTATTCTTCCTTTGCTTGTCTTCTCGAAAATTGCACTTCTAAAAAGTAAAAGTGCGCAGCTGGATAGCACCCTACCGGGTCCGTCACACAATAGACACTCGAGATTTCTTCCCGCAAATTCTCCCTACTTATTGCAGATAGAAAGACGACAGAATTGGACAGCTCAAAGGTCAGACAGATTACTCAGCGAAGGTAAAGAGCGGAGACACTCGCCAACAAATCATCACCCTCCTCTTTTCCGTCGGATTACTTTTAGAAAGTCGGCGGCTGACGGGTTGCCATAGAAATGGCACTTTAGACGGCTTTGTGAAACGAGTATGATATCGTTATGGGAATAAGTATATTTATTTGGTCTTTTTTCGGCTCTGTTCACAGAAAGAACTCGCATTAATAATTTAGGTGTCAGGACACATTTTGCCTAAATATCTCAAGCCATCCCGAAAATTGTCAATTCACTAGACGCCCCAAAAAAATGATGAAACCGCACGAGCAGGCGTTAACCACTTAATGACCGAGCCCCTTTCTGAGATTTGGTGTTTACAATTCGGCACTGCGTCGCTTTAACAGACAATTGCGCGGTCGTGCGACGTAGCTCCCAAACAAAATTGCCGTCCTTTTCTTCCCACAAATAGAGCTTTCTTTTGATGGTATTTGATTGCCTCTGCGATTTTTATTTTTAGCGCTATAAGGAAAAATAGAGCGACATTTTTGAAAAAAATAATTTTTTTTTTTACTTTTTGTTAATAAAAAATCGAATAAACTAAATTTTAGTCAAACATTTAGGCCAAAATGTATTCAGCCACATCTTTAGTAAAAAAAAAAATCGCAATAAGAAAAAAATTAGCTACCTAGCGACAGAAAAATGATCGCTTAGTGACGCTGGCAATAGGGGGTGAAAGGGTTAACTAGGGCGGTGATCAAGGGGTTAAAACTTTATTAGGGGGGGTACGTGGGCTACCCTGGACCCAACACTAACTGCCTGTCACACTAACTGTCACACTGACACTAAATGCAGTGATCAGTAAATATATGATCACTGCAATCAGTGACAGTGTGACAGGGGGGTGATCAGAAGGGGTTAAATGTGCCTATGTGTACTGGTGTCAGTGTAGTGTTGGTACGACTTACTGTGATGTCTTCTCTCCTCTCGGCGTATTGAAAATACCGCCGAGAGGAGAGCTGCATCACTTCCTCTGCCAGTGTTTACATTACAGAGGAAGTGACACGGCGGAGGCTCACGGGATTGGCTGGGAGTGATCACGAGGGGGCGGACAGAAACCGCCCCCTTAGGACGGATCGCTCCCGAAGGTAAGCCGCCCGCCGCACACAGCGGAGGGGGTCCCGGTCGGACCCCCGACCCGCTAGAAGGCAGGGACGTACATGTACTCCCATCTGCCTGTACGTGCCATTCTGTGGACGTACATAGTCGTGCGGCAGGCGTTAAGTGGTTAAAAACTGTTTTGTTTTTGCTAGAAAATTACTTGGAACCCCCAACCTTTATATATATATTTTTTTTTTCAAACACCATAGAGAATAAAATGGCGGTTGTTGCAATACTTTTTGTCACACCGTATTTGTGCAGTGGTCTTGCAAGCGCACTTTAACCAGCCCCGGACCATATTGCTGGTCAAAGACCAGAGCACTTTTTGTGATTTGGCACTGCGTCGCTTTAACTGACAATTGCGCGGTCGTGCGACGTGGCTCCGAAACAAAATTGGCGTCCTTTTTTTCCCCACAAATAGAGCTTTGTTTTGGTGGTATTTGATCATCTCTGCGGTTTTTAGTTTTTGTGCTATAAACAAAAATAGAGCGACAATTTTGAAAAAAAAATAATCAATTTTTTTCCCCAGTTTAGGCCGATACGTATTCTTCTACATATTTTTCGTCAAAAAATTAAAAATCGCAATAAGCGTTTATTGATTGTTTTGTGCAAAAGTTAAAGCGTTTACAAAATAGGGGGTAGTTTTATGGCATTTTTATTAATATAATTTTTTTACTAGTAATGACGGCGATCAGCAATTTTTTTTTGATACTGCGAGATTATGGCGGACACTTCGGACACTCTTGACACATTTTTGGGACCATTGCCATTTGTATAGCGATCAGTGCTATAAAAATGCATTGATTACTATAAAAATGCCACTGGCAGGGAAGGGGTTAACACTAGGGGGCGGGGAAGGGGTTAAGTATGTTCCCTGGGTGTGTTCTAACTGTAGGGGGGGTGGACTCACTAGGGAAAATGACAGATCGCTGTTCATACATTGTATGAACAGACGATCAGGCATTTCTCCCCTGACAACCGGGAGCTGTGTGTTTACACACACAGCTCCCGGTTCTCGTTCTGTAACGAGCGATCGCAGGTGCCCTGACGGTGATCGTGACCGCCGGGCACGCACGCGGGAGTCAGGAGCGAGCGGAGGGCGCCGCGCCCGTGCCCCTAGTGGCCGCTTCGAGAGCCGACGTAGAGCTACGGGCTCTCGCACAGGAGAGCCAACCTGCCACCGTAGAACTACGGAGGCTGGTCGGAATCTAGTTTAAAAAAAAAAAAACTTTTTGAATAAAAAATAAGACAACAGTAAAGTTAGCCCAATTTTTATTGTATTGTGAAAGAAAATGTTATGCCGAGTAAAATGATACCCAATATGTCACGCTTTAAAATTGCGCCCGCTCGTGGAATGGCGACAAACTTTTACCCTTAAAAATCTCCATAGGCGTCGTTTAATAAATTCTGCAGTTTGCATGTTTTGAGTTAAAGAAGAGGTCTAGAGCTAGAATTATTGCTCTCGCTCTAACGATCGCAGCGATGCCTCACATGAGTGGTTTGAACACCGTTTTCATATGCGGGTGCCACTCACGTATACCTTCGCTTCTGCACGTGAACTCTTCGGGACGGGCGCTGCATGCCAATATATGTCGGCATAATGGCAGCGGTAGGCAAATGGGCGTACCTGTATGTCCCCTTAAACAATGCGTGCAGAGAGCGCGTGACAGTGCCTGCGGGACCCGCAGGCTCGATGTCCGCCGGTGTCCTGCGATCGGGTCACTGAGAGGCAGAACAGGGGGATGCCTGTGTAAACAAATTGCCTTCAAAAGTCACCTAACATATTTTTTCCTCAGTTTAGGCCAATATGAATTCTTCTACATATTTTTGGTAAAAAAAAAAAACGCAATATGCATTTATTGATTGGTTTGCGCAAAAGTTATAGCGTCTACAAAATAGGGGATCGTTTTATGGCATTTTTATTAATATTTTTTTTTTAACTAGTAATGCCTGCGATCAGCAATGTTTATCATGACTGCGACATTATGGTGGACACATCGGACACTTAGGCCGCGTACACACGATCGAATCTATCTGCGACGGACCGTTTCAGTAGACAAATTCGATCGTGTGTACGGGCGGACAGACAGGTTTTTCCAGCAGACAAATATTAAAGCATGCTTTAAAATCTGTCTGCTGCGAACCTGTCGGTCCGACATGTCTGCTGGTTAGTACACTAACCAGCAGACATATATGCCCGCGCATGCGTTGAATGGAATCAACGCATTCGGGGAAGTGTTTTACTTCCTGGTGACGGTGACGTGGCGGCGTCAACGTCACCGCCACGTCACCGCGCTGTCTGCTGTCGTGTGTACACGATCAAACCAATATATCCCAGCAGACAAATCCGATCAAATCTGTCAGACCGATTGGTCGTGTGTATGCGGCCTTATGGCACTATTTTGGGACCATTGTCACTTATACAGCAATCAGTGCAATAAAAATGCAGTGGTTACTGTGTAAATGTCTCTGGCAGGGAAGGGGATAACACTCAGGGCTTTTTTTCTGGGGGAACTTGGGGGAACTCAGTTCCACCACCTTTGGCTCAGACCCTTTGGTGCCCGCTCACCACAATCACTTGTGAACACAGAAGTCTGGTTTCTGTGTTTACAAGTGACTGCTTTGTAACCTCCTGAACTCTGCACACTGTATGTAATGCAATTCTGGTATTTAATGCCCCTTTAAGACCCTTCTACTGTTTGTGAAATCTGAACGGGTCGTGGTTGAGTTCCTGCACCTATTTTCTGAGAAAAAAAGCTCTGATAACACTAGAGGCGATCGAGGGGTTAATTGTGTTCCCTCGTGTGTGTTCTAACTGTAGGGGGAGGGGACTGACTATAGGAGATGACAGATCATTTTTCCTAGCTATTAGGAACTCACGATCTGCCTCTCCTCTCCTCCTCTCCTCACAGAACAGAGATGTGTGTTTACTCACACACGTCCCTTTTCTGCTTCTCGTGCCCGTGATCGCTTGTGACCGCCGGCCACGCGCACCAGCACCCTTGCCAGCACCCTTGCCGTACAGCAGGCACGCTTACGCACCTATCCAATTTAAAGGGACTGATGTACAGCTTCAACGGTTCGCAGGATCGTGCCAAAGTTCCGCAGTATAATGACGGCGGCTGGTCGGCGAGTGGTTAAATATCCTTTTCACATCTTTGACTCATTATAATACTCAGTAAATATTTAACCAGTGGCCGACCAGTTACACTGCGGCAAATTGGCTCGGCTTCGCAAATCACTTTACCGGTACGTCGGTTCACGCACTGGCTTTTGCACGCGCACGTCGGACGACGCCAAGAGGTTGTCGTTTTTATATAGACTTCCACAAGAATAAATAAGGGCAGTGTATTTGTAGTTTTTAGAAAAGCAGCAGCTAGACTCAGTGAGAAGATCTACAGCAATGGTTCTCAAACTGGGGGTCGGGACCCCCTTGGGGGTCAAATGACGATTTGCCAGGGGTCCCTGGATCCTGGGCTGTTCCTGAAGCCCGCACCGCTCTACCAGCTTTTTCGCAGCTGCCCCTGGAATCTGTGGTGGTCCAGCTGGGCTGTTCCTGGACATACCTCGCAACATTTATAAAAAAACACGGATCAAAGTTGTTGAGCGGGGGGTGTCGCGGATCAAAGTTGTTGAGTAGGGGGGTGCCGCGGATGGAAGTTGTTGAGCGGGGGGTGCCGCAGATCGAAGCTGTTGAGCGGGGGGTGCCGCAGATCGAAGTTGTTGAGCGGGGGGGGGGGCACTGATCCAAGGTGTCTCCCTTCAGATCTTTAACTCCTCCTTCCTTGCTCCACCTTTTGGCACAGCTTCCTGCGCGGGAAATTATTACTGCAGGACGATGCAGTCTGTGCGGGAGTCCCGCAGAATCCGTGCCGGTTTGGAGGTATGCCTGGACCATGCGCCCACTCAGCTTCATTGCAGCCGCCCATTCAGTTCACGGCATGGCTGGGGGGTAGAGACTAGAGGTCAGCTGACTGGTGAGGAATGTGACGTGGGAGGGGCTGGAGGAGACCCTATCTGGAGACCCTAGCTTCTCATTTCGGCATAGGTGTCACGAGACACCACAAAGTCAGAGACACAGTGAGTAACACTACCTGTGATTATAGTTGCCATTAAAAGCCCCCACTACAGTTCTCAGATCAAGACCACCAAAGTTGGCTGATGAGGACCCCCCCCACCCCCCCACCCCCGCTGCACTGCCACTCATCTCATTCCCCCCACCCCCCACCCATGGGCGTCCGCTGAAATTTTTTCAGGGGGGGGCGCATCAGCAGCGGCAATACACAGTCGCATTTTACCCTTTCTTTGACCGCTAGCGCTAGGCAAGGGTAATGTACATACACACATCGCCATCAACACCAGGGCACCACCATGTCACCAGCAACACCAGGGCACCACCATGTCACAAGGAACACCAGGGCACCACCATGTCACCAGCAACACCAGGGCACCACCATGTCACCAGCAACACCAGATCACCACCATGTCACCAGCAACACCAGGGCACCACCATGTCACCAGCAACACCAGGGCACCACCATGTCACCAGCAACACCAGATCACCACCATGTCACCAGCAACACCAGGGCACCACCATGTCACCAGCAACACCAGGGCACCACCATGTCACGAGCAACACCAGATCAACACCAGGGCACCAGCAACCAGTAGCTCACTTGTTATACCCAGAGACATCTATTATCAAGTAATGTTAGACTGCATGTAACAGGATACAGAGCATGCCTGTCACCTCTCTGTGCTGTGCAGAGTGCAGTCTTGTCAGCCTCATCTGGTGCCATATGTTTTCGTGCTGACATCTCCCTGACCACTCCTCTCAGCATCTTTCTCTCCTTCAGATGATCTCCCCCGGCCATCTCACAAACAGCCAGAAACTCTGCCTTCCACCGCCCGACTCGTACAGCATCCTCATCTGCTCTGCTCGCCAGGCCCAAAATTCCCACTCATACAGACCCCGCCTCCGCTTCTGCATGTCTCCTCATGTCGCCTCTGGATTGGTGCAGGAGTCAGGACCCCACTCTCTGGCGGAGCGGCTCCTTCTGCCTGCCCCAAAGACACTCGTGCTGATCACCCCCCGTGCTGATATTCATTCGTGGGGGGTGTCGGCCTGACACCCCCTGCAGTTCTTAAATTCCAGGGGGGGGCAACCGACCCCTGTTGCCCTATGGAGCGGACGCCCATGCCCCCACCAAAGAGTAAGACAGTCAGAGTGAGACAGAATAAAAAATACATGAAAAGAGGGGAAGAAAAAAAGGAATAGGGAGAGAAAGAACAAGAAAGATGGCTAGAGAGCGAGGTATGTGGGGGCGGGGGAGGGGGAGTGCGGCAAAACAACAAGAAATTAGGATAGAGAGGGATAAAAGGGGAAAAAGGAGAACAAAAAAGAGAGGTACATCCTAAAATGTACCATAAGGGGTTTTAATACTGTGCGAGTGGAAGGGACTCGGGGAGCGATAAATGTCCATGGGTTAGGGGCGCAATTGCCTTCAAAAGTCACCTAATAAATAGAGTCCACTTGTGTGTAATTTAATCTCAGTATAAATACAGCTACTCTGTGAAGCCCTCAGAGGTTTTTTAGAGAACCTTAGTGAACAAACAGCATCACGAAGGAACACACCAGACAGGTCAGGGATAATGTTGTGGAGGAGTATAAAACAGGGTTAGGTTATAATAAAATCTCCCAAGCTTTGAACATCTCACAGAGCTTCTGTTCAATCCATAAACCGAAAATGGAAAGAGTATGGCACAACTGCAAACCATCTCCTTTTCCAGAAGAATCCTAAATACGGTCGAAACGCGTCGGGTGGAGTAGTATTTTACATTTCACCACGCACGAGCCGGTCCGGGTACATGCCGCGGCTGTGTGTGTTTTTTTTTTTAACAGTTTTTATGGAGTACAGCCGAGGGTTACACTGTAGCGGGAGTTAAGAGCAACACTGAAGTGACATCCTATTGGAGGAATCCCCGAAGGGTCACCCGTGTTCGGCAGTACTTGTGCCTTACATACAGTAATCTCTATAGTTTGAGATCCATCCTTTACGGCGGTAGCGCCTCTGCTGCCAGGCCGCGGAGAAGACAGGTAATGTCAGCGGTGCGGAGACGGGAAGGGAGATGAGGTCATCTCTCTTTTCCCCCGCGCCGCTGTTCCACCCTTACTTTCAGTGTCGCGAAGGCTGCTCTACACGGGGGTGCAGCGGCGACTCAGAAGAGAGAGAATGATGTCATCTCTCACCGCCCGCCCTCTCTCCCTCGCATGTGTTTCACTTGCCGATATTTTACCGCGCTAAGGAGAGGCTGACAGCATTGTGCCTGGCTGCAAGTACTCTGCAGCCATATTACATTTTAATCAAGTGACATCCTCATCTAGTGGCAGTCAAAACTGGCAAGTGACATCCTCATCTAGTGGCAGATATAGTGGCAAGTGACATCCTCATCTAGTGGCAGATATAGTGGCAAGTGACATCCTCATCTAGTGGCAGATATAGTGGCAAGTGACATCCTCATCTAGTGGCAGATATAGTGGCAAGTGACATCCTCATCTAGTGGCATATATAGTGGCAAGTGACATCCTCATCTAGTGGCAGATATAGTGGCAAGTGACATCCTCATCTAGTGGCAGACAAAACTGGCACGTGACATCCTCATCTAGTGGCAGACAAAACTGGCACGTGACATCCTCATCTAGTGGCAGACAAAACTGGCAAGTGACATCTTCATCTAGTGGCAGATATAGTGGCAAGTGACATCCTCATCTAGTGGCAGTCAAGACTGGCAAGTGACATCCTCATCTAGTGGCAGATATGGTGGCAAGTGACATCCTCATCTGGTGGCAGATATAGTGGCAAGTAAAATCCTCATCTAGTGGCAGTCAAAACTGGCAAGTGACATCCTCATCTAGTGGCAGATATAGTGACAAGTGACATCCTTTTCTAGTGGCAGATATAGTGACAAGTGACATCCTTATCTAGTGGCAGATATAGTGACAAGTGACATCCTCTTCTAGTGGCAGTCAAAACTGGCAAGTGGCATCCTCATCTAGTGGCAGTCAAAACTGGCAAGTGACATCTCATCTAGTGGCAGATATAGTGGCAAGTGACATCCTCATCTGGTGGCAAATATAGTGGCAAGTGACATCCTCATCTAGTGGCAGTCAAAACTGGCAAGTGGCATCCTCATCTAGTGGCAGTCAAAACTGGCAAGTGACATCTCATCTAGTGGCAGTCAAAACTGGCAAGTGACATCCTCATCTAGTGGCAGATATAGTGGCAAGTGACATCTCATCTAGTGGCAGATATAGTGGCAAGTGACATCCTCATCTGGTGGCAGATATAGTGGCAAGTGACATCCTCATCTAGTGGCAGTCAAAACAGGCAAATGACATCCTCATCTAGTGGCAGTCAAAACTGGCAAGTGACATCTCATCTAGTGGCAGATATAGTGGCAAGTGACATCCTCATCTAGTGGCAGATATAGTGGCAAGTGACATCCTCATCTAGTGGCAGTCAAAACTGGCAAGTGACATCCTCATCTAGTGGCAGATATAGTGGCAAGTGACATCCTCATCTGGTGGCAGATATAGTGGCAAGTGACATCCTCTTCTGGTGGCAGATATAGTGGCAAGTGACATCCTCATCTAGTGGCAGATATAGTGGCAAGTGACATCCTCATCTGGTGGCAGATATAGTGGCAAGTGACATCTCATCTAGTGGCAGATATAGTGGCAAGTGACATCCTCATCTGGTGGCAGATATAGTGGCAAGTGACATCCTTATCTAGTGGCAGATATAGTGACAAGTGACATCCTCTTCTAGTGGCAGTCAAAACTGGCAAGTGGCATCCTCATCTAGTGGCAGTCAAAACTGGCAAGTGACATCCTCATCTAGTGGCAGTCAAAACTGGCAAGTGACATCCTCATCTAGTGGCAGATATAGTGGCAAGTGACATCCTCATCTGGTGGCAGATATAGTGGCAAGTGACATCCTCATCTAGTGGCAGTCAAAACTGGCAAGTGACATCCTCATCTAGTGGCAGATATAGTGACAAGTGACATCCTTTTCTAGTGGCAGATATAGTGACAAGTGACATCCTTATCTAGTGGCAGATATAGTGACAAGTGACATCCTCTTCTAGTGGCAGTCAAAACTGGCAAGTGGCATCCTCATCTAGTGGCAGTCAAAAATGGCAAGTGACATCTCATCTAGTGGCAGTCAAAACTGGCAAGTGACATCCTCATCTAGTGGCAGATATAGTGGCAAGTGACATCCTCATCTGGTGGCAGATATAGTGGCAAGTGACATCCTCATCTAGTGGCAGTCAAAACTGGCAAGTGACATCCTCATCTAGTGGCAGTCAAAACTGGCAAGTGACATCTCATCTAGTGGCAGATATAGTGGCAAGTGACATCCTCATCTGGTGGCAGATATAGTGGCAAGTGACATCCTCATCTAGTGGCAGTCAAAACTGGCAAGTGACATCCTCATCTAGTGGCAGTCAAAACTGGCAAGTGACATCTCATCTAGTGGCAGATATAGTGGCAAGTGACATCCTCATCTAGTGGCAGTCAAAACTGGCAAGTGACATCCTCATCTAGTGGCAGTCAAAACTGGCAAGTGACATCCTCATCTAGTGGCAGATATAGTGGCAAGTGACATCCTCATCTGGTGGCAGATATAGTGGCAAGTGACATCCTCTTCTGGTGGCAGATATAGTGGCAAGTGACATCCTCATCTAGTGGCAGATATAGTGGCAAGTGACATCCTCATCTGGTGGCAGATATAGTGGCAAGTGACATCCTCATCTGGTGGCAGATATAGTGGCAAGTGACATCCTCATCTAGTGGCAGATATAGTGGCAAGTGACATCCTCATCTGGTGGCAGATATAGTGGCAAGTGACATCCTCATCTGGTGGCAGTCAAAACTGGCAAGTGACATCCTCATCTGGTGGCAGTCAAAACTGGCAAGTGACATCCTCATCTGGTGGCAGATATAGTGGCAAGTGACATCCTCATCTGGTGGCAGTCAAAACTGGCAAGTGACATCCTCAGCTAGTGGCAGATATAGTGGCAAGTGACATCCTCAGCTAGTGGCAGATATAGTGGCAAGTGACATCCTCTTCTAGTGGCAGTCAAAACTGGCAAGTGACATCCTCATCTGGTGGCAGATATAGTGGCAAGTGACATCCTCATCTGGTGGCAGATATAGTGGCAGGTGATTTGGCAAGTGACAAGCGATGGTTGCAAGTGACGCTCTCAAGGCTCCCACTGATTCAACATTATGGCGAGTTGAACTATTTCCATTTATAATACAATGTAATGATAGAAATAATGTGTTTCAATCATCCTGACACCATAATAACTATGGTGCCGGGATTATTGAAGAACTAACACCAGCCACTGCCCTGACAAATTGCCAGCAAAGAAAATCGCTTACCACCGCGCCGCCCCGACCCCCCCCCCCCCCCCCCGGGCCTTGGCACAGTTTACTTGCACGGAGCCGGTCCCCGGTGCCAAAAAGGTTGGGGACCGCTGCTTTACGGTAAGTGGCGGTGATCGCCTTTTTTCTCTGATGGACAGAAGTTCCTCTGTTATCTGCAGTCAAGCCATTTTCTTTTGATCTCATTGCCAGCATACATTGATTTTAATCATCCTGTTTTCCTGGCTGACGGTTTCCTCCCTTTGATTAACTCATTTGACCATTCTTTCATTCATGAATTGTTTTTTTGATTGATCCTTCTGTTTACAAATTTAACTGTTTGTGGTCCTTTTATAGGTGGTAGCGCACTCATTTTTGATTTACCATTTGCACTTAGCGAATATTTAAGGTCCGTTTAGTTGCAGCACTGCCGTTTTAGTGTGGTCGGATTTTTTACTTATGATCTTCCACATTTCTTGGTGCAATATCTTTGGCCCATTATATTTATAATCATTAATTTTTTATTTTCATAATATAATAATTTAGTAGGGGTTTTAGCGCAGATTTTCTCCACTTTACACAACTGCAAACCTACCAAGACATGGCCGTCCACCTAAACTGACCGGGCCGGGCAAGGAGAGCATTCATCAGAGAAGCAGCCAAGAGGCCCATGGTAACTCTGGAGGAGCTGCAAAGATCCACAGCTCAGGGGGGAGAATCTGTCCACAGGACAACTATTAGTGGTGCTCTCCACAAATCTGCCCTTTATGGAAGAGTGAGAAGAAGAAAGACATTGGGGAGAGAAAGACGTAAGAAGTCCTGTTTGCAGTTTGTGAGAAGCAATGTTGGGGAGGGGACACAGAAAACATGTGGAAGAAGGTGCTCTGGTCACATGACACCAAAATTCGACTTTTTGGCTTAAAAGCAAAACGTTATGTGTGGCAGAAAACTAACACTGCACATAACCCTGAACACACCGTCCCCACTGTAAAAAAAGGTGGTGGGGATGCTTTTCTTCAGCAGGGACAGGGAAGCTGGTCAGAGTTGATGGGAAGATGGATGGAGCCAAATACAGGGCAATCTGAGGCCGCGTACACACGCTCGGTTTGGTCCGATGAAACTGGCCCAAACCGAGCGTGTGTACGGCCCATCGCACCGTCGTCCATCGGACCAAAGTTTTAAAACTTGCTTTAAAATCGGACCGATGGTTCGTACGCAAAAGCATCGGACCAAAAACCCCGCGCATGTTCAGAATCAAGTGGACACATGCTACGTCACCGCGTTCTGATCCGATCGGATTTTGGACTGATGGTGTGTACGCACATCAGACCATTTCAGCGGTGAACTGATGAAAACGGTCCGTCGGACCATTCTCATCGGGTCGGACTGATCGTGTGTACGCGGCCTTAGAAGAAAACCTGTTAAGCCTCGTACACACGATCGGTCCATCCGATGAGAACGGCGGACTGTTTTCATCGGTTAACCGATGAAGCTGACTGATGGACTAATGTGCCTACACACCATCGGTTCATGAACCGATCGCATCAGAATGCGGTGACGTAAAACACAACGACGTGATGAAAAAAACGAAGTTGAATGCTTCCAATGCTGCGTTGACTTGATTCCGAGCATGCGTGTATTTTTAACCGATGCTCGTGCGTACTAACGATCGGTTTTGACCCATCGGTTAGCCGTCCATCGGTTGAATTTGAAAGCAAGCCATCTGTTTTTTGACCGAAAGATAATGGACCGATGGGGCCTACACACGATCGGTTTGGACCGATGAAAACGAACCTCAGTCCGTTTTCATTGGTTTGAACCGATCGTGTGTACGCGGCCTTAGATTCTGCAAAAGACTTAAGACCGGGGCGGAGGTTCAGCTACAATGGAATGGTTTACATCAAAGCCTATTCATGTTTTAGAATGGCCCAGTCACAGTCCAGACCTAAATCCTATTGAGAATCTGTGGCAAGACTTGAAAATTGCTGTTCACAGACGATCTCCATCCAATCTGACAGAGCTTGAGATATTTTACAAAGAAGAAAACTGTGAAAAATGTCTCTCTCTAGATGTG
The DNA here is from genome assembly GCA_029574335.1 of Rana kukunoris. NCBI lineage: Eukaryota > Metazoa > Chordata > Amphibia > Anura > Ranidae > Rana > Rana kukunoris. The sequence goes on from CM056056.1 coordinate 12,868,811, forward strand.
CAAAGCTGGTAATTGCAGAGAAAGGGGGTTTTACAAAGTATTGACTCCGGTGGGCGCCATACAAATGTACCCCCACACTTTTCACATATTTATCCAAAATGGAAAATCATTTATACTGTAATTTCCCTCCACTTCACAATTATGTGTCACTTTGTGTTGGTCCATCACATAAAAGCCCATTAAAATATCATCTAACCAATAACAAGTCCTTTGTCTGTCCCTCCCCCCATCTTTTATTAAACCGAACACTGTAGAAAATCAAATGAATTTCATTTCACACCTATAATTGAATGCAGATGATGCGGCCAATTAACAACACAAGGATATTGTAGAAACATCCGACGCCGTATCCGCAATCATAAGCCGAGCCCGAGAACATTTTATGACGGGTGTTTTCTTCCATCCACTCGTCCTAAATTATAAAACAATTTCTGTTCCAGCTTTTGTTTTGTATGATAGCGTGATTACCGTCTTATTAAAATGGCACCATTCGAATCCCCGGTATATTTGCCATCTGTCGTTACTAAATTTCAGATTTGGTAAGCACACCTGTTAGGAAAAACTGTTACAAGAGAGATAAAAAAAAAAAGTATGTTCACAGGAACGCCTAATATAAGAAACAAAACAACAAAAATGAACTATAAATGGAGGGAAATGAAATCTGCTCAGCCAATAAAAGTAATAATGAAATGAGTGTGGAGGATTGCGGAGAAGAAATGCGTCACAACTTCAAGTTTTTTTTTTTTACCTGCTTATAGTCCGGGCCTTTCCTGGCACTTTTTGCTTCCGTAGAACAATCCGTATTTTTTGCTAGAAAATGACTTACAACCCCCAAACATTATATATATTTTTTTTTAACGACTTAAGACCCGGACCATTATGCAGTTAAAGGACCTGGCCCCTTTTTGCAATTCGGCACTGCGTTGCTTTAACTGACAATTGCGCGGTCGTGCGACGCGGCTCCCAAACAAAATTGGTGTCCTTTTTTCCCCACAAATAGAGATTTCTTTTGGTGGTATTTGATCGCCTCTGCGGTTTTTATTTTTTGCGCTATAAACAAAAATAGAGTGACAATTTTGAAAAAAAAATAAAATTTTTACTTTTTGCTATAATAAATATCCCCCACAAAATATATATATATATAAAAAAAAAAAAATGTTTCCCTCAGTTTAGGCCGATACGTATTCTTCTACATATTTTTGTTAAAAAAAAAAAAAAAAATCGCAATAAGCGTTTATTGATTGGTTTGCACACATTTTTTAGCGTTTACAAAATAGGGGATGGCATTTTTATTATATTTTTATTTTTACTACTAATGGCGGTGATCAGCGATTTTTTTTTCGTGACTGCGACATTATGGCGGACACATCGGACACTTTTGACAAATTTTTGGGATCAATGTCATTTTCACAGCGAAAAGTGCTATAAATTACTGTGAAAATGACACTGGCAGTGAAGGTGTTAACCAGGAGGGGGCGCTGTAGGGGTTAAGTGTAACCTAAGGGAGTGTTCTTACTGTGGAGGGGCGTGGCTGTGTGTGTGACGTCATTGATTGACGTTCCCTAACACAGGAAACAGACGATCAGTGACAGCCACACTAGGAAGCACAGGGAGAGGATTGTTTACACTCACCTCTCCCCGTTCTTCCTCTCTGTGACCCGATCGCGGGACACCAGCGGCGATCGGGTCAACTGTTCCCGCGGGGACAGTCACGGAGGAGAGGATCGGCTCGCGAGTGCGACGACGGCGGCACGCAGAGCAACCCACGGCTGGGCTCTTAAAGGGGACGTACATGTACTCCCTTGTGGCCAGCCGTGCCATTTTGTCGGCGTACATTGTCGTGGGGCGGTCCTCAAGAGGTTAAAGCAGAGGCCGTAGAAAATAAATTGGTGGCCTTTGCAATTTTTTTATGTCACACGGTATTTGCGCATCCATTTTTAAAACGTGATTTTTTGGGGGGGAAAAAATACACTTTATTTTTACCCCTTTCACGCCTAAGGGTAAAACAAATCCCAATGCCTAAGCACAATTTTGATATGTGCTAGTAAAACCGTACATATCATCACAATTACTTTGTGCATCCAGGTAAATTATACCGCATTCTTTTTTTTTTTTTAAACAAATCAGGCTTTTATTTTGTAGTGAATTGCTATGGAAGAGCCCGGGGACCATCATGAATGTTTTTTTTTTTTTTTTAGTTTTTTTAATTTTGAGTTTGAAAAAAATAAATTCTCTACAGACATCAGAATTTTGACTTTTAATCTCAGATTTCTGTAAAAAAAAAAAATGTAACTTTTAATCTCAGAATTCTGATTTTCAATCTCAGAATTCTGTAAAAAAAATAATTCTGCTACATATTTTTGCTACATATTTTTGGTAAAAAAAATCCCAATAATTGATTCATTTGCACAAGGTCTACAAACTATGGGATATTTCTTTTGGAATTGTTATTTTCATATTTTTTGTACTAGTAATTGCGGTTCTCTCTGACTTATAGTAGGACTGCGACACTGCAGTGGACAAATCTGACACTGACACTTTTTTGGGGACCAGTGACACAGATACAATGATCAGTGCTAAATAATATGCACTGTCACTGTACTAATGACACTGGTAGGAAAAAAGGGGTTGTCATCAGGGGCGATCAAAGTGTTAGAAAGCATTCCCTAGGGACACATTTAACTGTGGGGGAGGTGCTTGTACTGTAAGAAGACAGAGATTCATGTTCCTGCTTAGCAGAAACACAAGATCTCTGTCTTCACCTGGCACAGAACGGCGATCTGCCTTGTTTACATACACAAACCGCCGTTGTCTGCCACAGGAACAATCAACAGGTTCTGGGGGGACACTGGGTCCACTGAACCCGCTGATTGTCTTCGGTTGTGTCCAATTACAGCAGGAGCTAGTCGCCATGCAGGCAGAATGGTGTGGCTTAGCTGAGAAAGCCCCACCCCCATTAAGACTCCTGGGATGTATGACATCATTTACGCCTAGCCCAGAAACCAGGAAGACACTGAAGAAATAAAAAAACAAAAAAAAATGTATAAAACAACTAAATATAATCTATTTTCAGATCTATTTACTAATGTTAGCAGCTTAAGGATTAAATATAGTTCATGCTGATTGAGAGAGTTTAATTCTGCTTTAAATAGAAGTGCTGGAAGCACAAATAGAAGGAAAACGAATGGCCTGCTGCCTGTGAGGCTCACAAAACATCACGATGAACACAACTTGAAGGCATCCTAGAAGATCAAACAGAGAATGAGACCTGGAGGCGATGAATTCCTAGAATCCACTCCTTCAAGTCAGGCTGAAAGGGAATAGGGGACGGGGAGAGCTGGTGGCACCGCTCCGAGCATCTGCACTCTTCATGTTGTAGACGGACTGGAAGATAATTCTATGGAGCAGAATTTCACAATATTACATTCCTGCTTCCAATTCCAATTCAAAGTTGCTCAGCAGTGATTGTTTAGGTGTATTCAGGGCCTTTATTCCTCAGAAAATAGGCGCAGGAACTCAACTCCGACAAATTTCACCACTAAAAATGGGAGGGACTTAAAGGGGCGTCAAATACCAGGAGTGCATTACATACAGTGTAAGACTGAAGAGCTCGGGGGGGGGGGGCAAGGGGTTTCCACAGAGTGCCCAGTTCAGGAGTGCACTATTTGCAGAGTTTGGGTGTGCTTTACGTACATAGTGCCCAGTTCAGGGGCGTGCTCCATATAGAGTGCCCAGTTCAGGGGCGTGCTGCATATAGAGTGCTGAGTTCAGGAGTGCACTGCATATTAGTGCTGAGTTCAGGGGTGCGCTGCATATAGAATGCTGAGTTCAGGGGTGCGCTGCATACTAGTGCCAAGTTCAGGGACACGCTACACATAGGGCCAGATTCAGGTAGAGTTAGGCTGGAGTATCAGTGATACTCCAGCCTAACTCTCACTTTAAGCCGGCGTTTCTGTTTTCTGTAAGCAGAAAACAAGAAACGCCGGGTTGGAGTTACTATACGAGCGGCATAATTGTATTTCGCCGTCGTATCGTAACTTCAAGTTTAAAAATGGCGCGCGGGGCGTTCCCGCTAATTAACGCCGAGAATATGTTAATCAGCGGGAATCGAAAAATTCACGATCGTATTCGGGTGCGACACAGTGACTTTCCGACGTTTCCGTAAGAGATACGCGGCGCAAAGATAAAGCAGCCCCCTAGTGGAGTATCCTATGTTAAGTATGGCCGTCGTCATCGCGTCGAAAAAAAAAAAATTTGCGTCGTTTGCGTAAAACGTCCATGAATGGGGATTGACGTCATTGACGTTCCCTGAAAGAATTTGGAGCATGCGCACTGACAGTCGACGCATGCGCAGTACGTTCGCCGCGGGATCGCGCTTAGTTAACATAATACACGCCCCCTACCCGCCCAATTTGAATTCCGCCGGCTCATTTTCGCTACGCTGCCGCAACTTTAGGAGCAAGTGCTTTGTGAATAACAGTACTTGCTCCTAAAGTTACGGCGGAGTAACGTAAATGAGAAACGTTACTCCCAAGTAAAGAAGCGCCCATCTACCTGAATCTGGCCCAGAGTGCATAGTTCAGAGGTGCGCTACATATAGAGTGCCGAGTTCAGGGGTGCACTTCATATAGAGTGCCGAGTTCAGGGGTGCGTTACATATAGAGTGCCGAGTTCAGGTGTGCGCTTCATATAGAGTGCAGAGTTCAGGGGTGCGCTGCATAAAGAGTAGGGCCGAAACAACTAATCGATTATGAAATTAAAAAAACTAAAATGAGTCCATTATAGTACAAAAAGAGCAAATCGCTACTGTAAATATTACTTTCACTGTCCCACAGTAAAAAATGAACCCCTTACTGTAGCGATTATTTGCTCTTTTTGTACTAGTTTTAGTTTTTTAACCCCATTATGTTACTAACCATCTCAGGCCAGGGTCACACCTTTGTGTTTTTTGGCGCTTTTTGCAGAAACACACTACAGTTCATTTACTGTACATGGTTTCCTATGAGCCATGTTCATATGCATGATTTTTTCAGCTGCTGCGTATTTGGAAAGGGCAAGGACTTTTTTTTAACACAAAACAGTGCTATTTTGGTTCAATATACTTCAATGGAGAAGCTGCAGAAAAGCATGTAATGTGTTGTTTGTGGCAATTTGTATTTTTTAATCTGCCCAACAACAAATTGATCAAAAAAGATATAAAAATGCAAATCGCAGCAAAATTTACTTTTTAATTGTGATCGACCCTTGGCTAGTTGCAGCCCTAATATAGAGTGCCAAGTTCAGGAGTGCGCTGCATATAGAGTGCTGAGTTCAGGGGTGCGCTGCATATAGAGTGCCGAGTTCAGGGGTGCGCTGCATATAGAGTTTAGGGGTGCGCTGCATATAGAGTGCTGAGTTCAGGGGTGCGCTGTATATAGAGTGCTGAGTTCAGGGGTGCGCTGCATATTGAGTGCTGAGTTCAGGGGTGCGCTGTATATAGAGTGCTGAGTTCAGGGGTGCGCTGTATATAGAGTGCTGAGTTCAGGGGTGCGCTGTATATAGAGTGCTGAGTTCAGGGGTGCACTGCATATAGAGTGCTGAGTTTAGGAGTACGCTGCATATAGAGTGCCGAGTTCAGGGGTGCGCTGCATATAGAGTTCAGGGGTGCGCTGCATATAGAGTGCTGAGTTCAGGGGTGCGCTGTATATAGAGTGCTGAGTTCAGGGGTGCGCTGCATATTGAGTGCTGAGTTCAGGGGTGCGCTGCATATAGAGTGTCGAGTTTAGGAGTACGCTGCATATAGAGTGCAGAGTTCAGAAGTGAGCTGCATATAGAGTGCTGAGTTCAGGGGTGCGCTGCATATAGAGTGCAGAGTTCAGAAGTGAGCTGCATATAGAGTGCAGAGTTCAAGGATGCACTACACACGCCTTCTCCCACAACTGCTCACCTCTGCATCTTCCATCCACATCTCACTTTCACCCCTCTTCAGCTCTGACCTCTGCATGCAACCTTCCCTCTTTCTTAAAAGCTCCACCATCTTCCACAAGTCTTATTTTTGTTGCTGTATTAAACGGAAGCATCCAGCTGTCTCTAGTACCTCCCCACACATTGTAGGTGGCACCTTCTCCTTCACTTGCAGATCATCAAGTGAGGTTGTCAGCATCCACAATGAACCCCCAGGCACTTGCATATCCCTTGATCCCATCCTACACTCTGCAGATCTTTTGGGAGACAAGCTATCACTGGTAAACACAGAAGCTGGACTTCTGTGTTTACCAGTGATGGTGGTGAGCAGGGAGCAGAGGGCCTGAGCCAGGGGTAGTGAAACTGAGTTCCACCAAGTTCCAGCTGAAAAAAAAGCCCTAGTTGCATTTAAAGCGGACCTTCATTCTAAAGATCAACTTGTTTCCATCACCCTTCTCCCTTTTTTACATTTGGATATTTTTTTTAACTCTATTGTGTTTTTGTGCTGCAATGCAGTACTTCCATCTTTCTTGTCTAGGTGAGAATGACATTTGCCACCACCCATCCCTTTTGTGGCTATGGCTATTTTAGTGATTGTTTTATAGCATACATACATGGAATGATACATTTTGTTTACAATGTATTGTTTTTAGAAGCTAGGCTTACCCTACTCACAAGCTAATGAACTTGAACTTGCTAATGAACTTGTATGGCTGGTTCATGAAGCTCATGCAACAGAAAATTATGTTGGCAAAAAGCAGGGGGAGGGAACAAAGCACAAGTAATTTTGGAGGACACTGGGAAACTAGGCGTAGTCTGGAAGAGATCCTGGATAGATGGAAGGCAACTCCATGAAAGAGAAAGACTGAAAATTGGAACTTTACCTGGCAATGATACTAAATCTAGAACCCATGTTACAGTGCCTTGCGAAAGTATTCGGCCCCCTTGAACTTTGCGACCTTTTGCCACATTTCAGGCTTCAAACATAAAGATATAAAACTGTAATTTTTTGTGAAGAATCAACAACAAGTGGGACACAATCATGAAGTGGAACGAAATTTATTGGATATTTCAAACTTTTTTAACAAATAAAAAACTGAAAAATTGGGCGTGCAAAATTATTCAGCCCCTTTACTTTCAGTGCAGCAAACTCTCTCCAGAAGTTCAGTGAGGATCGCTGAATGATCCAATGTTGACCTAAATGACTAATGATGATAAATAGAATCCACCTGTGTGTAATCAAGTATTCGTATAAATGCACCTGCACTGTGATAGTCTCAGAGGTCTGTTTAAAGCGCAGAGAGCATCATGAAGAACAAGGAACACACCAGGCAGGTCCGAGATACTGTTGTGGAGAAGTTTAAAGCCGGATTTGGATAGAAAAAGATTTCCCAAGCTTTAAACATCCCAAGGAGCACTGTGCAATCGATAATATTGAAATGGAAGGAGTATCAGACCACTGCAGATCTACGAAGACCTGGCCGTCCCTCTAAACTTTCACCTCATACAAGGAGAAGACTGATCAGAGATGCAGCCAAGAGGCCCATGATCACTCTGGATGAACTGCAGAGATCTACAGGTGAGGTGGGAGACTCTGTCCATGGGACAACAATCAGTCCCTGTATACTGCACAAATATGGCCTTTATGGAAGAGTGGCAAGAAGAATACCATTTCTTAAATATATCCATAAAAAGTGTCATTTAAAGTTTGCCACAAGCCACCTGGGAGACACACCAAACATATGGAAGAAGGTGCTCTGCTCAGATGAAACCAAAATCCAACTTTTTGGCAACAATGCAAAACGTTATGTTTGGCATAAAAGCAACAAATCTCATCACCCTGAACACACCATCCCCACTGTGAAACATGGTGGTGGCAGCATCATGGTTTGGGCCTGGTTTTCTTCAGCAGGGACAGGGAAGATGGTTAAAATTGATGGGAAGATGGATGGAGCCAAATACAGGACCATTCTGGAAGAAAACCTGATGGAGTCTGCAAAAGACCTGAGACTGGGACGGAGATTTGTCTTCCAACAAGACAATGATCCAAAACATAAAGCAAAATCTACAATGGAATGGTTCACAAATAAACATATCCAGGTGTTAGAATGGCCAAGTCAAAGTCCAGACCTGAATCCAATCGAGAATCTGTGGAAAGAACTGAAAACTGCTGTTCACAAACGCTCTCCATCCAACCTCACTGAGCTCCAGCTGTTTTGCAAGGAGGAATGGGCAAAAATTTCAGTCTCTCGATTTGCAAAACTGATAGAGACACCCCAAGCGACTTACAGCTGTAATCGCAGCAAAAGGTGGTGCTACAAAGTATTAACTTAAGGGGGCTGAATAATTTTGCACGCCCAATTTTTCAGTTTTTTATTTGTTACAAAAGTTTGAAATATCCAATAAATTTTGTTCCACTTCATAATTGTGTCCCACTTGTTGTTAATTCTTCACAAAAATTACAGTTTTATATCTTTATGTTTGAAGCCTGAAATGTGGCAAAAGGTCGCAAAGTTCAAGGGGGCCAAATACTTTCGCAAGGCACTGTATGTAACTTTTAGTGCATCCCTATTACATACATTTGGTAGGAAGGATAGATAGCTTGTGCATGTGTATATTTTATGCGTTATTTTGTAGTACTCTATATGTTATGTCGTGTATACTTCTCAATTTGTAAGTAGTTTGTACAGCATTCTTTTTTTTAAAACCAATATATTCCTGGAGATTTTGTGACAGCTGGCAGTTATATTATCTCTGACTTTCTGAAAACTTATGCCAGCTGTACAGCAGGCACTCTAAGGTGTGGTACAAATAGAAATCACCGGAAGGAGTAACGTTAGACACACAATCAAGGAACAAGTAGTCTTCCCGATCATTGAAGAGATTCAGAAATAAGATTCAGCAATAACAGAAACCTCCTCAGCAGTGGCGGCCAGTGCATTGTGGGTGCACATGCACCAAAACACCGCCGCCGCCGCAACACCGCCGCCGCCGCCCTCCCTACATGATTAGAGCCAGAGGCTCTAATGGGCTTCAAAAAAGGTGGGCTCGACCCAGTTGTGTGACGATAGCGAATACATTTTCGCTTTTTTCACACTAAATCTTTTACCTGTCATTTAGGAAGCAGGTCTGAGACCTGTTTCCCGATTGGCCAAAACATCAGACGATCCTATTGCATGCCTGACGTGGAGCCAGGCAGGGAGCCGCTGGAGCCAGAGAGGAAGCCTGTCACCCTGGAGCCGCTGCCCGGTCCCCACACCCACTGGGCTGGAGCCGCTGCTGGGACCCCGCACCTGCTAGCCTGGAGCCGCTGCCCGGTTCCCGCACCCAATAGCCTTGAGCCGCTGCAGGGGACCCCGCACCCAATAGCCTGGAGCCGCTGCCTGAACCCTGCACCCGCTAGCCTGGAGCCACTGCCTGGATCACGTTAGCCTGGAGGAAGCCTGCCACCCTAGAGCCGCTGCCCGGACCCCACACCTGCTAGTCTGGAGCCCCTGCCCGGTTCCCACACCTGATAGCCTGGAGCCACTGCCTGGATCCCGCACCCGCTAGCCTGGAGCTGCTGCCCAGACCCCGCTAGTCTGGAGCCACTGCCTGGATCCCGTTAGCCTGGAGGAAGCCTGCCACCCTAGAGCCGCTGCCCGGACCCCACACCTGCTAGTCTGGAGCCCCTGCCCGGTTCCCACACCTGATAGCCTGGAGCCACTGCCTGGATCCCGCACCCGCTAGCCTGGAGCTGCTGCCCAGACCCCGCTAGTCTGGAGCGGCTGCCTGGTCCCCGCACCCGCTAGCCTGGAGCCACTGCCCAGAACCCCGCTAGTCTGGAGCCGCTGCCAGGACCCCGCACCCACTAGCCTGACGCCACTACCTGGACCCCACACCCGCTAGTCTGGAGCCGCTGCCCACACCCTGTTGCGCTGGATGACACCCCCCCATCTATCTGGATCTATCTATCCAGGTAAGTGCCGGACCAACCGGCAGACACAAACAAAACCCACCAGCCGCCACTGCTCCTCAGGTTTATAGAACAGTGTGAATACATAATATAACATTGTCTAATAAGCGGTAGGCTGTACTATGGCAGTTTTCTGTTGACTAGTCTTGTGTATCTTATCCATTCTCATTATGCTATTAAAAAACACATATAATGAGGGAATAATGGATAAACAATGGAAGAATGAGGGTTGTACGATGGATAGAGCAAAGCTCCCCGGTGTTTAGGTGGCTGTAGTGAAGTAAGAGCAAAAGATGAACTCACAAAGTCTTCTATCTCAGCAACAAGGAGCCGAGTCGATGTCAATACCCGACATTCTTTTCATTGCTTGCAGCTCTGTGCAATTTACTCCTAAAGCCTCTAAAGGTTCTTTTAGAAAATACTAACTTGCTGCTGTCAGTGATTCTTAAAGCGGAGGTTCACCCTAAATATAAGATCTCTCATGTGATCCAGCATACTGGCGTCAGCGCCAGTATGCTGGGTTTTTTTTTTTTTTAATCGCACACTTACTGTATTATAGTGGAATTCCTTTTTTGTCCCCCGCGGTGGACGGCTGTAGTATTGCTCGTCACATCTTCCTAAAATACCCGATATGGACTCGGGTAATCTCGGCGAAAATGCGGCGCCTGCGCACAGACCTAGGAGCTGACTGCGCAGGCACCGTATTTCTCCGAGTCCTATTTCGGAGGGCGTGACGCGCCATAGCCGTAGGACTCGGAGAAATACGGCGCCTGCGCAGTCAGCTCCTAGGTCTGTGCGCAGGCGCCGCATTTTCGCCGAGATTACCCGAGTCCATATCGGGTATTTTAGGAAGATGTGACGCGCTATACTGGCGCCGTCCACCACGGGGGACAAAAAAGGAATTCCACTATAATACAGTAAGTGTGCGATTAGAAAAAAAAAAACCAGCATACTGGCGCTGACGCCAGTATGCTGGATCGCATGGGAGATCTTATATTTAGGGTGAAATACCGCTTTAACATTCCCGAGCTGTACCACCGGTGACGCACGCTGTTTTGTGTTAGCGACGCTGTCCTTGGAATTGTTATTGATTAGGATCGCTTTTATTACAAAGCCAACAGCCAGAAGAAAACATCTACACAAACTCCAGTGTCAGGCACATCATAATACATAATTTCAGGCATGGGAACCTAACTAAGCATGCGAGAATGCACACGCATGCGCGCACGTGCACGCAGATGCACAGGCACGTTTACCACAGATACTTCTGCCTACTGGACTCTTTAAATCTAGGCCCTGCATGGGTGGGATTACTTCAGATCAGGGAGGGAGGTTAGTGGGGGATGACTGGCTCTTTCTCAGCAGATATAAGCTGGCAGCAGGGAGAGAAGGAGAGACCAGCTTTCAGCTGCTGGAGGAAGAGTTCTGCAATTGTCATCCATCACTAATCCCCCCCTCTGTGTGGGCCTCCTCTGTTTACTTGGGCCCCCTGCAAGAGGACCAGTGGTCCCCCTTTTCAGTGGCCCTGATGGTCTCGCTCAAAGGGCCGGATGTATCTGTAAAACTAGATGTCCAGTGCACTCCATACACCCCCCCCCCCCTAATATCAGATGTCAAAAATCCCCCCCACCATCAGAAATCAAGAGTCCCCCACCCTCCCTTACATCACAGTGACCCCCCCCCCCCTTATCTTGTACAGCTGCTGGGAGTGGAGCTGAGAAGTAGAAAGTGCAGAGTCTGCAGGAGGACAAAGAGAAAAGAAAGGAGGGCGCACCGACTTAGTGCATTACCACTTACATTTTTTTTTTAAAACAGAATAAAAGCAATAGTCCTACTCACAAGGAAAACTTGAGTAAGCTCTTTTCAGACAGCTGGACTGGACCTTGCGGCACCTGCCAGTGGAACCTCAGACATCTGGACCGCTGACGCGGTTCTGGGGCGTACCCCCTTTCTCAAAGCCTAATTACTGAGGGCATACAGGAGAGAGTCACCACGGACCACTTAAGCTTTGAGGAAGGGGGCACGCCCCAGAAACGCATCAGCCGTCCAGATGTCTGAGGTTCCACTGGCAGGTGCCGCAAGGTCCAGTCCAGCTGTCTGAAAAGCGCTTTCTCAAGTTTTCCTTGTGAGTAGGACTATTGCTTTTATTCTGTTTTAAAAAAAAAAATTAAGTGGTAATGCACTAGGTCGGTGCGCCCTCCTTTCTTTTCTCGTTGTCTTTAGCTATATGAACACCCTTTTTTCTGTGGAGGGCCGCAAGACTCTAGACCAGTGGTTCTCAACCTTTTAGTGCTATGACCCAATTTCCCAAGGTATAGGGACCCCTAACACTAAAATTATTTTTGTAGCATGGGTTGTCAGCACCCAAGGCAAGACAAGTAATTTGCGTCCCTAACCCACGGACATTTGACACTCCCTGAGTCCTCCACTCATACAGTATTAAAACCTCATATGGTACATTTTAGGATGTTACTCTCTTTCTCTTTGGTAACCTCTTTTTCCCTTTTATCTCTCGCTATCCTAATTTCTTATTTTTTTTCCCCCATCCCTCTCTCTAGCTGTCTTTCTTGTTTTTTCTCTTATTCTTTCGCTCACTTTTTCCTTTCTTCCTCTCCCTTCCACGTATTCTCTATTTTAATTCCTTCTCTTACTCCTTGGTGGGGGGTGGGATCAGTGGCAATGCTGGGGGGGAGTTCTGATCAGCCAACTTAGGTGTTCTTGATCAAGGTCATCTGCTGATCTGAGAACTGTAGTGGGGACTTTTAATGGCAACTATAATCACAGGTAGTGTTACTCACTGTGTCTCCGACTTTGTGGTGTCTCGTAGCAGTGACACCTATGCTGAAATCAGGAGATAGGGTCTCCCCCAGCCCCTCCCATTTCACATTCCTCACCAGTCAGTGTACCTCTAGTCTCTGCCCTCCAGTCATGCTGTGAACTGAATAGGCGGCTGCGAAGAGGCTGAGTGGGCGATCGTGTGCTCCAGGAACAGCCCAGCTGGGTGGCAATCGGCTCCAGAGGCAGCCGCAAAAAGGTTGAGAGATCGGTGCGGGCTTCAGGAACAGCCCAGGATTTGGTGACCCCTGGCAAATCATCATTTGACCCCCAGGTTGAGAACCACTGCTCTAGACTTTGCCGTGAGACTACACTGCAGTACCCGGTTTGGGCGAAACACCAGAGTGCAGGAGGATTTTTGTTTTACTGTGAGTCTGTAGGAGGACCAGAGGTGAGCTGGAGTCAGCTGCCGGAGTCTGCTGAATGCTGAGAGCAAGGGAGGTGGAGATTAGGGTAGTGCTGTGGCTGCACTGAGAGGTGCAGGATTTGTAGGAGGAGTTCTGTCATCCTCTATTGTAGCCGATTGCTGAGATGTGGGGGGAGGGGGAAGAGACAAGCCTCTCCGCAGGTGCATATAGAAGCGCAGGATCTGGCAGAAGAGTTCTTTCCTCCTCTTTACTGCCAACTGCTGAGACAAGGTGGGTGTGGAGACATGGGGGGGTGCCACAACTGCGGGAGAGGCGTGAGGGCCACATGAAATGGCCCCGGAGGGCCGGGTTCCGCCCGCTGGCCTTCTGTGAGTTAAGCCTTCGGAAATTAATTATTTTATTACAAAGTATCAACTTACATGCATTAGCATTTCCCTTTACATTGATCACGCCATTCTCTATAACACAAAAAAAAAGGAACATTCAATTTCACCCCATTCTCACAATAGCTCATTACGTCACACACAACGAATGTACATGCTGTTTCACCAGACGAATAGCTATGCAAATTTTTTTTTAAAATAGACCCCTAGCTATATAGTAGATACAACCAGAAGACTTCAAATACCATCCCCCGGCTTTAGGATTGCTTGCAATGCGCAAGTCTCAAAAACTGCTACTGCTCCTTTAATGGTACATTGGAAAACGTTCGATATAAATCCCATTATTTATGTCGACTTTATTTATTTTCACGTCTTTCTAGTTGCCGGAATTTATACAAGGTCATAATTCCCCCCCCCCCCCCATACAGCTCTGCCTGTGTTTTACCTGCTGAATCTGCTCTGTGTGACCTTCTGATTACAACGCGTACACCGAAAGACAGATTTATAAAGAACATAATAAATCGCCTCCATTAAATCTCCCACCAAAATTACTTTTTCTAAACAGATGTTTATATTTTCGGCTGTTTTTCACCCGACCTTATCGGAGGCGTCCTTTATTTGTTTTAATGGTAGCATGTAACTTATTTTGTTTCCTTGACGGGAAACATATTAAAACAACTCAACTAAACAAATGTTTTATAGGTCACTCATTAAATTAGCCGATTTTTGTAGAGATCTCTGCAGGAAAATAAAAAAATTGTCCGGTGAGTGAAAAAACACTGCCCCCTGGTGTCCAGGATAAAGCCCGACACCCAAATAGAATGTATTTACTGTAATATCAGAAATATTATAAATGGCTCATGATGGTAGAAGAAACACAGTTGAAGATGTTCTCTCTCTTCATCATAAGATTTTAATATACACATATACAAATAACACTATGGCCATAAGGCCTTTCACGAGGGGTAGGTAGAGAGGGGAAGGGCAGATAAATCTCATGGAGTAGATGAGGAGAATGCCCCTCCCCTTATTTTTTAGGAACTACATTTTTCTTTTTCTCTTTTTTTTTTTCTTTCTTTGTTTAAAGAGGTTAACAGGAGAACACACACCTCATCAAGTAGAAGGGGAGGAGGGTGTAGGGACAGAACAGTCATACCTCAATGTAGGGAGGGGCGAGGGAGAAGAGGACCAAGCCTTTTTTATGTGTTGTTGTTGTTTGGTTGTTTGTTTGTTTGTTTTGTCTTTTCTCTTCTTTCTTCTTTTTTCTTTGGAGGGAGGGGGGGGGGATAGAAGGATGGGTAAGCTTTTGGAAATAGAAACTTTAGATTTTACAAAACAGTAAAGTTAGCCCAATTCTTTTACATAATGTGAAAGATAAAGTTACGCCGAGAAAATAGATACCTAACATGTCACGCTTCAAAATTGCACATGCTGGTGGAATGGCGCCAAACTTCGGTACTTAAAAATCTCCACAGGCGACGCTTTAAATTTATTTACTGTTTTGAATCACAGAGGAGGTCTAGGGCTAAAATTATTGCTCTCGCTCTACCGATCGTGGCGACACCTCACATGTGTGGTTTGAACACTGTTTTCATATGTGGGCGGGACTTGCATATGCATTCGCTTCTGCATGCGAGCTACCGGGGACAGGGGCACTTTAAAAAAAAAAAAAAAATGTATTGTTAATTCTACTTTCAATTTTTTCTTTTTTTTCACTTTCATTCCTATTACAAGGAATGTAAACATCCCTTGTAGTAGGAATATGGCATAATAGGTCCTCTTTACAGTGAGATAGGTTAATAAGATCCCATATCTCATCTCTAGGCTGGGAAGCCTGAAATAAAAAACGATCTTGGCTTTCCATTGTTTGAATGCAGAGGCCGAACATGACGTCATAACATCGCACCCGGCCTCCGACAATCATAGAGACTCCCGCAACCATCTGGTCCGCCCGAAATCTCTATGGTAAACACCTGGAGACGGCAGATCCGTTCTCCGATTTACCAATCGCAGCGGTGAGTCAGAAGAAGCATCGGAGGGTGGTGGAAGGGGGGGACGTCCCCTCTCACCGCTCGTAAGAACAATCAAGTAGCTGACCAGCTGCTATGATCCTTCTTATGGTGTAGGAAATCACTGAAAAAGCCGATATCTGAATGATGCCTGTAGCTGCACCTATTATTCAGATATACCCACTCAAAGCCCAGGACATCATATGATGGCCAGCCGTCGGCAAGTGGTTAAGGCAAAAAAGCTGTCCTGTGTGTGAAAAATTAATTGCCACCTGTAACGGTCAGGGGTTAACGCCGTTACGATATTCCATTCCACCAACCCACGACAGCTTATCGACACTCCACAATCCAGCAAATAGGACCCATTGGATTTCCCCCAGAAAACGAGACACACACAGCTCTGTTCTCTGGTTCCAAACAGATAGATCTTTTAATGGTAAAACTCAGGCTTTAAATACAGTGAACAACCAAAAAGAATGCTGCAGTAATCAAAGGGACAATGACACACTCCACCCACAACATCATACAATGGGTCCTAACAAGTCCCCCTCAATCCACATCTTAGACAGACATTCTGACTCTGCGATAAGCTATTCTCACCTGCTACACACTACACATTCCTTTGTAGACGTAATTGACATGCTAATCAACTACAGCTGAAAGGTCAGACATCTGAACTTTCAGACTGCCAACCCACAACACATCTATCATCAACAGAAATTCACACAAAACAGTGTCAATTAGCATAGCACAATGAAATATCTTAGGAGCCAGACTTAATTAACACCTTTACATTATGTTAATTGAATGAATCACACTATTATTGACCTGTTGGGTTCAGAATTAACCACCTGTAATATTTCAAGATATTCTGCAATACATTGTGAATTATCATTACTGTCCCATCTCATGTAATTCAAGAAATCATTTCTCAGTCATCCTATGCCCCTAGTGGACATAGGATGACCCTAGACCAGGGGTAGGGAACCTTGGCTCTCTAGCTGTTTTGCAACTACAAGTCCCATGAGACATTGCAAGACCCTGACAATCACAGGCATTACTCCTAGAGGCAGAGGCATGATGGGATTTGTAGTTTCACCACAGCTGGAGAGCCAAGGTTGCCTACCCCTGCCCTAGACCCAATAGTCATTGGTGAAGCTGAACCAGGAGTACCCCAGCATCCTTCAAGAGCCTCTGGGTCCCACGGGTCATACCGCTACACCACCTAAACCTAATAACTGATTGTGCCACCCTTGGCGGCAACAACTGCAATCAAGCGTTTGCGATAACTGGCAATGAGTCTTTCCCATCGCTGTGTAGCAATTTTGGCCCCACTCTTCTTTGCAGAATTGTTTTAATTCAGCCACATTGGAGGGTTTTCCAGCATGAGCGGCCTGTGTAAGGTCATGATACAGCATCTCAATTGGATTTAGGTCTGGGCTTTGGCTAGGCCACTCCAAAACCTACATTTTGCTTTGTTTGAACCATTTAGAGGTGGCCTTGCTGTTGTGTTTTGGATCATTGCCCTGCTGCATAACCCAAGTGCACTTGAGCTTGAAGTCACGAGATGGGGCCGGACATTCTCCTTTAGGGTTTTTTGGTAGAGCTCAGAATTCATGGTTCCATCAGTTTTGGTAAGTCGTCTAGGTCCTGAAGATGCAAAACAGCCCCAGACCATCACACTACCACCACCATGTCTGACTGTTGGTATGATGTTCTTGTTATGAAATGCTGTATTTGTTTTATGCCAGAACGGGACTCACACCTTCCAAAAAGTAAAAATTTGTGTCTCATCAGTCCACAGAATATTTACCTAAAAGTCTTGGTAAATGTGAGACGAGTCTTTGTGTTCTTTTTGGTCAGCAGTGGCTTTGGCCTTGGAACTCTCCCATGGTTGCCATGTTTGTCCAGTCTCTTTCTTATTGTTGAATCATGAACACTAAATGAGGCCTGCGGTTCTTTAGATGTTGTTCTGGGTTCTTTTATGACCTCCTGGATGAGTCCTCGTTGTGCTCTTGGAGTAATTTTTGTAGGCCGGCTAATCCTAGAAGGTTCACCACTGTTACAAGTTATCTCCATTTGTGGATTATGGCTCTCCCCGTGGTTCACTGGATTTCCAAAGCCTTATGCCCTATACACACGATCGGTTCGTCTGATGAAAACGGTCCGATGGAACCATTTTCACCGGACAAACCGATCGTGTGTGGGCCCCATCGTTTTTTTCCCCCCCATCGGTGAAAAAAAATAGAACCTGTTTTAAAATTTTCAGATGGTTAAAAAACCGATCATCTGTGGGGAAATCCATCGGTCAAAAATCCACGCATGCTCAGAATCAAGTCGACGCATGCTCGGAAGCATTGAACTTCATTTTTCTCAGCATGTCGTTGTGTTTTACGTCACTGCCTTGGACACGGTCGGATTTTTAACTGATGGTGTGTAGGCAAGACTGATGAAAGTCAGCTTCATCGGATATCTGATGAAAAAATCCATCGGTCCGTTTTTAGCGGATGAACCGATCGTATGTACGTGGCATAAGAAATGGCTTTGAAACCCTTCCTAGATCAATACATGTACATTTCTAATCTGTTCTTGAATTTTTGATGTGTGGCTTTTTGTGATCTGTTAAGCGTGCTTCACTTTGTCAAGCAGCTTCTATTTATGTGTTTTCTTAATTCAACAGGTCTGGCAGTAATCAGGCCTGGGTGTGGAGAGTGAAATTTAACTCAGCTTTCCAAAAATTTGTGGTTAATCACAGTTCATTCATGATTCAGCATCGGAGGAGGCAATTACTTTTTCACAGGCAGGCCAGGCAGGTTTCAACTGCTATTTTCCCTTAATAAATTAAATAATAATTTAAAAACTGCATTTTGTACGTACTCGGGTTATCTTTGTGTAATATAAAAATTTGTTCTGAATCATTTAAGTGTGAGAAATATGCAAAAAAAAAACAGGAAGGGTTCAAATACTTTTTCCTAGCACTGTATGTATAAATAGTCCGGACCCCCTAATGTCTGAAGGACAGTAAACTGGCCCTTTTAATTTGATTTTTTTTTACAGAGGGAAGAAGATGGAAAATTTGAAAAGGAACCTAAAGCTCCACCTGCTGGTGGGTTAAAAAACGTTGGCCCGGATTCACAGAGCACTGTTTGCCGACGTATAACAAGTTACGCAGACGTAAGTGCAAATGTGCGCCGTCGTGTCTGTGCGCCAGACCCACAAACAGAGATACACCTAAAACCAGGCTACACCCCGCCGACGTAACTTGTTTACACCGGCGTAGGGTGGGCGTACATTAAGGCTGGGTGCTCCCATTGATTAGCCATTCAAACATGCAAATTGGGTGAAAACAGCGATTCACGAACGTATGCGCGCTCGACGCACGCAGTGCGCGCAAGTTGTACGTCCGGCGTAAAGTTATTCCCCATAAAGGAAGTGTAACTCAGCAACAGACATGCTCAGGTCTGCACCAGGGAACACAAGCCGGCGTATTTTACGTTGGACGTGGTTCTCGCTGGGCGTAGGTTACGTTAATGGCGTACACAGTGATTCGGCGTATCTTAGGTAGTTGTTCCGACGTTGTTGTGAGCATGCGCAGTTCGTTATACGTTCGTACTTGTCTGGCGCTCGGCCCATCATTTGCATGGGGTCACGCCCACTTCCACTTACGCTGGCCTGCGCCTTTGAAAATACGCTACGCTGGAACATTTCGGTGAGCAATGGCTTGCTGAATGCAGTGCTTTCCTCTCCGCGCTGTGCCGGCGTAGCGCACTGTGTGTGCGCTACTCTGGCGTAAATGTGCGCCCACTCTCTGTGAATCCGGGCCCATGTGTATTAATTATATATATATATATATATATATATATATATATATATATATATATATATATATATATATATTTAACCTATTCATGCCTAAGTCTATTTATGACATTTGGGGTTTACAAGTTAAAATCCGTATTTTTTGCTAGAAAATGACTTAGAACCCCCAAACATTATATATATATATATATACAATATATTCAGCCCTCAAAATGCTAGTAGGCGAGTGGATTTGAGCTGGGGGCGAGTGATGACAGGGCTGCATGACCAATCTCCCTCCAATCTGTGCCTACACTTAGAGTCCCAATGAGATTGGTGGCTGAAGAGGAAAGGTGCATGCTCGGGAAAAGTAGTCTGGTGAGTCACGCACAGGCAGAGCAGTACACAGAATCTCTCCTTACAATTCTCATTAAGCCATGGGACCTAACAGTATGACCTCTCTGAGCCTGCCCCCCTCCCCCGACCAATGTAGCTCACCTAAAGTTGCCCTGACATGAGAGCGGCAGCCTTCTAGTTTGTGCAGTTTTTTTCTCCTTGTGCTCTATGTAAGTGTCCAACAGTTCAGCCTGAGCACTGTGAACAGACTGGTCTCAATGTGTGCTGTGCGGTGTCAGTGTGCGCTGTGCTATGGTGTCAATGGCTGTGCAGTTGTTGGGTCTCAGCGCTGGATTGTACTCCCTCCTGCTGTGCTGCAGCTCATCTCCTCACTGCCAGCCTAAATAAAAAGGGGAAGTGGGGACATGCAAGCGTGGAGCCGCACACATAAGCTCCTGATGATGAGATGAATAGAAGAGGGAGAGAGAGAGAGGATGGATGGGAGTTGCAGAGGAGACAGCAAGAGAATGGGGAAGAGACCCAGTTCTAGTGCCCTATCCCTCTGGTCTGCCCCCAGTGCCCTGTCCCTCTGGTCTGCCCCCAGTGCCCTGTCCCATTTTGTTAAAGTTGTTGTTGGTAATATTTAATTGTGTAACTTGATTCTGCATAAAACATTTACCAGTGTCATTCCATGAGATAATCTACGAGGGCGTGTTTACGGGTGCAATTAGGCGCAGGGCAGTGTATGAATTGGGTGGGGCAACTGGTGGCGAGTAACTCTTGAGGCCTGGCTAGTAGCACAGGACTTGCAATTTTGAGCCCTGTATATATATATATATATATATATATATCTATATATATATATAGATATATATATAGATATATAGTTATATTTTTAGCAGAGAATCTAGAGAATAAAATGGCGATTGTTGCAATATTTTTATATCACACGGGATTTGTGCAGCCGTGTTTTAAACCCAACTTTTTGGGAAAAATGAACTTTCATGAATTAAAAAAAAAAATGAAAAAGTAAAGTTAGCCCAATTCTTTTGCATAATATGAAAGATGATGTTACGCCAAGTAAATAGATACCTAACATGTCACGCTTTATAATTGCACGCACTCGTGGAATGGCGACAAACTACGGTACCTAAAAATCTCCATAGGCGACACTTTAAACTTTTTTTACGGTTACCAGGTTAGAGTTACAGAGAAGGTCTAGTGCTAGAATTATCGCTCTTGCTCTGGCATGTGTGATTTTAACACCGTTTTCATATTCAGGCGCGACTTCCGTATGCGTTTTCTTTGTTGCGCAAGCTTGCGGGGAGGGGGGAGCTTTAAAAAAAAATAGTTTTTCTTATTTATTTTTATAATATTAAATTGTGTTTTTTTTTTTACATTTTGATCACTTTTTTATTGCTGTCACAAAGAATGTAAACATCCCTTGTGTCAGTAATAGGAGGTGACAGGTCCTCCAAATGGAGGGATCGGGGGTCAAAAAGACCCCCGATCCCTCCTTTGCACTTTAAAGTATTCAGATCGCCGAAAACGACGATTCTGAATACTGTGTACTTTTTTAAATCCGGCGCCATGGGCAGCCGAGACACCCGGAAGTGACGTCACGTTTACGGCTTAGTTTCAGTCTGCGCCTGGACACTGGAGGTGTCGGATCGAGGCTCTGGTCTCCCGGTGGGACGGGAGGCCCGGTCAGAGTGGCGGCAGGATGGGGGATGTCCCCTCCCGCTCCTCCAGCATAACAACCGAGCAGCTTTTAGCCGCATCGGTTGTTATGTCTGGATAGCCAATCGCCGGCTTTAAACAACGGTACCACCAGGATGATGCCTGTAACTGCAGGCATCATCCCGGTATAACCCCTGAAAGCCGAGGACGCATATATGCGTACGCTCGGCGTGAAAGGGATATATATATATATATATATATATATATACTATATATATATATAACATTTTTTTTGTCCAACCCATAAATATAAAAAAAAAATACATTCCCTTTAACCACTTAAGGACCGGACCAATATGCTGCTAAATGACCCAAGGGGTTTTTACAATTCTGGACTGCGTCGCTTTAACAGACAATTGCGCGGTCGTGTGACATGGTTTCCAAACAAAATTTGCATCCTTTTCTTCCCACAAATAGAGCTTTCTTTTGGTGGATATTTGATCGCCTCTGCGATTTTTATTTTTTGCGCTATATACAAACATAGAGCTTTTTGTTATAAGAAAAATCGAATAAACTACATTTTAGTCAAACATTTAGGCCAAAATGTATTCAGCCACATGTCTTTAGTAAACAAAAATCGCAATTAAAAAAAATAGCTACCTAGCGGGAACAGCGACACTAATACAGCGATCAGAAAAATGATTGCTTAGTGACACTGGCAATAGGGAGTGAAAGGGTTAACTAGGGCGGTGATCAAGGGGTTAAAACTTTATTAGGGGGGGTACGGGGCTACCCTGAACCTAACACTAACTGCCTGTCACACTAACTGTCACACTGAAGCCGCGTAGACACGGCAGAGAACCTCGACGGGCAGAACACATCGTTCCGCCCGTCGAGGTTCTCTGCCAGCCGTCAGATTCGGCGACCCGTCCGTCGGGAATGGCAACCAGCCATTCATCCCGACGGGCCGTCGAGCAAATAGAGAACCTGCTCTCTATTTCGGCTCGACGGGTTTCCCCGATGGGAAGCTCGCCGAATCCGTACACACGGCCAAGGTTCTCGGCAGAATGCGGCTCCCAGCGAGGTTCTCGCTGGTTTCTGCCGAGAACCTCGGCCGTGTGTACGCCGCCTGACACTAAATGCAGTGATCAGTACATATATGATCACTGCATTCAGTAACACTGTGACAGGGGGTGGGGGGGGGTGGTTGATCGCAAGGGGTTAATGTGCCTACGTGTAGTGTGTGTCAGTGTAGTATTGTGCAGACTTACTGTGTGAGTCTTCTCTCCTCAGCGGCGGTTGAAAATACCGCTGAGAGGAGAGATTACATCACTTGCCCCTTCCTGTGTTTACACAGGAGGAGGAAGAGACACGCAAGGGGGAGCGCAGGGATTGGCTGGGAGCGATCCGGAGGGGGCGGACAAAAACCAACAGCCGCCCCCTCATCCCGGATCGCTCGGACAGCCACGGGGACCAGGGGGGGGGGGGGGGTTCCCGACAGGACCCCCGACCCACGTCCAGGCAGTGACGTACAGGTACGCCAATGTGCCTGTACGTGCCATTCTGCCGACGTGAATGTACATGCGGCGGTCCACAAGTGGTTAAACAAATGTATTCTTCTTACATGTACTGATATGTATACATGTATCTTCGTTTTCTATTTATTTTTATTTTTTTTAAAACCAGACCATGAACCCGTTTCTTCAAAGAAATCTTTTTTTTTTCTTTCAGAAACAAAGTTATATTGTGGGATACTGTCACCATTAAGAAGTGTATCATATGGTTACTTCTTATGTAATGGAAAGCTCATTGTAAAAACAATTGGACGATAGCTCCCTCTTGTGACCTTTCCTCATATCACATTAAAAAGAGAAGATTCTATTTTCCGGACACCATGCGCCATGGTTCCAAAGGGGTTAAAGTGCTAAAATTTTATGTGTCAACTTTTGGGTTGATGACACTTGTCATCAACCAAAAAAGTTTGCCAAATTAAATCTTAGCACTTTAACCCCTTCAGAAACCAGGGTGATCTGTGAGTGTATGCCCAGTGCACAACTAGGTTACCACTCTCATTTGCAAGACATATATCTCTTATTTGGTAAATTGTTTTAATAAATCCCCTGAGTTTTTCTTATAAGCCAACAAAGGGAAGAAAAAAAAAATTGAAAAAAATAATATTTTACTTTTATGATAATATTATTTTATCATTTGTCTTTTTTTTATTTATTTTTTTTTTACAGTATTTTACTTAGCTTCAGCCCCGGAGAATTTGGATGCCCCAATGACTGGGCCAATTTTTTGTGATTCGGCACTGCGCCGCTTTAACGGACAATTGCGCGGTCGTGCGGCGCTGTACCCAAACAAAATTTGCGTCCTTTATTTTCCCCACAAATAAGAGTTTTCATTTGGTGGTACTTCATCACCAACTTTTTTTTTTTTTTTTTTACGCTATAAACAAAAATAGAGCGACAATTTAAAAAATATTTTTTACTTTTTGCTATAATAAATATCCACAAAAAAAAACGAATTTCTATAATAAATATCCCCCAAAATTTAAAAAAAAATTTAAATCTTCATCAGTTTTGACCGATACGCATTCTTCTACATATTTTTGGTAAAAAAAAAAAATGGCAAAAGTTATAGCGTCTACAAACTTTAGGAAAGATTTATGGCATTTAAATGCCATTTTATTATTTTATTTTTTTGTACTAGTAATGGCGGTTATGTGTGATTTTTAGTGGTACTGCGGCATTACGACGGACAGATCGAACACTTTTGACACATTTTTGGGACCAATGACATTTATACAGCGATCAGTGCTATAAATATGCACTGGTTACTGTATAAATGTCACTGGCAGGGAAGGGGTTAACACTAGGGGTCAAACAAGCGATTAACTGTGTGTTCCCTTGGCACGTTCTGTGTGGGGATGGGACTGACTAGGGGAGGAGACATATCATTGTTCCCACTTAGTAGAAACAAACGATTTGTCTCCTCTACCCTGACAGAACAGGGATGTGTGTGTTTACACACACAAATCCCCATACTGGCTCTCGTGCACGCGACCACCAGCCATGCGCATCAGGTCCCCCGCCGTGCAGCAGGCGTGTGCGGTCTGGCGGCTCTTAATGGTAACCCCGTACCCGTATGTGGTTTCGCGCAGCTGTGCCATTGTGCCACAGTAAATGTATGTGAGCCAGTCGGGAACCAGTTAACCACTTGAAGACCCCCTCCTGCCCAGGCGAAATTTCAGCTTCCAGATCCACGTCCTTGTCTGTGTAACCGCCGATCGCAGGTGCCTGGCGGACATCGCGACTGCCAGGCACGCGCAACGGCATCTCAGTGATGCGGCGGGCATGCGTGCGCCCCCCAGTGGCTGGAGGCCGTATATAGACAGCCTCCCGGCAATTGGGATACACACTGCGGCCGTACAAAGTCGTACGGCCGGCAGGAAGTGGTTAAATCACAATTTCTTTGCTAGAAAATGACGTATAACCCCCAAATATTATAATTTTTTTTAGCAGAGACCCTAGGGCAGGGATGTCCAAACTTTTTTCAAAGAGGGCCACATTTGATTAAGTGAACATGGTCGAGGGCCAACTATTTTGCCTGACATCCTTTGAACCAAGCACTAATACACTACCCAACAAGAATTATCTTGCCTTTGTGGCTGTGTGGTGAAGAGATCAGCTCAGGCATGTTATTTTGATATACTGTATATATTTCTTTTGTGGCCCCAACGAATCCCTGAGCGCTGTTCAAGACTTGAGGTTGAGCTTGGGCATGTTATTTGGATATACCGTATTCATCAGCGTATAACACACACAGGCTTACCATTGCCATGAATGCAGCCTCACCATTGCCATGAATGCAGCCTCACCATTGCCATGAATGCAGCCTCACCATTGCCATGAATGTAGCCTTACCATTGCAATCAATGCAGCCTTACCATTGCAATTAATGCAGCCTCACATGTGCCATGAATGCAGCCTTAACATTGCCATCAGTGCAGCCTGAACGATGCCCGTCTCCAGCTTCGGAGGGGACAGGGTGGGGGAGGAACAAGTGCCGTCAGATTACAAACAGGAGAATTTATTGTTTACTCGTGGCCTCTTTAATACAAAGTCCTGCCTCCTATGATAAACAGAACAGTCATCCAATGACATCCCAGGAGACGGGACTTCCTATTACAGGTTCCGGCGAGTAAACAGGAGATTCTCTTTATGTAGATCCCTGCCGAGGCAGCGCCGATAAATATGGTATATATCTTTTGTGGCCCCCAGGGCACAGGGCACATGTGAGGCTGCAATGGCTATATATATATATCCAAATCCTTAGGGGGGGCCATATTAAATCACCAGGAGGGCCGCAATTGGCCCCCGGGCCAGACTTTGGACATGCCTGCCCTAGGGAATATAATGGCAATTTGTATGTCACGCGGTATTTGCGCAGCGGTTTTGCATACACAATAAAAAATAAATAAATAATTATTTAATGAATTAGAAAACAAATCACAATATATACCCCAATTTAGTATAATGTGAAAGATAATGTTATGCCAAGTAAATAGATACCTAACATGTCACGCTTTAAAATTGCGCATGTTCGTGAAATGGCGACAAAATACAGTACTTAAAAATCCCCATAGGCGGAGCTTTAACATTTTTTACAGGTTACCAGTTTAGAGATACAGAGGAGGCCATGTGATAGGTGACACTGTGATATCCAGCACCTCATCCCTATTGAGTAAATAGTAGCAGCAGGATGATTGGGATTATAACGATGCCCAAAATTGAAAGAGACACATGTAGTATAAAAAAAAAATAGAAAATGTTTTCATAAAATAACAACATCTATTGGGTTTAATAAAAAAATCAGAGAACAATACAAATGATGTTGAATCAATGGTATTCATATATAGAAGGTGATCAGTACTTGACGTTATATCCCAACATGTTTCGTCAACATTGGCTTCTTCAGGGGATTTCTAAGGACCACCAATTTTCTTAAAGCTTAAAGAGAGACATCAAGAAAGTAAGTCACCAGGCAGCTGGTGATGCTTTAATTTTTTTTACAGGTTACCTGTTTAGAGTTACAGAGGAGGTCTAGTGCTAGAATTATTGCTCTCACTCTAACGATTGTGGCGATACCGCACATGTGTTGTGTGAATACCGTTTACATAAGCGCATGCGACTTACGCATAAGTTCGCTTTTCCACGCAAGTACAGAGGGATGGGGGGCGCTAGCTGGTCAACTCCCCCTCCCCCCACATTACTGTCCCCTTTACATCAACTCCCCCTACAGCACTGCAAGCTTCCTATCAACTCTCCCACCCCTACAGCACTGTCCCCTTCCTATCAACTCCTCCCCACAGCACTGCCCCCCTTTTACATCACCCTCCGAACAACACTGGCCCCTTCCTATCAACTCCCCCCCACAGTACTGCCCCCTTTTTCATCAACTCACCCTCCCACAGTACTGCCCCCTTTACATTAACCCCCCCCCCCCCCCCAAAGTACTGCCCCCTTTACATCAACTCCCACTTCCCCAGAGCACTGCACCCTTCCTATCAACTCCCCCTCCCCCCACATTACTGTCCCCTTTACATCAACTCCCCTACAGCACTGCAAGCTTCCTATCAACTCCCCCACCCCTACATGACTGTCCCCTTCCTATTAACTCCTGCCCACAGCACTGCCCCCCTTTTACATCACCCTCCGAACAACACTGGCCCCTTCCTATCAACTCCCCCCCACAGTACTGCCCCCTTTTTCATCAACTCACCCCCCCACAGTACTGCCCCCTTTACATTAACCCCCCCCCCCCCCAAAGTACTGCCCCCTTTACATCAACTCCCACTTCCCCAGAGCACTGCACCCTTCCTATCAACTCCCCCTCCCCCCACATTACTGTCCCCTTTACATCAACTCCCCTACAGCACTGCAAGCTTCCTATCAACTCCCCCACCCCTACATGACTGTCCCCTTCCTATTAACTCCTCCCCACAGCACTGCCCCCCTTTTACATCACCCTCCAAACAACACTGGCCCCTTCCTATCAACTCCCCCCCACAGTACTGCCCCCTTTTCATCAACTCAACCCCCCATAGTACTGCCCCCTTTACATTAACCCCCCCCCCCAAAATTACTGCCCCCTTTACATCAACTCCCACCTCCCCAGAGCACTGCACCCTTCCTATCAACTCCCCCTCCCCTTACATTACTGTCCCCTTTACATAAACTCCCCTACAGCACTGCAAGCTTCCTATCAACTCCCCCACCCCTTTAAATGAAATCCAGGGACATATTTTTTCTTTACTAGTAATGATAACAATCAGCGACTCTCTGCCCGTCGCGGCTGCCCGCCTCACAGCCTCTCAAGTCTTGGGCCCCCTGGTACTACTGGATGGGAAGCGGAGGAAGATCACTCTGCCAAGGAAGGCAAGGAGATAGGCAGGCAGCTGGCCAGGATTTGAGCCAAGGCAGAAGAACATGCGAGCGAAGCTGAAGAAATATTCCCTCCGCTCCGACCAGCACATGATCATCAGAAAGATAATGGGAAAAATACAACCCCCCTATGCTAGTAGGCACGGCGGAGCGGGGGGGGGGGGGGGGGGTCTGTAATTCTAATTTTTTTAATTCTGCACTGACTGTCTTTGAAATTGCCCCTGCCCCTATTAAATCCAATCTGGGGACAAAACCGGGGACAGACTTGGTCCAGGGACAGTGTCGTCAATCAGAGGACTGTCCCCTGAAACTGGGGATGTCTGGTCACCCTACTTTACATCAACTCCCCTACAGCACTGCAAGCTTCCTATCAACTCCCCCACCCCTACAGCACTGCCCCCTTCATATCAACTCCTCCCCACAGCACTGCCCCCCTTTTGCATCACCCTCCGAACAACACTGACCCCTTCCTATCAACTCCCCCCCCCCCCCCACAGTACTGTCCACTTAACATCATTACCCCCCCCCCCCCCACAACACTGCCCCCCCCCCTTTTACATCACCCTCCCCCTCCGAGATTGGGCCATATACCTTGCTGTTGTTGTTGAACCAAGCAAATCCTTAGGATAAAACAAATATCGTGGTAAATATTCTTGTCTTAAGCAAATATAGTCCTTACATGAGAGGCTCACTATACTAAACCACTGGGGTATTAATTAAACAAAAATGGAGACTGCCATTTCCGACTTATTTTAAAAGATGCAAGTTCCAGGGCCATCATCCTTCCTTTACTGGCCCCTGGGATTTAATTCCTGATGCATTCGACTTTACTACAACTCATCCAAAAATACCTTTTCTTTCAGAAAGCACAATAAAACTTCAGTTCTTTGCACTGAGGTGTGATTATTTAGAACTGCCCGGACCTTTTCCTGTGTGGTCAAGCGTGTAATTACATCCTACAGGACTCTATGGAAACACACAACAAATGCATTGTAAATAAATAAAACTCACCTATAACTTGCTTGTTTGACCAATGCCTTGTAGGGAAATGGAAGCCAAACTGTGTCCCCGAATCTCAGGAGTGCGTCCATGACGGCATAGAACACACAGGTACAGGGGTTGGGAAAACACACCTGTACATGACCTGTAATACATTTGTGAAATGGGTTTATCAGAGACAGAAATCCAAATATTTAATTCAAAATGAACATTTAGCTCACTGTAATTTTCATGATAATTAATTGCACCCAGGCGCCTGCAGAGGTGGGGGCGCCGCAGTGCCAGAGTTCTTCCCTCCCTCCTTCTCTCCTTGTTTGTGTCAGTCCAGAACAAGTGTTCTGAGCATAGGTGTGTGTCCGTCCAGAAGTGATGTGTGAGCATAGGGCAGCCGTCCAGCTTGGCAGTGCTCGGGGGAGGGGCCTCTCCTCTTCCTGACATGAGAGTTCTAGTTTTCAGTGGCTGCTGAGTGCTGATGTGCAGGAATGAATTCCTCACACTGGGAGTCTTGGATCCTGCACTGTCTCCACCAACTTCAGGTGGAATGCCTCCCCCTCCCATCTCTATCTTGGGCTGCACAGAGAGAGGCTCGAGGTCACCATTTTCAGTGTGCTGGGGGATGGCATCACCAGCATCCCTTTACACTTCTTCTGGGCTGCCCCTGCTCTAGATGTTTTATGGCATGATAGATTGCGTAGGATACACAGCCCCTGCCCATTCCTACGCCTAGTCCATCTACAGATGTGATGTATAATGAGATGTAAAGGGGAGGAGTTAGTAAAATGACAACGCCCATGTGGGGGCGCCAGAAATATTTTCTGCACCCAGGCGCCTGTGACCCTAGGTTCGGCCCTGGCCCCACTCATTTTATATCACAATCCTGTTCATATATAAGTGTCCTCATTCACCCACCCATCACAATCCCCCCACTTCACATCAAATTACACTTCACATTAGTGTTCACTGCCCCCTTCCTATAAACCCCCCCCACAGTACTGCCCCCTTTTACATCACCCTCTACCCCCACAGTACTTCCCCCTATACATCAACGCCCCCTCACAGTACTGCCCTGTTTACATCAACTCCCCCCCCCCCCACAGGCCCCTTCCTATCAACTCCCCCCCCCCCCCCCCACAGTACTGCCCTATTTTCATCAACTTCCCCCACCCACCACACTGCCCCCTCTTTTACATCACCCCCCCCCCAAGCACTGCCCAATTAACATCAACTCTCCTCCACAGCACTGCCTCTTTGCATCATCCCCACAGCACTCTCCCCCTTTTACATCACCCCCCACAGCACTGCCCCCCCCTTTCACGTCACCCTTCCCCTACCTATAATAATGTGCTCTGCCTTTTCACATCTGCCCCCCCTTCAAATCATCCCCTACACCCACAACACTGCCCCCTTTCTTACCACTGACCAAATATTCGCTGTTGCAACACTAATCCTCCTCCTGGCCAATCGGGAAGCATGTCTGATACCTATTACCCGACTGGCTGAAAGGACATGCGATCCTATTGGACGCCTAGGATAGGGTGACCAGACATCCCCGGTTTCAGGGGACAGTCCCCGGAATGAGGACACTGTCCCCGGACCAAGTCTGTCCCTGGTTTTGTCCCCAGATTGGATTTGAACAGGGGCTGGGGCAATTTCAAAGACAGTCAGTGAATTGAGTTTGGTGGTCTCAGCCCGGCTCCCGGTGGGTGTGCTATGCAAGGTACGCTTGTGCTTAGTACGCCCACCCCCCCCCCCCCCCCACAAAAACCACCACACTTGCACGCACACAAAATTGGTTTAAAAAACACATGCACTTTGGCCATGCGGTCTCATAAAAATAAAGAGAGGCGAAGGACCTACGGGGCTGGCTGGGTGGGCTAGGCCCCCTCACTCCCTCATAGGGGGAGTCCCTCTGCCCCATTGGGGTCCCGTTGGGCCCCAGTTGGGCTCCCAAGAGGAGCAGGTAGGGCGGGGTGAGTGGGAGGCCCCCCTTCACACCCGCCATTGCCACCAGGGGCATGAAGAAGGATGGCGATTGCCTCCAGGGGGAGGGTCTGCCTACTCCCAACTCCTGCAGTCCGGCTCCTCTCTCTCGAGTTCACGCACAAAAATACACTTTAAAAAAAAAAAAAAGACAGTCAGTGCAGAATTAAAAAAAAAACTCTGCTCCGCCGCTCCTACAAGCTTAGGGGGGTGTATTTTTTCCATTATCTGTGGCCCTTTTTGATGATCACGTGCTGGTCGGAGCGGAGGGAATATTTCTTCAGTTTCGGATGCATGGCTCGCATGTTCTTCTGCCTTGGCCCAAGTCCCGGCCAGCCGCCTGCCTATCTCCTTGCCTTCCCTGGCGGAGTGATCTTCCTCCACTCCCCACCCAGTAGTAGCCGGGGCCCAGAAAGTGAGACTTGACAGGCTGTGAGGCGGGCGGCAATGGGCAGAAAGTCGCAGATTGCCGCCATTACTAGTGAAAAATAATTATGTCCCCGGATTTAATTAAAAAAATCTGGTCACCTTAGCCTAGAAGGAGTGGAGGAGGAGATGCATGGTGGAAGCGAGGAGGAGAAGACACAGGAGCCGCTACCCGATGCTCGCCGCAGCCTGATGTCCGCTGATGCCCAATCTCCGCCACAGCCTATTGTCTGTCGATGCCCTGATCCCCGCCGCTTCTTGATGTTTGCCAATGCCCACCGACTAGAGGGGGTAAGTAGACTGGTAGACAGAGAGCGGGGGGGGGGGACCTTGAGGTGCCACGAGGGGGGGTTGCTGCCCCCACCAAACAAAAAAACCACAAGTCGTTACTGTGTCAAAGCATATTTTATGGGTACAGGACAGTCTGGGTTTTGTTTAAAGCGGAGCTCCAGCCGCAATTTTTTTTTTTTTAAAGTCAGCAGCTACTAACAGTGTAGCTGCTGACTTTAAATAAGGACACTTACCTTGTCCTACTTGCCCGCGCTGATGGGCCCCCCGATGCCGGTCCCACGATCGCTCCGGGTCCCGCGCCGCCATTCACACTATGGAAAACAGGCAGTGAAGCCGTACGGCTTCACTGCCCATTTCCTACTGCGCCTGCGTGAGTCTCACGCTGGCTTGTGAATGGGCGCGCTGCTCTCTGAGAACACACACAGTTCCCAGAAAGCAGCGCACCCCATTCACAAGAAGAAGGACAAGAAGAAAAGGCACTGCGGAGTGGAAGAGGCAGATTACGGACTTCCGCATAGCAACAGGTATTTCGGGTGAGTATTTTTTTTTTTTCAGGTTTTTTTTATTTCATTTTTTTAAACAACATGGGAAAATGTTGTTTTCCTGGGTGGAGCTCCGCTTTAACCATGCCCCTCAAGCTCCTCCCACTGTTAACAGCATGGCCACACCCACTTGTTGCTGTGGCATGCAAAGCGCGTTTCAGGTTGCTGCTTTGCTCAACTATCCCTCATTCTCAAGTTCTAAAGTCAGGAGGTATGAGACACACCGCAACAGTTTATATTCAAAGGGAAACTTCAAAAGCGTTTACAAACTGATTATTCTCATGGTTCTCACTGACTATTTATCTAATCTGCTTCACAAATATGTGAAAACGTCTCAGGAATTCCTCATATGTCAGATTGGACAACTAGTATGCAATTATTTGCCATAAGAGGCGTTTTCTCGCTTCTTTCCCTTCCAAATTCCATATATAGCCCCGCGTGCCACACCCTGCAAGACTTTACGAGGAACAAAACAGGCAGTGCTGAGGGAAGCGCAGAATGGCAGACGCAGGCGGCCAAAACATGAAATCTATATTTAGACCACAAAAAGTGCTTTCAGACGTTGGCAGATGACATCGCAATATGCAGGAAATTTAATATGGACGCTTTCTTTAAGTGTTGGTTTGATGTTGAAGAGATTCTGCCGTGTAAAAACAAAAAACAACTGACTAACCACTTCAATACGCGCCTATTTTGGCACTCCTCTCCTACATGCGAAAACCATCATTTTTTTTATAGAAAATTACTCAGAACCCCCAAACATTATACACCCTAGGGAATAAAATGGCGGCCATTGCAACTTCTTATCACGCACGGTGTTTGCGCAATCATATTTCAAACGCCTTTTTTTGGGGGAAAAAAACTGTTTCATGAAATAAAAAATAACAAAACAGTAAAGTTAGCCCAATTGTTTTGTATCATGTGAAAGATGAAGTTACGCCGAGTAAATGAATACCTAACATGTCAAGCTTTAAAATTGCGCACGCTCATGGAATGGCGCCAAACTTCAGTACTTAAAAATCTCCATAGGCGACGCTTTAATTTTTTTTTTTTTTTACAGGTTACCAGTTTAGAGTTACAGAGGAGGTCTAGTGCTAGAATTGTTGCTGGCGCTCTAACGCACATGATGATTCCTCACATGTGTGATTCGAACGGCGTTTACATATGTGGGCGGGACTTACGTGTGCGTTCGTTTCTGAGCGCGAGCTACCGGGGATAGGGGCGTTTAAAAATATATATATTATTTTATTTTTTTATTTACTTAATTTATTTTATTTTTACTTTTTTTTTGATCACTGTAAACATCCCTTGTAATAGGAATCACTGTGACAGGTCCTCTTTGTGAAGAGATGTGGGGGGGTCAATAAGACCCCACATCTCTCCTCCAGGCTGGAAAGCATGAGATTGTGAAAAAAATTCACTGATCTCATGCTTTCAGGTTTTGTTTCCATTCCGGTACCCGGGCGTGACGTCATCACATCGCACCCGGGCCACCGACGATCATAGAGATGACCGGTGACCATCTGGTCACCAGTCATCTCTATGCCTCCCATTCGGCGCCAGCAGATTGTTTCTCCGGGTCACCCATGGCACGGGAGAGCCCGGAGAAGCACCGGATGGCGGCGGGGGGGGGGGGACGTCCCCTCCCGTCACCTACAAGAACGATCAAGCGGCGGAACTGCCGCTATGATCGTTCTTATGGTGCACAAAATCGCCGGCCGAAGAGATGGATATCTGAATGATGCCTGTAGCTGCACCCATCATTCAGATATCCCCACTGAAAGTGCAGGACGTCATACGATGTCCTTGGGCTGGAAGTGGTTAAAGTACAAGGTGAAGGTTCCTGAGTCCTGCTGCTGCGCTCATTAACACAGACAGCAGGACTCAGCCCCACCCCTCCACCGGCTCCCATGTCACTGGATTTGAATGACAGCAGTGGGAGCCAATGCCTCCCGCTGTCATCAATCTATCCAATGAGGACGGAGACAGCGGCTGGAGTTGCTGGGCTCGTAAACAGTGCTGGAACGAATCGGCTCAGGTAAGGAAAAGGGGGGCTCTGGGGGGCAGCTGCAGCACAGAAGGCTTTCCACCTTAGTGCATAGAAGGCATTAAGGTGAAAAACCACGAAACATTACAACCTCTTTAACTAAAACCATTCGATTTTAGTCGGCTAAAATGTACTGGAGATTTCAGTGGACTAAAATATAACTAAAACTAAAAACAATTCAGATGACTAAAATACGACTAAAACTAAAATGGCATTTTAGTCAAAAGACTAAGTGGAACCTTGGAGCATAATCTGTTCCAGGAGAATGCTCGTAATCCAAAGCACTCGCCTATCAAAGCGGGTTTTCCCATAGAAGTCAATGAAAACAAAAATAATTAGCTCCACATTGACTTCTATGGCATGCAATACCAAATGCGGCCAGAGGTGGGGGCCTGCCAGAGAGCCTCGGAAATACTCGGGGACAGCTTGGCTGAACTCGGAACGGCTCGAGTGTTTCCGAACACCTTTGGCCAAATGTGGTACTGCACACCGCAAAGGCTTGAAGCCTGCGCGTTTTTCGAGAGACAACTCGAGACAGGATTTAAAAATAAAATTGCGAAAACGTTTGTTAACTACGTTACTCGCAATCCGAGGTTTCACTGTATAATTAGAACTAAGTTGAAATTTGGTGTCAAAATTAACACTGTTATCTTGGTTACATTGGGAGCCACAGCCCAGTCTGAATAATGTGTCTGGGTTTAAGTCTGCCTAAAACCCGGACACACATGACTCAAAACTCACACTGTGTGGGTGAATCCTGGACAGGTGGCAACCCTAAACAAGCTGCCTCTAGTATAGGGTGACCAGACATCCCCAGTTTCCAGGGACAGTCCCCGGATTGAGGACACTGTCCCCGGAGCCAGTCCCCGGATTGTGGGACAGTCCCCAGATTTGTCCCCAGATTGCAGTGGCATGGAGGGGGGCATCTGGCACTCCCACCCTGGGTGCAACATTTTGGGAACTCCTGTAGTCCAGCCTGTCCCCCATGATCCCTCTGGTGCAGGCAGCCCGTGTGTGTGTGACAACAGTGGAGGGGAGGGGCAGTGCAGAGCGTATGGCGGCTATTGGAGAGCAGCTGGGTGTTGGGAACAGTACCTGGTTACTCGGGAGAGCCCTTATCCGATAGATTATCATGGAGGCCCTGGAAAGGTGAGCAAAATCAACTGATCTACACTGTTCATGTTGGGGGGGGGGGGTGTGTGTAGTAGGAATCAGGTAGGTTTGTGTAGTGGTCAGTATAGAACTCAGGTAGGCGAGAGTACTGGTCAGTGTTGGGATCAGGTAGATCAGTGTAAGAATCAGGTAGGTTAGTGTAGTGGACAGTGTAGGAATCAGGTAGGTCAGTGTAGTAGTCAGTGTAGGAATGAGGTAGGTTAGTGTAGTGGGCAGTGTAGGAATCAGGTAGGTCAGTGTAGGAATCAGGTAGGTCAGTGTAGTGGTCAGTGTAGGAATCAGGTAGGTTAGTGTAGTGGGCAGTGTAGGAATCAGGCAGGTCAGTGTAGGTATAAGGTAGGTCAGTGTAGGAATCAGGTAGGTTAGTGTAGTGGTCAGAGTAGGAATCAGGTAGGTTAGTGTAGGTTGGTGTAGTGGTCAGAGTAGGAATCAGGTAGGTTAGTGTAGTGGATAGTGTAGGAATCAGGTAGGTCAGTGTAGTGTTCAGTGTAAGAATCAGGTAGGTTAGTGTAGTAGATAGTGTAGGAATCAGGTAGGTCAGAGTAGGGATAAGGTAGGTCAGTGTAGTGGTCAGTGTAGGAATCAGGTAGGTTTGTGTAGTGGTCAGTATAGAACTCAGGTAGGCCAGAGTACTGGTCAGTGTAGGGATCGGGTAGATCAGTGTAAGAATCAGGTAGGTTAGTGTAGTGGATAGTGTAGGAATCAGGTAGGTCAGTGTAATGGTCAGTATAGGAATCAGGTAGGTTAGTGTAGTGGATAGTGTAGGGATCAGGTAGGTCAGTGTAGTGGTCAGTGTAGGTTAGTGTAGTGGTCAGTGTAGGAATCAGGTAGGTTAGTGTAGTGGATAGTGTAGGAATCAGGTAGGTCAGAGCAGGGATAAGGTAGGTCAGTGTAGTGGTCAGTGTAGGAATCAGATAGGTCAGTGTAGTGGTCAGTGTAGGAATCAGGCAGGTCAGTGTAGGAATCAGGTAGGTTAGTGTAGTGGATAGTGTAGGAATCAATCAGAGCAGGTAGGTCAGAGTGGCAGTGTAGGAATCAGATAGGTCAGGTAGGTCAGTGTAGTCAGGCAGGTAGTGGTCAGGTAGGTTAGTGTAGTGGATAGTGTAGGAATCAGGTATCAGAGCAGATAGGTCAGTGTAGTGGTCAGTGTAGGAATCAGGCAGGTCAGTGTAGGAATCAGGTAGGTTAGTGTAGTGGATAGTGTAGGAATCAGGTAGGTCAGAGCAGGGATAAGGTAGGTCAGTGTAGTGGTCAGTGTAGGAATCAGGTAGGTTAGTGTAGTGGTCAGAGTAGGAATCAGGTAGGTTAGTGTAGTGGTCAGGTAGGTCAGTGTAGTGGTCAGTGTAAGAATCAGGTAGGTTAGTGTAGTAGATAGTGTAGGAATCAGGTAGTTCAGAGTAGGGATAAGGTAGGTCAGTGTAGTGGTCAGTATAGAACTCAGGTAGGCCAGAGTACTGGTCAGTGTAGGGATCAGGTAGATCAGTGTAAGAATCAGGTAGGTTAGTGTGGTGGTCAGGTAGGTCAGTGTAGGAATCAAGTTAGTCAGTAGTACTGTACTAGTGGAAGGGACTCTAAAAGTCTGGCGGGGGGGGGTGAAAACTTCTTGTTCCGGGAGCTGACAACCCCACACTACACCACTGACTGCATCTATAATTTAAAGAAAATATGCGTATAAAATAGTTTACTATTTGCCAAAAAAAATAAAACAATGTCCCCGGATTTAATTAAAAAATCTTGTCACCTTACTCTTGTACCTCCCTGCACACTGTAGGTGGCTCTGCCTCTCCCACTTGCAGGGAGATCATCTCTTGGGGGTGTTGAGATCTGTACTGCACCTCGGGCACCTGCATCTCCCTTGTCCCCGTCCTGCACTCAGACACTCAGGAGATCAGATTTGTGGGAGCCGTTGGGAGACAAGCTATCACTTGTAAAGACAGAAGCCTGACTTCTGTGTTTATCAGTGATGGTGGTGAACAGGGAGCAGAGCGCCCGAGCCAAAGGTGGTGGAAACTGAGTTCTACCAAGTTCCAGCTGAAAAAATGAGCCCTGATTATACCAATTTCACGAATTGTTCAGTCTCCTAACTCGTTCCCTCTAAGGGTGCCCACTGCTGACATATTCATCAGAAACGCTGACATTACTACATTTATAAGAAACATAAGTAAGGACGGTAAGTAGATATCGTCTGGTAAAAATGGGATTATATATCACACACAGATTCATAAATTTGGAAGAAGACCGGCGTCTACGCAACAAATTAAATTTATGCCGAGAGCCTGACTGTAAGCGATATTCGGCACTACATCATGCTGAGACAGCGACTGAACTCCAGACCCCGCAACCAGCCATTAATTGTCTTTAATCACATTTTAAATGCGGCTCTGATTTAATCTCCGCTTCCTGGTTATGTTTCATTTTTGCTTCAACCTGAAAAACTCCCAGAATATTCTCCGTAGAGAAACGGGACTGAAAAATGAAAAAGAAAAGTAATTCTAGAGGAACGTTCTGTGCCACCCAACCCAAAATACCCCAAAACTCTGCAACAGTGATTTCCACCGAGAACTATTTATGTGAGATGTATGTATCAATTTACAGAATAAATACAAAATAATAGAACATATATTCTATACATATCTATGCTGTAAGTATTATATTTATTAACCACTTAAAGCGGAGTTCCACCCAAAAATGGAACTTCCGCTTATCCCACTCCTCACCCCCTTACATGCCACATTTGGCATGTAATTTTTTTTGGGGGGGGAGTGGGGGCTTCAGGAGGAGTGGGACTTCGCCTTACTGCAGCCCTTTCCCCTAGGCGATCGCCTAGGACACTGACAGGTCCTAGACGATCGCCTGTCCAATCAGCGGCGGGCCGCGCCGCGCATGCGCAGTGCCGCTCGCGAATGCGCAGTGGGTGCCCGGCCGTGAAGCCGAAGGCTGTCACAGCCGGGTGCCCACAGTTAGAATGAAGACGCCGGCCCGGGGAGGGGGGGGGGAGCGGAGCCCCGGCCGGCACGTCGCTGGAACGCTGGATCAGGTAAGTGAATGTTAATTAAAAGCCAGTAGCTACACTTTTTGTAGCTGCTGACTTTTAATAAACATAACATTTGGCTGGAACACCCCTTTAAGGACCCCCTACCGACAATATAAGTCAGCAGAATGGCAGTGGGGCGCGCGCACGTGACTGGGTCTGAAGCTCCGTGACCGCGCACACGAGGGACCCGATCGGCATCGTTGTTCCGCAATCGGTCACAGGAGCTGAAGAACAGGGAGAGGCGAGTGTAAACAGACCTTCCCCGTTTTTCACAGTGGCAATGAAACTGTTCCCTTTTTATAGGGAATGACGATCAGTGATGTCACGCCTACAGCCACACTAATGCCATAAAACTATCCCCTATTTTGTAGACGCTATGGCCCGGATTCACGTACCTCGGCGCATGTTTCTTCCGGCGTAGGGAATCTTCTTTATGCTACACCGGCGCAACGTTGAGAGGCAAGCATGGTATTCACAAAACAAACGCTCTCAACGTTGCGCCGGCATAGCGTATAGTTTTCGGCGTAAGCCGACGTAAGTCAAAGTAGGTGGAAGTGGGCGTGATATATTAAAATAAAGCGTGACCCCATGCAAATGATGGGCTGAGCTTCAAAAAACAAACTGCGCATGCGTCGTCTCTTGGACGCATCCCAGTGCACATGCTCACAGTCACGTCGAAATACCTGCCTAAGATACGTCTACGACGTGAACGTAACCTACGCCCAGCCCTATTCACGTACTACGTAAACGACGTAACATACGACGGCTGTTCCCTGGCCCATACCTTTGCATGGGTTGCGCCTCCTATATGGGGAATAACTTTACGCCGGACGTAAGCCTTACGCAAACCGCGTATCTTTTCCGCCTGGTGCATCTACGTTCATGAATCGGCGTATCTTACTAATTTGCATATTTAACATGGGTACGCCGAATGCATGCAGCGTAATTATGCGCCCACGATACGCCGCCGTAGGCAAGTTACGTCGGGCGGCTGAAGCCTTGCTTTTCGACGTATCTAGTCTTGTGAATCGGTGCAGACATGCAACGGCGCACATTTGTACTTACGACGGCGTATCTTTAGATACGTCGGCATAAGTCCGTCGTGAATCCGGGTCTATAACTTTTGCGCAAACCAATCAATAAACGCTTATTGCGATTTTTTTTTTTTACCAAAATTATGTAGAAGAATACGTTTCGGCCTAAAAAAAGCAAAGAGCAAAAAAAAAGGTTTTTATATACTTTTTGGGGATATTTATTATGGCTTATAGCGCAAAAAATAAAAACCGCAGAGGTGATCAAATACCACCAAAAGAAAGCTCTATTTGAGGGAAAAAAAGGACGCCAATTTTGTTTGGAAAACACGTCGCACGGCCGCGCAATTGTCAGTTAAAGCAACGCAGTGCCGAATCCCAAAAAGGGGCAAGGTCCTTTACCTGCATAATGTTCCGGGTCTTAAAGGGGTGTTCCACCCAAATGTAATGTTTATTAAAAGTCAGCAGCTACAAAAAGTGTAGCTGCTGGCTTTTAATAAACATTCACTTACATTCTCCACGTTCCAGCGACGCGCCGACCGGGGCTCCGCTCCTCTCCCCCCCCCCCTCCCCTGCCGGCGTCTTCATTCTAGCTGTGGGCACCCAGCCGTGACAGCCTTCGGCTTCACGGCCGGGCACCCATGCGCATGCGCGAGCCGCACTGCACATTCGCGCGCGGCGCGGCTCGCCGCTGATTGGACAGGCGATTGCCTAGGACCTGTCAGTGTCCTAGGCCATCGCCTACAGGGAGGGGCTGCAATAAGGCGATTAAGCCTAATCGCCTTACCAGCCCCTCGGCGGAAGCAGGAAGTGGGACAGGAAGTCCCACTCCTCCTGAAGCCCCCACTCCCCCCCCCAAAAAATGACATGCCAAATGTGGCATGTAAAGGGGGTGTGGAGTGGAACAAGCGGAAGTTCCATTTTTGGGTGGAACTCCGCTTTAAGTGGTTAAGGCAGAACTAAACTATATCTGAGCACCACTAACTGAAATGCAATTTAATTCATTTTTAATATTTAAAGCAAACTCCATCCATCCATGTTTCCATCTATCCATTCATCCATGTCTCCATCAATCCATGTCTCCATTCATTCATGTTTCCATTCATTCATGTCTCCATCCATCCGTGTCTCCATCCATTCGTGTCTCCATCCATTCGTGTCTCCATCCATTCGTGTCTCCATCCATTCGTGTCTCCATCCATTCGTGTCTCCATCCATTCGTGTCTCCATCCATCCGTGTCTCCATCCATCCGTGTCTCCATCAATCCGTGTCTCCATCAATCCGTGTCTCCATCAATCCGTGTCTCCATCAATCCGTGTCTCCATCAATCCGTGTCTCCATCAATCCGTGTCTCCATCAATCCGTGTCTCCATTCATTCATGTCTCCATCAATCCATGTCTCCATTCATTCCGTGTCTCCATCAATCCGTGTCTCCATCAATCCGTGTCTCCATCAATCCGTGTCTCCATCAATCCGTGTCTCCATCAATCCGTGTCTCCATCAATCCGTGTCTCTATCAATCCATCAATCCGTGTCTCCATCAATCCGTGTCTCCATCAATCCGTGTCTCTATCAATCCATGTCTCTATTCATTCATGTCTCCATCCATTCATGTCTCCATCCATTCATGTCTCCATCAATCCGTGTCTCCATCAAACCTTGTCTCCATCAAACCGTGTCTCCATCATTCCATGTCTCCATCAATCCGTGTCTCCATCCATCCATCCATGTCTCCATTAATCCATGTCTCCATCCATTCATGTCTCCATCCATCCAATTATCCATGTCTCCATCAATCCATGTCTCCATCTATGTCTCCATCCATCCATGTCTCCATCCATCCAAACAACCATGTCTCCATCTATCCATCCATGTCTCCATCCATCCATGTCTCCATCAATCCATGTCTCCATCAATCCATGTCTCAATCTATGTAACCATGTCTATATCCATTCAACCATGTCTCCATCCATCCAACCATGTCTCCATCCATCCAACCATGTCTCCATCCATCCAACCATGTCTCCATCCATCCAACCATGTCTCTATCCATCCATCCATGTTTCCATCTAAGTCTCCGTCCATCCAATTATCCATGTCTCCATCTATCCATCCATGTCTCCATCTATGTCTCCATCCATCCATGTTTTCATCTATGTCTCCATCCATCTAATTATCCATGTCTCC
This sequence comes from Rana kukunoris, assembly GCA_029574335.1. Classification (NCBI taxonomy): domain Eukaryota; kingdom Metazoa; phylum Chordata; class Amphibia; order Anura; family Ranidae; genus Rana; species Rana kukunoris. The sequence goes on from CM056056.1 coordinate 12,910,276, forward strand.
ATCTATCCATTCATGTCTCCATCCACCCATCCATGTTTCTATGCACCCATCCATGTCTCCATCCACCCATCCATGTTTCTATGCACCCATCCATGTCTCCATCCACCCATCCATGTCTCCATCTATCCACATCTCCATCCATGTCTCCATCCATCCAATTATCCATGTCTCCATCAATCCATGTCTCCATCTGTCACCACCATTTACGACCTTCCATCCACCCACGACAAGCTTATCCGACACTCCACAATCTTGCATACACGATCCATTCCATTTCCCAGAATAAAGACGAGACACAAGCTCCGTTCTCTCTTGTTTCAAAATGTATGAATGCTTTAATGGTTTCTTCTCCGCTTTTTATGCAGTTACAAGCATGTGACAGTAATCAAAGGGACAATGCAATCTCCACCCCCCTAATCATACACTGGGGCTAATTACTAGAGCTTGACACATCACATTCCTTTATCAATAGAATTCAAACAAAATACCATCACACAATGAGTTGCCCTTCAATCCACATCTTTAGACAGATGTCTGTCTCCGACAGAAACGTAGTCACACCTGGGCATCAATAGGCTTTAAACCGTGTTATCACACAATGAAATGTCCTTCAGGGGCCACTTAGCATTTCAACAGCTTATTACACAGAGGAATGAGTCACTGTCTGGTTGACCTGGTCAGGTCAACATAAACCACTTGTATTATTCCAGTATATCCTGCAACCATGAATTATTATTAATGTCCCATCTCATGTAATACATGAATTATGATTCACTAGCCACCCCATGCCCAAAGGGGCACAGGGTGGACTCAGACCCAAGAGTTACCAGTGACGCTGACACAGGAGTATCCCCCATCCTTCCAAAATCTCTGGTTGTCACGGGTCATTCCGTTACACCATCAATCCATGTCTCCATGCTGGTGGTTACTATTGTGTCCACTGACACCAATGTTGGGGGTTATTATTGCATACACTGACACAAATGTTGGGGGTTATTATTGCATTCACTGACACCAATGTTGGGGTTTTTTATTGCGTACACTGACACCAATGTTGGGGGTTATTATTGCGTACACTGACACCAATGTTGGGGGTTATTATTGCGTACACTGACACCAATGTTGGAGGTATTATTGTATCCACTGACATCAATGTTGGGAGTTATTATTGTGTCCATTCACATCAATGTTGGGGGTTATTATTGTATCCACTGACACCAATGTTGGGGGTTATTATTGCATACACTGACACCAATGTTGGGGGTTATTATTGCATACACTGACACCAATGTTGGGGGTTATTATTGCATACACTGACACCAATGTTGGGGGTTATTATTGCATTCACTGACACCAATGTTGGGGGTTATTATTGTATCCACTGACACCAATGTTGGGGGTTATCATTGTGTCCACTGACACCAATGTTGGGGGTTATTATTGCATTCACTGACACCAATGTTGGGGGTTATTATTGCGTACACTGACACCAATGTTGGGGGTTATTATTGCGTACATTGACACCAATGTTGGGGGTTATTATTGCATTCACTGACACCAATGTTGGAGGTAATATTGCATACACTGACACCAATGTTGGGGGTTATTATTGCATTCACTGTCACCAATGTTGGAGGTATTATTGCATCCACTGACACCAATGTTGGGGGTTATTATTGCATTCACTGACACCAATGTTGGGAGTTATTATTGCGTACACTCACACCAATGTTGGGGGTTATTATTGTATCCACTGACGCCAATGTTGGAGGTATTATTGCGTACACTGACACCAATGTTGGAGGTTATTATTGCGTACACTGACACCAATGTTGGGGGTTATTATTGCGTACACTGACACCAATGTTGGGGGTTATTATTGCGTACACTGACACCAATGTTGGGGGTTATTATTGCGTACACTGACACCAATGTTGGGGGTTATTATTGCGTACACTGACACCAATGTTGGGGGTTATTATTGCGTACACCGACACCAATGTTGGGGGTTATTATTGCATACACTGACACCAATGTTGGGGGTTATTATTGCATACACTGACACCAATGTTGGGGGTTATTATTGCATACACTGACACCAATGTTGGGGGTTATTATTGCATACCACGACACCAATGTTGGGGGTTATTATTACATACAACGACACCAATGTTGGGTGTTATTATTGCATACACTGACACCAATGTTGGGGGTTATTATTGCATACACTGACATCCAATGTTGGGGGTTATTATTGCGTTCACTGACACCAATGTTGGGGGTTATTATTGCATACAACGACACCAATGTTGGGGGTTATTATTGCGTACATTGACACCAATGTTGGGGGTTATTATTGCATACAACGACACCAATGTTGGAGGTATTATTGTGTACACTGACACCAATGTTGGGGGTTATTATTTTTTCCCACTGACACCAATGTTGGGGGTTATTATTGCATCCACTGACACCAATGTAGGGGGTTATTTTTGCAGCCACTGACACAAATGTTGGGAGTTATTATTGTGCCCAATGACACCAATGCTGGGGGTTATTATTTCATCCACTAATTACAATGCTGGGGGTTATTTATGAAGCCACTGACACAAATGTTGGGGGTTATTATTGTGCCCAATGACACCAATGTTGGTTTCCCGCAGCGGCAGTTTTGCTTACCAAAAATGCATCCACTAAAAATTAATGCTGAGGGTTATTATTGCAGCCACTGAAATCAATGCTGAGGGTTACTATTGCGTCCACTGACACCAATGCTGGGGGTTATTATTTTGCCCACTGACTCCAATGCTGGGTTATTATTGCATCCACACGGTTATTATTGCATGGCTTGTTTTTAACCTACAGATTCCCCTTATCTGCATATTTATGATTCCCAGTGAAATAAAAAAAATGGCCCGGATTCACAGACATCGGCGCATATATATGCCGCCGTAGCGTATCTCTTTTACGCTATGCCGGCGCAGCGTGGAGAGGCAAGCATGGAATTCACAAACAAATGCTCCCAACTCTGCGCCGGCGTAGCGTATATTTCGTAGGCTTAAGTCGGCGTAAGTGGAAGTAGGTGGAAGTGGGCTGGAAGTGGGCGTGATCCATGTTAATGAAGCGTGACCCCATGCAAACGATGGCCCGGGCGCCAGACAAGTACTTAAAACGAACTGCGCATGCGTCGGGACATGGACGTATCCCCGTGCGCATGCGCACAACCACGTCGGAACAACTGCCTAAGATACGCCGGATCACTGTGTACGCCGTGAACGTAACCTACGCCCAGCCAGACCCACGTCGGCCCATATTCACAGACGTCCAACGTACAATACGTAGGCTTGTGTTCGATGGTCCATACCTTTGCATGGGTTGCGCCTCATCTATGGGGAATAACTTTACGTAAAACTTACACAAACCGCTTAAATCATGCGCCGGCACAAGTACGTTCGTGAATCGGCGTATCTCCCTCATTTGCATATTTGAATAGAAAATCAATGGGAAAGCCACATACGTCCAGCGGAAATATGCGCCCACTCTACGCCGGCGTAGGCAAGTTACGTCGGTGGGATGAAGTCTGTTTTTAGGCGTATCTTAGTTTGTGGGTTTGGCGCACATTTGTACTTACGCGGCGTATCTGGGGATACGTCGGGGTAAGTGCTTTGTGAATCCGGCTAATAGTGTTTAGACAGAACAAGATCAAACCTTCAGTACATTTTTTGTGCGCCACTGGGGGGAATTCCACTTATTTCCTGTCTTGGTGACATAACAGGAAGTGATAGAAAATGACCCCAATGGGGACCAGGGCACCAATAAAAAAATAATTTCTCTAGCCAAAATTAGAAAAAGAAACATTGTGCATTTCCTCCATGAGTATGATTTGTATACAGTCAGGTGCTGTGGGCTATGATTGTAATTATAATGATGCTGAGATGACTTGTTGATCAGGAAGAGCCGTGTGTTCATTACTCAGCACCCCCCAGGCGTCTTATAATCTCCATTAGCCGGAAGATCTTCACAAGCCTCAGCTAGCGAAACTAAACTCGCTCCACGAGAGCAGAGCGGAGATTTCCTCGTCTGATGAATTGTGGAAAGCTTTTCATTCATACATTAAAACTCCATTTTCCTCGAGTCCATTTCACATGGAGTGAGACTCCGGGGAGACGGAGAGAGGATCCGTCCAAAGCTGCCTCAGTCCATTAGACGTCGCCCCCCCTTCTTAAATCATCATTGTAAATGAGTGTTCTACGGTTTGAAGATAAACCGCAATCAGGGGAATCGCCGGGCAGAATCTCGGCTTCGAAATCCATTCGCACATCACTCAACGCATTTCATGTTCCCACCGGCTTCCGTCTAACTCTAGCTCAGTTATTTCCTATAGATTTACTCTGGCGAGTCACGTAGTCACTGTGCACAAATGGTCAGCTGAAAAGTAAAATAAAAAATAAAAAAATAATAATTAAAGTGCCCCGTCCCGCCGAGCTCGCACGCAAAAGCGAACGCATATGTAAGTCGCGCCCGCATATGAAAATCGGTGTTAAAACCACACATGTGAGATATCACTACGATCGTTAGAGCGAGAGCAATAATTCTAGCACTAGACCTCCTCTGTAACTCAATACTGGTAACCAGTAGACATTTTTAAATGTTGCCAATAGAGATTATTAAGTGCCAATGTTTGTCGCCATTCCACGAGCGGGCGCAATTTTGAAGCGTGACATGTTGGGTATCAATTTACTCTGCGTAACATCATTTTTCACAATATAGAAGAAAATTGGGCTAACTTTACTGTTGTCCTACCTTTAAATATAAAAAAGTGTATTTTTTCCCAAAAAGTATTGCAACAACCGCCATTTTATTCTCTAGGGCAGGGATCTTCAAACTACGGCCCTCCAGCTGTTGCGGAACTACACATCCCATCCCAGACTGCAGGCATTGCAAGACTCTGACATTCATTGACATGACTAGACATGATGGGAGTTGTAGTTCCTGAACAACTGGAGGGCCATAGTTTAAGGACCCCTGCTCTAGGGTGTCTGAAAAAAAAAAAAAAATATATATATATATATATTTTTTTTTTTCGAGTATAAGCCGACTCGAATATAAGCCAAGGCACCTTATTTTACCACAAATAACTAGAATATTTTTATGGTATTTTTTTTTTTTTTTTAACTAGTAATGGTCAGTGATTTGTAGTGGGAATGCGACATTGCAGCGAACAAATCTGGCACCTGACACTTTTTATACTTTTTTGGGAACCAGAGACATTGTTACAGTGATTAGTGCTAAAAATATGCACTGTACTAATGACACTGGCAGGAAAGGGGTAACACCAGGGGCAATTAAAGGGTTAAGTGTGTGCCTAGGGGGTGCTTACTAACTGTGTGGGGGATGGACTGACTGGATGAAGGAAGAGATCCAGAGATCTGTGTTCCTGCTTAGCAGGAACAGAATATCTGCGTCCTCCCCTGTCAGAATGGCGATCTGCCTTGTTTACATAGGCAGATCACCGTTCTGTCTCTCAGGGGAACGATCGCTGGTGGCCGGCAGACAACAAGTTCACTGGACCCACTGATTGGCTCCCCCCTCTGTCCAATGGGTGCACGCCCACAGTACAAAATTGCATACAGGTAAGCACAAGAGAGCCACCCTGTCGCAGTATATATGCGGTGAGCGATCTTTAACCACTTCATTACTGGGCACATAAACCCCCTTCGTTCCCAGGCGAAATTTCAGCTTCCGGCACTGCGTCGCTTTAACTGACATTTGCGCGGTCGTGCAACGTGGCTCCCAAACAAAATTGGCGTCCTTTTTTCCCCACAAATAGAGCTTTCTTTTGGTGGTATTTGATCACCTCTGCGGTTTTTATTTTTTGCGCTATAAACAAAAAAAGAGCGACAATTTAAAAAATATATATATATTTTTTACTTGTTGCTATAATAAATATCCCATTTTCCTTTTTTAAAAACTATTTTTTTTTTTTCACAGTTAAGCTCGATACGTATTTTTCAACGTATTTTTTTTAAAAAAAATTAAAAATCGCAATAAGCGACTGGTTTGCGCAAAAGTTTTAGCGCCTACAAAATGGGGAACAGAATTATGATTTTTTTTATTATTATTTTTTTACTAGTAATGGCGGCGATCTGCGATTTTTATTGCGACTGCGATATTGCGGCGGACATATCGGACACTTTTGACACAAATTTGGGACCATTCACATTTATACAGTGATCAGTGATATAAAAATGCACTAATTACTGTATAAATGTGACTGGCAGGGAAGGGGTTAACACTAAGGGGTGAGGAAGGGGTTAAATGTATTGCCTGGGTGTGTTCTAACTGTGTGGGGGGAGGGGGGTGACTGGGGGAGGTGACCGATGCTGTGTCCCTATGTAAAGAGACACAGATCGTTCTCCTCTCCGCTGACAGCACGTGGAGCTCTGTGTTTACACACAGAGCTCCACGTCCCTGCTGTCATCTGTTCGGTTTTCCGCCGATCGCATGTACCCGACGGACATCGCGGCCGCCAGGTACATGCATCGGATCCCCAGCGATGCGGCGGGACAGTGTTTACCCGCCGCGCGCCACCCAGTGGCGCGCGCGGGTAATGCACACAAATCACGTCCAAAGACGTCAAGTTGGCGCCTCAGATCCGCGCTGTTGACGTATTATGTCAATAGCGCGGGTCTGAAGTGGATTAACAAAAACAAAAAAATACAGACAATTTGGGAAAAAAAAATGTTTCTGCTTTAAAACACATCCAATAAAAAAATAAAAAAATAAAATTTCTTCATAAATTAAGACCAATGTGTATTCTGCTACAAATTGTAAAAATAAAATCCCAATAAGCTTTGTTAATGAGGGCTTCCAGATTCCGATAAGCTCCCCGTCCGCAGACCCTGACAACCAACAGCCAGTGTTGTCGGGAAGAGGCCCTTGTCCTCATCAACATGGGAACAAGGTGCTTTGGGGTGGGGGGTTCTTGTTGAGGGCATGCGGCCTGGTATGGTTTAGGACGGGGGGGGTGCTTGCTAGTCCCCACCCCCTTTCCTGACCTGCTGGGCTGTGTGCTCAAACAAGGGTCTGGTATGGATGGAGATGGTCAGAGACTGACCACATGATACAAGAGATGTTAAGAGACTGAAGACACACTACAAGAGATGATCATAGACTAGGAACACAATACTGGAGGTGGTCAAGGACTGCAGACATACTACAGGAGATGGTCAGAGACCACAGGCATGATGCAAGAGATGGTCAGACTGTGGAAATGATACAAGAGATGATCAGAGACTGCAGAGATAGTACATGAGATGGTCAGAGACTTCAGACATGATACAAGAGATGGTCAGTGACTGTGAACATACTACAGTAGATGGTCAGAGACTGCAGACGTACTGCAGGAGATGGTCAGAGACTGCAGACATGATACAAGAGATGATCAGAGACTGCAGAGATAGTACATAAGATGGTCAGGGACTTCAGATATAATACAAGAGATGGTCAGTGACGGCGAACATACTACAGGAGATGGTCAGAGACTGCACACATAATACAAGAGATGATCAGAGACTGCAGACATATTAAAGGAGATGGTCTGAGACTGTAGACCTGATACAAGAGATGGTCAGAGACTGCAGACATGATACAAGAGATGGTCAGAGACTGCAGGCATAATAAATGAGATGGTCTGAGACTGCAGACCTGATACAAGAGATGGTCAGAGACTGCAGACATAATAAAGAAGATGGTCTGAGACTGCAGACCTGATACAAGAGATGGTCAGAGACTGCAGACATAATATAAGAGATGGTCAGAGACTGCGGACATGATATAAGAGATGTTTGGAGATTGCAGACATGGTACAATAGATGGTAAGATACTGCCGACATGATACAGCAGATGGTCAAGGACTGCAGGTATACTATAGGAGATGGTCAGAGACTGCAGACATGATACAGGAGATGGTCAGAGACTGCAGACATGATACAGGAGATGGTCAGAGACTGAAGACATGATACAAGAGATGGTCAGAGACTGTTGACATGATACAGCAGATGGTCAAGGACTGCAGGTATACTATAGGAGATGGTCAGAGACTGCAGACATGATACAGGAGATGGTCAGAGACTGAAGACATGATACAAGAGATGGTCAGAGACTGAAGACATGATACAAGAGATGGTCAGAGACTGGGGACATAATATAGGAGTTGTTGAAGACTGGGGACATGCTTCAGAAGACAGTCATACATAGGGCAATAGGGAAACACAGATTAGTGTCTGCAGGGGCTCCGAGGGCTGCACAAAAAGTGGCAAATGGCCACAGATTGGGCACCAGCTATGTATAATATTTCATTAGGATACGTCTAAGAACTGCCTCACTAAAGCTTCCAAGACAACGAAGCACACAGGAAATGTCAGGTTCATGAATGTGTCAATCATGCAGCATCCTCTTCCTGTGAAGCCGCGTCCGAGTTCGAAAGACGTGTTGGTTAGCTTCAGATTCCCCATTTACTTGTACTTATAAATGTAAAATAACCCTTGGTGTTGGCTATACGCTTGGCCAATTTTCTGATATAATCAACCCAACCCAACCAATTTTCACAAAAACATTTAAAGAAGTCATGGTAACTGTGACGTACTGTCTGGCACCCAACCTGGGTGCCTCCGTCAAGATACAACTTCCTCCACTCTGGAACCATGAACCAGGTATTATAGCTAGACTTGTCATTTACCAGCTCCTTCCTTTTTTCGTATGCAGAGAGTCAGTGATTACTGACTCTGTCCACTCATAACTGAGCATCATAAAGTGTGCGTACGATGCTTCCCTTTATGAATGGAGAGGAGCCGCTGTCTCCTGTCCATTCATGTTCAGTGCAGCTAAGAAAAAGACTGGGGAATCTCTATCCTCAGTCCCTTTCCCAGATTTGATGAAGTGAATGTGCGTGAGGGCCGACCATTTTGCCTGACATTCTTTGAACCATTAAAATTTGGTGTAAGTGTGTTCCTCCGAGCAACTAATACACTGCCCAACAAGAATTCTCCTATCTTTGTGTCTGTGTGTGGTGAATATATATATATCTACTCTTTGGCCCCCAACAAATAGCAGAGCTCCGCTCAGGGTAAGGATGAGCTCAGGTTGTTGGGAACTTACTGTGTCTGTTATTGGCAATGCACACCGTCAGCTTCCCAACAGGCATTGGAACACGTCCCAGCAACACACCCAGATTATCAGTGAGAGGCGCTCAGGGATTAGAGAATATATATATTTATACCAAGCTCATCCTTACCCTTGCAGAGCTCGGGGGGGGGCACAAAAGTGATAAAAGCAAATTGCAAGTGGGGGCCATATAAAACCGAGCCGCGGGCCGCAACTGGCCCACGGGCCGGACTTTGGACATGCCTGGTTTAGACCCTTGACATCTCATCAAAGCCCCCCAACCCCCAACCAGGTTGATAAAAAATAAACAAACAAGGAAACATTGTAATAAATAAATATTCTAAAGTAAAATTGTAAAAAATAACAACAAATAAAAATAAAATAGAAATTGACACTGACTGAACACCCCCCCCACCCTAAAAAAATGTGTATATATGTGTGTGTGTGTGATTATATATATAGATCACTTTTTTTTACACTCAGTGTCAGTGTTTATTTTATTTTGAATTTTTATAATTTTTTTACAATCTTTTTTTTTTTTTTTTTAATTCTTTACAATTTATAAATTTTATATACACACATACAGGTGTAAAAAATAAAATTGTAAAAAAAAAAAAAAGCTACTGAAATGCCTCATAAGGCCCTTTTCACACTGGGGCGTTTTTCGAGCTTTATTCGAGCGTTTATCGAGCGTTATTACAGCGTTTATCGAGCGTTATTGCAGCGTTATTCGAGAGTTTTTCAAGCGTTATTCCAGCGTTTATCGAGCGTTATTACAGCGTTATTTGAGCGTTTATCAGACAAAAAGAGAGAGGATTTTACACATCCGGACACTCTGAAAGTGGCCACATCCCTAGTAACTATAGAAAACTAAGAAATACCCCCAAGGAGATGGGACTTTAAAGGCCAAGTTCAGAAAAAATATACTTTTAATACATAAGTTATAGTATGGACCCAATCGCGTACAAATAGATATCTGTTGGAAAGGTGACCTGTATGGTCCACTGCCTCTCTGTGGCAATCACTAAGTAGGCATGGAACATCAGGGGTTAGAAAAAAGCACCCAGTGAAAGAAATAGAGGGAAAATAAAATCACATAACAGCACAGTGTATAATACAACATAATAAAAAAGCACAATCTCCGTGGGACAAAGTGGAGAATGCCCTCCACTTGAGCGTTTATCGAGCGTCATTACAGCGTTATTCGAGTGTTTATCAAGCGTTATTACAGCGTTATTCGAGCGTTTATTGAGCGTTATTACATCGTTATTTGAGCGTTTATCGAGCGTCATAACAGCGTTATTCGAGTGTTTATCGAGCGTTATTACAGCGTTTATCGAGCGTTATTACATCGTTATTCGAGAGTTTTTCAAGCATTATTACAGCGTTATTCGAGAGGTTTTCGAGTGTTATTACTGCGTTATTCGAGCGTTTATCGTACGTTATTACAGCGTTATTCGAGAGTTTTTCAAGCGTTATTACAGCGTTTATCAAGCGTTATTACAACGTTATTCGAGAGTTTTTCGAGTGTTATTACTGCGTTATTCGAGCGTTTATCGAACGTTATTACAGCGTTATTCGAGAGTTTTTTGAGCATTATTACAGCGTTTTTCAAGAGTTTTTCGAGCGTTATTACAGCGTTATTCGAGTGTTATTACTGCGTTATTACGGCGTTATTCAAGCGTTTATCCAGCATTATTTCAGCGTTATTCGAGCGTTTATCCAGCGTTATTCGAGAGTTCTTCAAGCGTTATTACAGCGTTGTTCGAGCGTTTATCCAGCGTTATTACAGCGTTATTCGAGCGTTTATCCAGCGTTATTCGAGAGTTCTTCAAGCGTTATTACAGCGTTGTTCGAGCGTTATTACATCGATATTCGAGAGTTTTTAGAGCGTTTTTACACCGTTATTCGAGCATTATTTGAGCAAAGCCTCATCTGCAATCCCAATGTGCTGGTAAAGCACCTCTAAGACCCTAAAGTTTTAGGGCGTTTTTGCAGTGCCTTGGTGTGAAAGGGTAAGGCGTTTTTACAGCGCTTTTCAATTAATTTCAATGGAGAGGGGCGTTTTTGGTGCATTTTTTTAGCGCTAAAAAGCTGCTCCAAAGATGCTGCTTGCAGGACTTTTCTCAACACCGTGCCAGTTCAACGCCTCAGTGTGAAAGGGTAAGGCGTTTTTACAGCGCTTTCAATTCATTTCAATGGAGAGGGGAGTTTTTGGAGTGCTTTTTTTAGTGCTCAAAAGCTGCTCCAAAGATGCTGCTTGCAGGACTCAAAGTGTGAAAGGGTCCAATGAGATGCATGGAGAGCGTTTTAAGAGCGCTATTTTTAACGCTAAAACGCTGTAAAAACGATTCAGTGTGAAAGGGGTCTTAGTGCCACTGTCACTTGACATTTAGACCCTGTTCACACTGGGGCATTTTTCTAGTGTTATTCAACCGTTTTTTGAGCGTTATTACAGTGTTATTCGAGCGTTATTCGAGCAAAGCCTTATCTGCAATCCCAATGTGTTGGTAAAGCACCGATAAGACCCTAAAGTTTTAGGGCGTTTTTGCAGTGGCTCAGTGTGAAAGGGTAAGGCGTTTTTACAGCGCTTTCAATTCATTTCAATGGAGAGGGGCGTTTTTGGAGCGCTTTTCTTAGCGCTCAAAAGCTGCTCCAAAAATGCTGCTTGCAGAACTCAGTGTGAAAGGGTCCATTGAGAGCGTTTTATGAACGTTTTAAGAGGGCTATTTTTAACGCTAAAACGCTGTAAAAACGCTTCGGTGTGAAAGGGGTCTTGGTGCCACTGTCACTTGACATTTAAAAAAAAAGTATCGTTAATCGGTATTGGCAAGTACTTGAAAAAAAAAAATGTTATCGGGACAACCCTAGTTAGAATGTTAATTTATTTTTGGATTGACATACTATTTAACCTAAACAAATCCAGACCACATTAGTTGAGCATTGGGAGGGAAAGGAAGAAGATATACACATTGGTATTGGCTTTATTACGCCTGCTGGTTATATACGGCTGTGTGTGCCGACATCTGGAATGAGATGTAGAAGTCTCCCAGTGTGGAGTAGACAAAGATATTTATTTCAGGCAGCTACAAGGATTTTCCCGACGTCTGACATCCACATGTCTATAGTGAAGGTATTTCTGTGCCTGGAGCACGGCTCTATGTGGGAGAAGAATACGTCATCCATCGCCGGCTCCATCTGATTGGTGAGAAGAATTGATCTGTCGCCATTATCAGACATGTAAGCGCAGGCCCTCCGAGAACAGAGGCGTTACTGGAGTATTGTTCAATGATAGAATAACAAATACTATTTACTTTGTTAGGAGCCACTTATACAGAAGTAAGTACAGTGAGGGGGGAAAAAAAAGTATTTGCTCCTCTGATTTTGTACGTCTGTCCCCCTGTCAAAGAAATAATCGGTCTATAATTTTAATGGTGGGTTTATTTTATCAGTGAGAGACAGAACACCAACAAAAATATCGAGAAAAACGGATTTCACAAAAGTTATCAATTGATTTGCATTTTAATGGAGTGAAATTAGTATTAGATCCCCTATCAATCGGCAAGATTTCTGGCTCCCAGGTATCTTCTATACAGGTAATGAGCTGAGATTAGGAGCACTCTCTTAGGGTCCTTTCACACGGAGCGGACCGTTTTTCGGTCCGCTCCGTGTGCCCGTCAGCTCAGCGGGGGGGTCTCCGCTCAGCTGTCGGCGGACGGGGCGGTCCCCGCACACTGTGCAGGGACCGCCCCGTCTCTCCTCCGCTCTCCCCTATGGGGAGTCGGATGGAAACGGACCGTCTGTCCGTTTGCATCCGATCCGTTTGGCCGGACGGAAGAAAAATAGAACATTCTTTCGTCCGCAAAAACGGATGCGGATCTAGCGGACGTTAGCGGATGCATCATCCGCTAACGGATCCGCTCCCATAGAGGCTCATTACAAGTCCGTAAACGGACTTGTAATGAGCGGACCGTTCGTCCGCTAGTGTGAAAGGGCCCTTAAAGAGAGTGTTCCTAATCTCAGCTTGTTACCTGTATAAAAGACACTTGTCCACAGAATCAATCGGATTGCAATCTCTCCGCCATGGCCAAGACTAGGGTCGTCCCGATACCGATACTAGTATCGGTATCGGGATTGATACCGAGTATTTGCGGGAGTACTTGTACTCGCGCAAATGCTCCCAATGCTTCTACCGATACGTTTTTTGTATTTATAAACGTGACAAGCAAAGAAAACATTTTTATTAATTTTTACTCATTTTTATTCTTTTATAATGTCTTGAGTTAGAGTTCTTCATAATTCTAAAGAAAATATCCTTAATCTGTATTGTGGTTTGAAAACTGTCACATGACATTTAAAAAAAGTATCGGTATTCGGTATCGGCGAGTACCGTATTTATCGGCGTATATCGCGCACTTTTTTGCCCTGAAAATCAGGGCAAAATCGTGGGTGCGCGATATACGCCGATACCCGCTTTCCCGCGCCGAGTTTTGAATACTCCGCCGACATATACCGAGCGCAGTACACTCGGGTATATTCGGCCAGTCTCGGTTTCTTCCGCGGTCACGTCCTGGACGTACAGGACGTGAGCGCGACAGTTGCCGAGCCTGCCCGAGTGTACTGCGCTGGCTATATGCTGGCGTAGTATTCAAAACTCGGCGCGGGAAACGAGTGGGGGGGACGCCGCACCCGCCGAAGAGGACACCGGACCCGCCGCAGAAGTCACCGGACCCGCCGCAGAAAACACCGGACCCGCCGCAGAAGACACCAAAACCGCCGCAGAAGGACACCGGACCCGCCGCAGAAGGACACCGGACCCGCTGATGGACGCCGCGCAAGACACCAAAACTGTAAGTACAAAAATAACTTTTTTTCCACAGGATTGGGGGTCACTTTAGGGGTGCGCGGTATACGCGGGAGCGTGTTATACCGCGATAAATACGGTACATGAAAATAAGTATCAGTATTTGGTATCGGCGAGTACATGAAAAAAAGTATCGGTATTCGGTATCGGCGAGTACATGAAAAAAAGTATCGGTATTCGGTATCGGCGAGTACATGAAAAAAAGTATCGGTATTCGGTATCGGCGAGTACATGAAAAAAAGTATCGGTACTTGTACTCGGTCCTAAAAAAGTGCCATCGGGACAACCCTAGTCAAGACTAAAGATCCATCCAAAGATGTTGGGGAGAAGATTGTAGATCTACAGGCTGGAATGGGCTACAAGACCATCGCCAAGCGGCTTGGTGAGAGGGTGACAACAGTTGGTGTGATTATTCGCAAATGGAAGAAACACAAAATATCTGTCACTCTCCCTCGGTCTGGGGCTCCATACAAGATCTCACCTCGTGGAGAGCCAATGATCCTAAGAACGGTGAGGAAATGGAATCCACCCAAAACTACACGGGAGGATCTTGTCAATGATCTCAGCTGGGACCAAAGTCACCAAGAAAACAATTGGTAACACATTACATCGGGAAGGACTGAAATCCTGCAGCCCCCGCAAGGTCCCCCTGCTCAGGAAATTACATGAACAGGTCCATCTAAAGTAAGTTTGCTAATGAACATCTGAATGATTCAGAGGGGAACTGGGGGAAAGTGTTGTGGTCAGTTAGGCCAAAATCAAGCTCTTTGGTATCAACTAAACTCGCCGTGTTTGGAGGAGGAGGAATGCCGCCTAAGAACCCAAGAACACCATCCCCCACACCATCATACATGGAGAACACCATCCCCCACACCGTCATACATGGAGAACACCATCCCCCCCACCGTCATACATGGAGAACACCATCCCCCACACCATCATACATGGAGAACACCATCCCCCACACCATCATACATGGAGAACACCATCCCACACCGTCATACATGGAGAACACCATCCCCCACCGTCATACATGGAGAAAACCAAACCCCACCCCCCCCCCACCGTCATCCATGGAGAACACCATCCCCCACCGTCATACATGGAGAACACCATCCCCCACCGTCATACATGGAGAACACCATCCCCCACCGTCATACATGGAGAACACCATCCCCCCTCCATCATACATGGAGAACACCATCCCCCACCGTCACACATGGAGAACACCACCCCCCCACCGTCATACATGGAGAACACCATCCCCCACCGTCATCCATGGAGAACACCATCCCCCCCACCATCATACATGGAGAACACCATCCCCCTCACCGTCATACATGGAGAACACCATCCCCCCACCGTCATACATGGAGAACACCATCCCCCACACCATCATACATGGAGAACACCATCCCCCACACCATCATACATGGAGAACACCATCCCACACCGTCATACATGGAGAACACCATCCCCACCATCATACATGAAGAACACCATCCCCCACCGTCATACATGGAGAAAACCAACCCCCCCCCCCCACCGTCATCCATGGAGAACACCATCCCCCACCGTCATACATGGAGAACACCATCCTCCACCGTCATACATGGAGAACACCATCCCCCCTCCATCATACATGGAGAACACCATCCCCCACCGTCACACATGGAGAACACCACCCCCCCACCGTCATACATGGAGAACACCATCCCCCACCGTCATCCATGGAGAACACCATCCCCCCCACCGTCATACATGGAGAACACCATCCCCCTCACCGTCATACACGGAGAACACCATCCACCACCATCATACATGGAGAACACCATGCCCCCACCGGCATACATGGGAGAACACCACCCCCCCACCATCATACATGGAGAACACCACCCCCCCACCATCATACATGGAGAACACCACCCCCCCTCCATCATACATGGAGAACACCATCCACCACCATCATACATGGAGAACACCATCCCCCACCATCATACATGGAGAACACCATCCCCCCCCACCGTCATCCATGGAGAACACCATCCCCCCCACCGTCATACATGGAGAACACCATCCACCACCATCATACATGGAGAACACCATCCCCCCCCACCGTCCGTCATCCATGGAGAACACCATCCCCCCCACCGTCATACATGGAGAACACCATCCCCCACCGTCATACATGGAGAACACCATCCCCCACCGTCATACATGGAGAACACCATCCCCCCCACCGTCATACATGGAGAACACCATCCCCCACCGTCATACATGGAGAACACCATCCACCACCATCACACATGGAGAACACCATCCACCACCATCACACATGGAGAACACCATCCACCACCATCACACATGGAGAACACCATCCACCACCGTCATACATGGAGAACACCATCCCCCACCGTCATACATGGAGAACACCATCCCCCCTCCATCATACATGGAGAACACTAGGGTTGTCCCGATACCGATACTAGTATCGGTATCGGGTCCGATACCGAGTATTTGCGGGAGTGCTTGTACTCCCGCAAATACCGCCGATGCCTAATCCGGATACTTTTTTTTTTTTTTTTTTCGGAGTGGGGGCGGAATGGGGGCGGAGAGAGGGCAGAGAGTGGGCGGAAAGGGGGCGGGAACCGATCGCAGAGGAGACTGAGGGGGCAGCGAGGAAGGCGGACTGGAGGCGGAGAGGAGGCGGAGAGGAAGCGAAGAAGAAAGCGGAGAGCAGAGCAGTCCCCAGGTATGTATAAAATCACACTGGATCATTGGAGAGCTGCTTCTGCTGCCGCTGCCGCTGCCGCCGCCGTCTAGCTGTTCGGCGCTTAAGCCAGGGAACATAACAGCTTTCATTTGAATAGCTGCTGTTCCCTGCCGCGCGTCGTCATGCCCCCCCCCCCTTGTCGGGCGCTTTTCCCAGGATTGGACAGGTGATCTGTCTATCAAAGTGCCCGGACAAGGGGGAGGGGCCATGACGACGCGCGGCAGGGAACAGCAGCTATTCAAATGAAAGCTGTTATGTTCTGCTGAGCGCCGAACAACTAGACGGCGGGGGAGACATAACTGCATATGATGGGGGAGACATGGCTTCATATGGGGGGCAGACATGACTGCATATGAGGGGGGAATTATGGCTGCATTTGGGGGGAGACATGGCTGCATATGGGGGGGGACTGCATATGAGGGGGAGACATGGCTTCATATGGGGGGCAGACATGACTGCATATGAGGGGGGAGTTATGGCTGCATTTGGGGGGGAGACATGGCTGCATATGGGGGGGAGTCATGACTGCATATGAGGGGGAGACATGGCTTCATATGGGGGGGGAGACATGACTGCATATGAGGGGGGAGTTATGGCTGCATTTGGGGGGAGACATGGCTGCATATGGGGGGGACACAAGGCTGCATTTGGGGCGCATTGCTGCATTTAAAAAAAAGTATCGGTATTCGGAATCGGCGAGTACATAAAAAAAAGTATCGGTACTTGTACTCGGTCCTAAAAAAGAGGCATCGGGACAACCCTAGAGAACACCATCCCCCACCGTCACACATGGAGAACACCACCCCCCCACTGTCATACATGGAGAACACCATCCCCCACCGTCATCCATGGAGAACACCATCCCCCCCACCGTCATACATGGAGAACACCATCCCCCTCACCGTCATACACGGAGAACACCATCCACCACCATCATACATGGAGAACACCATGCCCCCACCGGCATACATGGAGAACACCACCCCCCCACCATCATACATGGAGAACACCACCCCCCCACCATCATACATGGAGAACACCACCCCCCCTCCATCATACATGGAGAACACCATCCCCCACCATCATACATGGAGAACACCATCCCCCACCGTCATACATGGAGAACACCATCCCCCCCCACCGTCATCCATGGAGAACACCATCCCCCCCCATTGTCATACATGGAGAACACCATCCACCACCATCATACATGGAGAACACCATCCCCCCCCACCGTCATCCATGGAGAACACCATCCCCCCCACCGTCATACATGGAGAACACCATCCCCCACCGTCATACATGGAGAACACCATCCCCCCACCGTCATACATGGAGAACACCATCCCCCCCACCGTCATACATGGAGAACACCATCCCCCACCGTCATACATGGAGAACACCATCCACCACCATCACACATGGAGAACACCATCCACCACCGTCATACATGGAGAACACCACCCCCCCCCACCGTCATACACGGAGAACACCATCCCCCCCACCGTCATACATGGAGAACACCATCCACCACCATCATACATGGAGAACACCATCCCCCACACCGTCATACATGGAGAACACTATCCCCCCCACCGTCATACATGGAGAACACCATCCCCCCCACCGTCATACATGGAGAACATCATCCCCCCCACCGTCATACATGGAGAACACCATCCCCCCCACCGTCATACATGGAGGACACCATCCCCCACCGTCATCCATGGAGAACACCATCCCCCCCACCGTCATACATGGAGAACACCATCCCCCTCACCGTCATACACGGAGAACACCATCCACCACCATCATACATGGAGAACACCATGCCCCCACCGGCATACATGGAGAACACCACCCCCCCACCATCATACATGGAGAACACCACCCCCCCACCATCATACATGGAGAACACCATCCACCACCATCATACATGGAGAACACCATCCACCACCGTCATACATGGAGAACACCATCCCCCCCACCGTCATACACGGAGAACACCATCCCCCCTCCATCATACATGGAGAACACCATCCACCACCATCATACATGGAGAACACCATCCACCACCGTCATACATGGAGAACACCATCCCCCCCACCGTCATACACGGAGAACACCATCCCCCCCACCGTCATACATGGAGAACACGGAGAACATTATGCTTTGGGGGTGTTTTAATGCTAAGGGGACAGGACAACATACCAGTATCAAAGGGACGATGGACGGGGCCATGTATTGTCAAATCTTGGGTGAGAACCTCCTTTACTCAGCCAGGGCATTGACGATGAGTCGCGAATCAGTATTCCACCACGACAATGACCCAAAACCCACGGCCAAGGCAACAAAGGAGCAGCTCAAGAATAAGAACATTAAGGTCCTGAAGTGGCCTAACCAGACCTAAATCCCATAGAAAATATGTGGAGGGAGCTGAGGGTTCGAGCTATCCAACGTCAGCCTGGAAACCTGAAAGACTTGGATCTGCAAAGAGGAGAAAATCCCTCCTGAGATGTGTGCGAACCTGAAGGCCAACTCCAAGAAACGTCTGACCTCTGTGATTACCAACAAGGGTTTCTCCACCGAGTACCAAGTCATGTTTTGCGAAGGGGGTCAAATACTTATTTCACTCTTTAACTACTTCAGCCCCAGAAGAATTTACCCGCTTCCGGTTATGGTATAGATTTTTAAGGTGTACCCCACGCCAAAAGAAAGACGGCGTGGGATCCCCTCCCGAATCCATGCCAGACCCTTAGGTATGAATCTTAACCACTTCAGCTCCAGAACCCCGGGCGATTCGGCACTGCGTTGCTTTAACTGACAATTGCGCGGTCGTGCGATGTGGCATCCAAACAAAATTTACGTCCTTTTTTTCGCACAAATAGAGCTTTCTTTTGGTGGTATTTGATCACCTCTGCGGTTTTTATTTCTAAACGCTATAAACAAAAAAATAGCCTCAATTTTGAAAAAATAAGCAATATTTTTGACTTTTTGCTATAATAAATAACCCCCAAAAATAAATAAAAATAAATGTTTTCCTCAGTTTAGGCCGATACGTATTCTTCGACATATTTTTGGTAAAGAAAAAACACAATAAGCGTTTATTGATTGGTTTGCGCAAAAGTTATAGCGTCTACAAAATAGTGGATAGTTTTATGGCATTTTTATTAATATTTTTTTTTTACTAGTTATGGCGGCGATCAGCGATTTTTTTTTTATCGTGACTGCGACATTATGGCGGACACATCGGACACTTTTGACACTATGTTGCGACCATTGTCATTTATACAGCGATCAGTTCTATAAAAATGCACTGATTACTGTGTAAATGACACTGGCAGTGAAGGGGTTAACCTGTAGAAGAAGAAGTTAAGTGTGACCTAAGGGAGTGATTTTTTTTTTTTTTCACAAGAAAAAGGGAGTGATTCTTACTGTAGGGGGGCGTGGCTTGGCGTGTGATGTCACTGATCGTTGTTCTCTATGACAGTGAACAGATGATCAGTGACACTCTCACTAGGAGGACCAGGGAAAGGTTTGTTTACACTGGCAGGGTGTAAATGACACTGGCAGGGAAGGGGTTAAACTCTAGGGGGCGATGAAGGGGTTAAGTGTGTCCTAGGGAGTGATTCTAACTGTGAGGGGGGTGGGCTACCACTGATATGATACTGATCACTGCTCCCGATGACAGGGAGCAGTGGATCACTGTCCTGTCACTAGGCAGAACAGGGAAATGCCTTGTTTACATAGGCATCTCCCCGTTCTGACTCTCCCCACCGCAATCGCGGGCCGTCGGCGAACATCGAGTTCACAGGCACACTCCAGAGGCGTGCGGCGGGTGCGCCGTCGGCGTTGCGTGCGTGCCCGCTAGGCGGAAAATTCAAAGGGACGTACAGGTACGTTCATTTGCCTGCCCGTGCCATTCTGCCGACGTAAAATCGGCGGTGTGCGGCGGTCGGGAAGCGGTTAAAATGCGAATCAATTGATAACTTTTTTGTTGTTTTTCTGCCTCTTGCCGTTAAAATAAACCGACCATTAAAATTCTAGACTGATCATTTTTTTTTGATCAGTAGGCAAATGTACAAAACCAGCAGGGGGGTCAAATACTTTTTTCCTCTCGCTGTATGTGTAGAGTGTTACCCTGATAAACATGAGCAGATTGTTGCAACGTCACCATTCTGGTTGTGGGGGTGAGGGATGGTCGCACTGCGCTCAATGCACGACAAATATTAAACATCTGCTCGCTCCGTTCTTATAGTCCCCTGTGAGTCATTTCCATCTCAGGCACGCCAAGTGTACATTGATTCTGGAGAACCACATCTGCTCCTTAACTCTTGTTCCGGGTATGTAGACAGAAATCTGAGGGTCTTATACACCGAGAGAAATATAGGAGGCTGCCATTGCTGACTTCTGCCTAAAAATGCCGGTTACCTGGCTGTCTCCAGCTTCAATTCTCATTGGTTAGGAACAAGCAGGCCTCCAGTGAAGTCAGATCCCTTTATACTGTATGTCTATTTTTTTTTCCTGGCCAGTGACCAGAGTTAGATAAAATTTGTGTTGCTCACGAATATTCGTAGTGCGAATATTCGGCTCGAATATGGCATATTCGAGTATTCGCGATATATTCCGAATTTCGCGGTGAATATTCGCTATTTCGAATATTTGTATTTTTTCAATTTTTTTTTTAGAACAGATCACATCCTAGAGATCCCCATCGACGTCTAAAAGTATTGCTGGTATGATTAGAGACCTTGGGCCGAGTAGCTGCAGCGATCAATTTATATTGCCGATAAATCGCAATGCGATTATTCGGCAATAGCGATATCGCGCGATTATTTTTGAGAAATTCGCAATATTGTTTTTAGCTAAAATAACACATATATTCGATTTCAGAGTGTTACTGTCGAAATTCCGCAATAAAATTTCTCATTCGCATTTTTGCGAAATTACGATAAAATATCAAGAATATTCTGAGCCAATCAGAGTGCTCCATTCCGCATTTCTCGAATATTCGCAATTATTTTGTATTGTAATATATCACGAATATTCTGAGCCAATCAGAGTGCTCCATTCCGCATTTCTCGAATATTCGCAATTATTTTGTATTGTAATATATCACGAATATTCTGAGCCAATCAGAGTGCTCCATTCCGCATTTCTCAAAATTTCGCATTCGCATTCGCAATAGCGAAAATTCGCAATCATTTCATTTCCAAAAAATATCACGAATATTCGTATTTAGCGAATATATCTCGAATATTCGACTATATATTCGAGATATATCGCGAAATCGAATATGGCATATTCTGCTCAATACTAGATAAAATGTGATTTTTTACTCACCCCCCCCCCCCCCCCCCCCCCCGAAAAATAAAAGTCAACAGCTACAAATAAACAAATAGTGTTGCTGCTGACTTTTAACCTCTTCAGCCCCCGGAAGGTTTACCCCCCCCCCCCCCCCTTCCTTTTCATGACCGGGCTATTTTTTCCGATGTGGCACCGCAGTACTTTAACCACTTCAGCCCCCGGACCACATTACTGATCAATGACCGGGCCACTTTTTGCGATCCGGCACTGCGTCGCTTTTACTGACAATTGCGCGGTCGTGCGACGTGGCTCCCAAACAAAATTGACGTCCTTTTTCCCCCCACAAATAGAGCTTTCTTTTGGTGGTATTTGATCACTTCTGCGTTTTTTTATTTTTTGCGCTATAAACAAAAATAGAGCGACAATTTTTTTAAAAAAATAATATCTTTTGCTGTAATAAACATCCCCACAAATATATAAAAAAATAAAAATATTTGTATTTATTTTTTTAAAGTGTATTTTGTGCGTGAACTCGAGAGAGAGGAGCCGGATTGCAGGAGTTGGGAGTAGGCAGACCCCCCCCCCCCCCCAGAGGCAATCTGTCATCCTTCTCCATGCCCCCGGGTGGCAATGGCGGGTGTGAGGGAGGGACTCACCCCGCCCTACCTGCTCCACTTGGGAGCCCAACGGGACCCCAGCGGGGCAGAGGGACTCCCCCTATGAGGAAGTGAGGGGGTCTAGCCCGCTCAGCCAGCCCCGCAGGTCTTTCGCCTCTCTTTTTTAGGAGACCGCATGGCCAAAGTGCGTGCGTGTTAAACCAATTTCGTGTGTGTGCAAATGTGGTGTTTTTTTTGTGGGGGGGGGGGGGGCGTACTAAGCACAGGCGTACCTTGCATAGTACACCCACCGGGAGCCGGGCTGAGACCGCCAAACTCAATTCACATGTAGCCGAGGCCGGGATCCGAACCCTTGGCTGCAGAGGTGAACGGCTTGTCAGCGCAGTGCCAATCACGTTGCGCCACCGCAGCTCCAAAGTTTAGGCCGATACGTATTCTTCTACCTATTTTTCGTAAAAAAAAAAAAAAAAGATCGCAATAAGCGTATATTGATTGGTTTGTGCAAAAGTTATAGCGTTTACAAAATAGGGCATAGTTTTATGGCATTTTTATTATTTGTTTTCTTTACTAGTTATGGCGGCGATCAGCGATTTTTATCATGACTGCGACATTATGGCGGACACATCGGACACATTTTTGGGACCATTGTCATTTATACAGCGATCAGTGCTATAAAAATGCATTGATTACTATAAAAATGCCACTGGCAGGGAAAGGGTTAACACTAGGGGGCGAGGAAGGGGTTAAGTATGTTCCCTGGGTGTGTTCTAACTGAAGGGGGGGTGGGACTGACAGGTGAAATGACAGATCGCTGTTCATACATTGTTGAGTTGAGTTGAGTTGAGTTGAGGTGCACTTTCTATAGCGTGGTCAATTACCCCGGAGGATCCCGACACGCTGTATGAACAGAAGATCAGCATTTCTCCCCCTGACAGGACTGGGAGCTGTGGAGTCGGAGTCGGGGTACATTTTGGGTACCTGGATTCGGAGTCGGCAAACAATGCACCGACTCCAACTCCTTCTAAATTTAGATTGGAATTTTAAAAAAAAAGCAAGTTTTAAATGGAACATTTATCTACCGACTCCACAGCCACACAACACAGCTCCCGGTTCTCGCTCTGTAACAAGCGATCGATCATGCCCGCCGGGCACGCGTGTCGGGACCAGGGGCGAGCTGGGGGGGCTCTTGGCCGATTTGCGAGATGACGTAGATCTACGCGATCTCGCGCAGGGGAGCCGACGTGCCGCAGTTATACGGCGGCTGGTCGGCAAGTAGTTAAGGACCTTGCCTGTTTTTCAGACTTGGTGTTTACAAAATTAAAAAAAAAATTTTGCTAGAAAATTACTTAGAGCCCCCAAACATTATACATGTTTTTTTCCAACACCCTAGAGAATAAAATGGCGGTCGTCGCAATACTTTTTGTCACACCGTATTTGCGCAGCGGTCTTACAAGCGCACTTTTTTTTTTAGGAAAAAATTCACTTTTTTTAATTAAAAAATAAGACAACAGTAAAGTTAGCCCAATTTTTTTTTTTTACAATGTGAATGATGATAATGTTACGCCGAGTAAATTGATACCCAACATGTCACGCTTCAAAATTGCACCCGCTCGTGGAATGGCGTCAAACTTTTACCCTCAAAAATCTCCATAGGTGACACCAGCGCATTCGCGACGCAGGACTTTCGAGGGCTCAGGTAAGTAAACTGGGGGCTGAGGGGCCTGTAAGCATCTGGAAGCTTTACAACCCCTCTAAGGCCTCGTACACACGATTAAATATATTTGTTCAAAGCGGTCTGTCCGACCGATTTGAACAAATCTGTCTGCTGGCATTTTGGTTTGCTCGCGTGTACACACGAGCAAACCAAAATACCCGCCAGCAGACAGCGCGCTGACGTGTCGGTGACGTGGCGGTGACGCCGCCACGTCACCGCACCAGGAAGTTAAACACTTCCGCGCATGCGTCGAAATCATTCGGCGCGTGTGCGAGAAGACATGTCTGCTGGTTAGCATACTAACCAGCAGACATGTCGGGCGGACGGGTTCCCAGCCGACAGATTTCAAAGCATGCTTTGAAATCTGTCGGGTGGCCAAATCCGTCGGCTCGCCCGTACACACGATCGAATCTGTTTGCTGGGACGGTCGGGCCGACCGTTTCCAGCAGACAGATTTGATCGTGTGTACGAGGCCTAAGGGCAACACGTGTAGGAAGAATAGCAGAGATGTATTTGTTTAGGAGATGTGTTTGAGTTTCGTGACCAGTTCCTGCCCCCCTTTTAACAGCACTGCCCATCATTACAAAATACGCCCCCTTCAGTTGCCATCCACCCCTCACACGCTCCCATCATGAATACATCCGCCCCTTGCAGAGTTGCCCGAGCATCGGGAACGTGCAGGAGCGTGTGGCACAAAGTCGTCTTTTGTGCGCAGGCGCCGTGTACAACTGATCCCAAGGCTGCATTCACACCTAAGCGTAGGCGATTTGCGACGTTTTTTTCCCGCGCTTTGCCGCAACAAATTGCGGCGTTTTTTCCTGCGACAAAACGTGACGTTTTTTACCGCAATTTTGTACAGGTCATTGGGCACCAATGTAAAACGCCCAAGCCGCCCGATTCGCGCGGAAAAAAAAAGGGTCCGGGCTTATTTGAGCTTCAGGCGTTCGGCGCTTTGCAGTGGAGATGTGAACCATCTCCATAGAGAATAATGTTTTTTTTTTCCCTCCAGCGTCTTTGAGCGTCGCGCTTCAGGCGACAAAACGCTCAGGTGTGAATGCAGTCTAAATGACGATGTTCGGACACTTTTGGCGTACTGCGCAAATCGCTGTGCCTGCGCAGTACCGGCGGGCATTATTGGATGGGGGGGGCGCATTTCTCGCTACAACACCGTTCAACGCTACATTTCAATACCCCTTCCTTGAGGGTCGGTCCACACCAGTGTTGCCAACCCCCACCAAAGTGAAATTTACTGGCAGGACGCCAACATTTATAAACAGCACCAATTTCTTTTTACTGATCACTGGAATCATGTGACTGGTGATGTCAGTGGCAGTTAGTTCCCAGAAAGTGTCAGCTAGTGTCAGATTGTACACCGCAGTATCACAGTCCCGGTATAAGTCGCTGATCGCCGACATTACTAATATAAATTAAAAGAAAAATCCAGTACATATATATCCCATAGTTTGTAAGCGTCATCACACATACCTCCCAACCGTCCCGCATTTCGCGTAACCTTCCCGCGGTCAGTGCTGGAGTCCCGCGGCACCCCCCCCCGCGGTTAGCATTAAATACCGCGATCTCGCGCTTACCGCGATTCGCGTTAAACCCCCCCGCTTAACAACTTCTATCCGCGGAACCCCCCCGCTCAACAACTTTGATCCGTGGACCCCCCCCCCCCCCCCACCCGCTCAATAACTCCGATCCGATCCCCCCCGGTCAACAAAAATATCCTGCAGTTGGGAGGTATGCATCATATTTGCATATGGTTTGCAGCAGCGTGGCACCATGCTGCAAACCATACAAAATGTATGTCTAAAATCACACCGCACAGGCATCGCATGTGATGTACATAGGAATGCGGTGCGATTTCTGTGCAAATCACATGCGGTTGTTCTGCACACACACACTAGTGTGAATCCAGCCTTAACCACTTCAGATCCGCGCTATAGACAAAAGACGTCAACAGCGCGGACCTGAAGTGCCGGGGTCACGTCCTTGGACGTCAATGTTATTGTAATTCCCCGCGCGCGCCACTGGGTGGCGCGCAGCGGGGAAAAACAGTGCCGTCGCATCGCTGAGGATTCGATGCGTGTACCCGGCGGCCGCGGTGTCCGCCAGGTACACGCGATCGGGGGTGACAGAGCAGGGACGTGGAGCTCTTTGTGTAAACACGGAGCTCCACGTCCTGTCAGGCAGAGGAGACCGATGCTGTTTCCCTTGTACATAGGAACACAGCATCGGTCACCTTCCCAAGTCAGTCCCCCCCCCCCACACAGTTAGAACACACCCAGGGAATACATTTAACCCCTTCCTCGCCCCCTAGTGTTAACCCCTTCAATGCCAGTCACATTTATACAGTAATTAGTGCATATTTATAGCACTGGTCGCTGTATAAATGTGAATGGTCCCAAAAATGTGTCAAAAGTGTCCGATGTGTCCGCCGTAATGTTGCAGTCCCAATAAAAATCGCAGATTGCCGCCATTACTAGTAAAAAAAAAATAGTAAAAAAAAAACATAATTCTGTCCCCTATTTTGTAGGCGCTATAACTTTTTGCGCAAAGCAGTCGCTTATTGCGATTTTTATTTATTTTTTACAAAAATGCGTAGAAGAATACGTATCGGAAAAAAAATAGTTTAGAAAAAAAAAATTGGGATATTTATTATAGCAACAAGTAAAAAATATATATATATATTTAAATTGTCGCTCTTTTTTTGTTTATAGTGCAAAAAATAAAAACCGCACGGGCGATCAAATACCACCAAAAGAAAGCTCTATTTGTGGGGGAAAAGGGACGTCAATTTTGTTTGGGAGCCACGTCGCACGACCACCCAATTGTCAGTTAAAGCGACGCAGTGCCGGAAGCTGAAATTTCGCCTGGGCACGAAGGGGGTTTATGTGCCCAGTAAGCAAGTGGTTAAACACCTACAACTCACACACACACACGGAGGATGGACAGGAGTCTTTTTTTCAAGCATATCTAATGTGTAACTATGTACCAGTGACATCTATTTGCCTCTTCCTGTCTGTAGTCTATGGCCCCTGGGGGAGGGGGAGGGGAGGGGGACACACAAATGACATGATGGCACTTCCACTGTGTGTATGAGATCATCTGAGCTTCCAGAGACAATGAGAGCTTTGAGATGTCAGATTGTAGAGATGTCCTCTGTACTCTTCACATACAAAGGGGGGAGATTTACTAAAACTGGAGAGCGCAGAATCTGCTGCAGCCGTGCACGGGAGCCAATCAACTTCTAACATCAGCTTGTTCAATTAACCACTTCCTGACTGCAATACGTATATATATATATATACATTGCGGCTTTAAAGTGGTTTACCGGGATTATGGCTGAAGCTGTCACACCCTGGATATATTTTTTTTTTCTCGGAAAAGCGATCTGAATTGGCTGATTAGCTGTTGAAGCAAGAGGGAGGGGCTTCCTTTACCTTCAACTGTGCAAAATCTGTATTTTTTTTGCTAGAAAATGACTTAGAACCCCCAAACATTATATATATATATAAAAAAATGTTTACTATGACCCGGGAACCTGGAAGTGACGTTAAACATAACTCCCAATCTAAAGGAAATCCATAGAAGAAAAATGTATAATGAATTAGACCCCTTTCACACCGGAGGAGTTTTTCAGGCGGTTTAGCGCTAAAGATAGCGGCCTAAATAGCGCCTGAAAAAATCCTGCCCTGCAGTCTTAGTGTGAAAGCCCGAGTGCTTTCACACAGGGGCGATGTGCTGGCGGGACCGCTCCAAAAGTCCTGTCAGCAGCATTTTTGGAGCAGCGAGAGCAGCGGTGTGTTTACCCCTCCTTCACATTGAAAACAATAGAACACTGCAGCTATACCTCTGCAGAGGCGCATTGGGGGCGGTATTAACCCTTTTTCAGCCGATAGCGGGGGTTTAAACCGCATTGCTAGCGGAGAATACCACGGCAATTCCGACGGTATATTGTCGCTACCGCCAACGCTCTCCCGCCCCAGTGTGAAAGGGACCTTAGAGCCCTTCTACACTGCCAGCGCACAAAAAATGCTGGTAAAGCGCCGCCAAAACGGCGTTATTTCGAGCGCTAGCAGGTCGCTTTTAACCCCCGCTAGTGGTCGAATAAAGGGTTAAAGGTGCCCACAAAGCACCGCTGCCAAGGCGCTTTGCAGTCCCTTCCCATTGATTTCAATGGGAAGGGGTGCTTTGGGAGCGGTGTATTCACCGTTCCTAAAGCGCTGCAAAGAAGCTTGCAGTGCCTCAGGCTTTCACACTGGGATTGCAGATGAGGCTTCTTTCTGGTGCTTTTTTTAGCGCAAAAGCGCTTGAAAAACTGCCCCAGTGTGAAAGGGGTCTTAGAGTAGATGGGGTCATTAGCTGGGCATGGAGACATGTGAGGCAAAAATGGTCGCCACTCATCTCTTTTTCCTTGGCTTGGAGGATCGGAGTTATGTTTGACGTCACTTCCAGCTTCCCAGGCTGTAGTAAAAAAAAATTTTTAATAAATATATATACAGTAAAACCTTGGTATGCGAGCATAATTCGTTCCAGAAACATGCTTGTAATCCAAAGCACTTGTATATCAAAGCATTTTTTTTACAGGGTATAAAAGAGAAGAGAGGCGCCTCTAAGTGTAGCAATAAGTTGCTAAATGTTGTACCTTCATTAAATGTAACCGTATTACTACACTTAACCACTTCTCTACCGTGGGTGTTTTTCAGATTCGGTGTTTACGAGACTAAAACATTTTTTTTTTGCTAGAAAACTACTTAAAACCCACAAACATTATACATTTTTTTTTCTAACACCCTAGAGAATAAAATGGCGATCATTGCAATACTTTTTGTCACACCATATTTGCGCAGCGGTCCTACAAGCGCACTTTTTTTGGATAAAATTCACTTTTTTTAATTAAAAAATAAGACAGCAATAAATTTGGCCTAATTTTTTTATTTATTGTGAAAGATAAAGTTACGCCGAGTAAAATGATACCCAACATGTCACGCTTACAAATTGCGCCCGCTCGTGGCATGGCGTCAAACTTTTACCCTTAAAAATCTCGATAGGCGACGTTTAAAAAATTCTACAGGTTGCATTTTTTGAGATACAGAGGAGGTCTAGGGCTAGAATTATTGCTCTCGCTCTAACGATCGCGGCGATACCTCACTTGTGTGGTTTGGACACCGTTTTCATATGCAGGCGCTACTCACGTATGCGTTCGCTTCTGCGCGCGAGCTCGTCGGGACGGGGCGCTTTAAAAAAAATGTTTTTGTTTTCTTATTTAGTTTTCTAATTTTTTACACTGAAATAAAAAAAAAATATCACTTTTATTCCTATTACAAGGAATGTAAACATCCCTTGTAATAGAAAAAAGCATGACAGGTCCTCTTGAATATGAGATCTGGGGGTCAAAAAGACGTCACATCTCATATTTAGGCTTAAAAGAAAAAAAGAACAAAGAAAAAAAAAGTAATTTTTTCAAATCGCAGAAAAAATAAATGTTTCTTTAAGACGCTGGGCGGGACTGACGTTTTGACGTCACTTCCGCCCAGCAGAGGTATGGGGACTCACTCGCATCCCCACTGAGCAGACGAGCGGACCCGATCGCCTCCGCCGCTACCGACGGCTCCGGTAAGCGGCGGAGGGTGCGGGCCCCTCTCCCGCCGCCGATAACGGCGATCTCGTGGCGAGACTGCCGTTATCTTTTAGAGGATCGCTCGTACTAAAGATGGATACCTCGGTTGTGGCAGCAGCTGCTGCAGTTACCGAGATATCCATCTTTAAAGTGTGGCCGTAAAAAGTCGTACGGCAGTAGAGAAGTGGTTAAGCCCTGTACACACAGGCCAGAATCTCGTCAGGAAAAAACCCTAATTTTTTCTGACAAGATTTTTGGCAAGAATCTCTTGCCGCCCGAATGTACAGACACTCCATTCAAAAGAACCACCGTTCTTTTGAATGGCAAGAACGCGGTGACGCCATCGCGTGCGACGAGCATGCGCCCGTCACATTCGATGCCGTCGCCGCCATCTTGCTGCACCCGACACTGCCCTTGGAAGCTACGGCGCATGCGTCAAAGTAATTTCGAGCATGCGTGGGTTTCCACGGCGACAGGTACGTTTTCACACTCTCTGGTTTCTCGGCAGGAAAGCACTGCCGAAAATCACGACGAGGAAAATACAGAGAAGGTTCTCTATTTTTCTCATGGGGATTCTAGGCAGTTTTCTTGACGAGAAACCTGAAAGTCTCGTACACACGCATGGTTTACTCGGCAAGAAAGCTCTGCCGGCAGTTTTCTTGCTGGTTCTTGCGTGTGTACGAGGCTTTAGAGGCTCCTCTCTTCTTTTTTTATATTCAGTTGCGACATGACGCTATTCTTACATCAAGACATCGCTTGTATATCAAGGCAAAATGTATTAAAACATTTTGCTTGTCTTGCAAAACGCTCTCAAACCAAGCCAAGGTTTTACTGTATGTGTATGTGTATAGATATATATATATATATATATAATGTTTGGGGGCTCTAAGTACTTTTCGATAGGGTTGTCCCGATACCACTTTTTTAGGACCGAGTACGAGTACCGATACTTTTTTTCATGTACTCGCCGATACCGAATACAGATACTTTTTTTAAATGTCATGTGACAGTTTTCAAACCACAATACAGACTAAGGATATTTTCTTTCGAATTATGAAAAACTCGAACTCAAGACATTATAAAAGAATAAAAATTAGTAAAAATTAATAAAAATGTTTTATTTGCTTGTCACGCAGTAGTAAAAAACTCAAAGAATTTTCACAGAACATGTTGATAAATACAAAAAAAGTATTCTATTTAGGCATCGGGAGCATTTGCGCGAGTACAAGTACTCCCGCAAATACTCGGTATCGGTCCCGATACCGATACTAGTATCGGTATCTGGACAACCCTACTTTTCTAGCAAAAAAAAAAAATACATGCGAGAAAAGGCCTTCTGAAAGCTGATTGGTTTTTATGCAGAGCTGCGCCAGATTTCGCACTCTCCGGTTTTAGCGCATCAACCCCAAAGCCTTACTTGGCGCAGATACACCACATACCGCGCGTTCCGCTCTACAATACACAATCATATATAGACGGTGATACATACGTCTTTTATTTTTCTTAAAGCCGTAGCACCCCCCCTCTTTTCCCAGGAACACGGAAAGAAGGAAGGCGTTGCATACATCTACTGTATAAAATATATAAAATAACACAAGGAGATCAATCTCTGCCATCAAATATAATACTGCGATGGTATAAAATGTTCCCAAATCAAAGCTGCATTCAGTTTTTAATCGATAGGGGGAAAAAAAATATATAAAAAATTCTGTAACCAAAACGTATCTTTGGAGTCGTACTCAGAACTTTGACAATCGTTACAAAGACACAAAAATAAAAGTAACAATGTTACATAAAAGGACTCATCATCATCATCAGCCAATCGGGTTCCTCCAGATGAAGATTTCCTCTGCCACACCTGGAACACGTCACTCGTGTGGCTCAGAAAAGAGAAGTCGGTTTCTTCCACCCCGAGGCTACAGAAAAAAATAAAAAACGATTTCTCCGCCAAAAAAAAAAAAAAAAAACCCTTAAATGACGGTCTTGTTCCCTTTACACTTCTTGACGGAGAAGCAGACGGTGGTGGAGACGTAAAAGAGGCAGCAGAGGCAGGCGAAGACGGAGGCCACCACGTAGGTCTTGTAGTAACAGGCGCTCTTGTAGTTGGGGATGTTGCAATAAGAGTTGCTGTCGATGGTGACGACGATGATGGCAGTGGCGGCGACGTGGAGGCCAGTGGCCAGGGCGTCGTAGACCAGGTTGGTGAGGAGCCACCGGTCGCCTCCGATCAACGGGACCATTTCCTGCCTGTCCAGCAGGGTGATGAAATAAAGGAGCAGGGTGACCAGCCAGAAGAAGACGAAGACGAACAGGGCGAAGCGCACCGTGTTGTTGAAGTTGCTGGTGGCGATGGCGATCCAGACGGCGGCGCCGGTGGCGAGCTGCAGGAGTCTCAGCACCCCGGGGAAGCTTCGGAGGAATACCTTGTTGGCGCTGAGCGAACTCCTGGTCGCTTGGGCGGACATTGCACAGACCGCAGATGACTGGCACAGGAGGAAAGGGAGGGGGGGGTGGGGAGAAGAGAAGACTTAATCCAAATTCTTGCAGATCAGAACTTCTCTCCGGAGGTCCAGAGGAGCGGAGAGGAGACGCTTTTTCATACAATCCAGCTCTGGGCTTCTATAGAAGCAGATTGTAGGATTCCTTTCAGGGCTCTTTTTTTCTTGTCGGGATTGGAGGGTGTGGGCAGTCCCACCATGTAACTCAACGCCTCTCGTTCCTTTGCTGACATCATCAGCATACAACTTCCTCTGCCTCAACATCTGGCTGAGCAGAGTCCCAGACACTCTCTAGTATTGGCTCTATAGGCAGTGTGTTCATACAAGCATCAAAGCATAGCCAGGAATGTGGGATCTGAGCAATGACTGGGGGGGGGGGGGGGTCTGCTGGCATTCCAATATGAGGTGGAGAATTTATTACTTTATTATTATTTACTGTTAAGTGATACTAAAGGCTGTTTTCAGTTCTAAAAAAAAAATATAGATAAAATAAAAACATATGCATGATGTTTGCTTACAGTAGAACCCCCAAAAACATTATATATCTATAGATATATTTTTATTATTATTTTTTATTTATTTTTTATTAAAAAAAATTAGTGGAGACCCTAGAGAATAAAATGGCGATCATTGCAATATTTTGGTCACATGATATTTGCGCAGCGATCTTTCTAACGCAAAGTCTGACATATTAGGTATCTATTTATTTGTAGGGCTGTTACTGATTACAATTTTTGTGTTCGATTCATCGTTTTTTTTTTTTTTTAAATCGATTAATCGACTAATTTAGATTTGTTATAACGCACATACAGAACTACTTTTAGCTGATCTCCTTGTATTGCAACTCTGCATTAGTCAGTGGTAAATGTGGTATACACTATATACAATCACCCGACACTAGTTACCGTATTTATCGCGGTATAACACGCTCCCACGTGCACCCCTAAAGTGACCCCCAATCATGTGGAAAAAAAGTTATTTTTGTACTTACAATTTTGGTGTCTTGCGCGGCGTCCATCGGCGGCCTCGTCGGGTCCGGCGTCCTTCTGCGGCTTTGGGTGTCCTTCTGCGGTGGGTCCGGTGTCCTCTGCGGGGGGTCCGGTGTCCTCTGCGGGGGGTCCGGTGTCCTCTGCGGGGGGTCCGGTGTCCTCTGCGGCGGGTCCGGCGTCCTTCTGCCGCGTCCTTGTGTCCTCCCCGCTCGTTTCCCACGCCGAGTTTTGAATACTGCGCTAGCATATACCGAGCGCAGTACACTCGGGCAGGCTCGGCAACTGTCGCGCTCACGTCCTGTACGTCCAGGACGTGACCGCGGAAGAAGCCGAGACTGGCCGAATATACCCGAGTGTACTGCGCTCGGTATATGTCGGCGCAGTATTCAAAACTCGGCGCGGGAAAGCGGGTATCGGCGTATATCGCGCACCCACGATTTTCAGGGCAAAAAAGTGCGCGATATACGCCGATAAATACGGTAGTTTCCACAACCCATGACTTAAAGGGTCACTAAAGCAAAAATACTTACTGCAGTCCTGGTTTCATGTCCTCAGTGTTCGTTTTTGCTCTGGTGTTGCTGTAATTCTCCTCTGTTCTGGACACTTCCTGGTTGTCTGTTTCCTGATGACCACAGTACTGGGAGCTTCTAGTTTCGTTTTCCAAACCATCGCTGCTCTATGGCTCTGTATAGCACAGATACAGGATAAAATGCCCAAACGAAACTAGATGCAAAAACGAAACTAAAAAACTAGAGGCACATTATATGATTGATTTTTATCTATTTTTAATCATTTTTAAAAGGAATCAGTTAACTTGTTTGTCTCTATACCCTGTAAACATTTCATCAAAAACAAATTTTTCCTTTACAACTCCTTTAACCACTTCCTAGCGGCCGTACGTCTTTTTACGGCCTCCGTGCCACTGGGGGGTGCGCGAGCACTGCCGGCAGCGCGCGAGTGCCCGCCGCATCACTGAGATGCCGATGCGCATGCCTGGCGGCGGTGGTACACAGACATGGACGTGGATCTGTGTATGTAAACACACAGATACACGTTCTGTCAGGGAGAGAGGAGACCAATCTGTGTCCCTTGTACATAGGGACATAGATCGGTCACCTCCCCCAGTCACCCCCCTCCCCCCACAGTTAGAACACAATGCAGGGTACACATTTAACCCCTCCCTCACCCCCTAGTGTTAACCCCTTCCCTGCCAGTCACATTTATACAGCAATTAGTGCATATTTATAGCACTGATCGCTGTATAAATGTGAATGGCGCCAAAAATGTGTAAAAAGTGTCCGATGTGTCCTCCATAATGTCGCAGTCCCAATAAAAATCGCAGATCGCCGCCATTACTAGTAAAAAAAAAAAAATAATAATAATTCTGTCCCCTATTTTGAAGGCGCTATAAGTTTTGCGCAAACCAGTCGCTTATTGCGATTTTTTTTATCAAAAATATGTAGAAGAATACGTATCGGCCTAAACTGAGAAGAAGATAAACATTTATTTATTTATTTTAAATTGTGCTATTTATTATAGCAAAAAGTAAAAAATATTGTTTTTTTTTTTCAAAATTGTCTTTTTTTTTTTGTTGTTTATAGCGCAAAAAATAAAAACCGCAGAGGTGAGCAAATACCACCAAAAGAAAGATCTATTTGTGGGGAAAAAAAGGACGCCAATTTTGTTTTGGAGCCACGTCGCACAACTGCGCAATTGTCAGTTAAAGCGACGCAGTGCCGGTAGCTGAAATTTCACCTGGTCGGGAGGGGGGTATACGTGCCCAGTAAGCAAATGGTTAACTTCACAGTTCACACAAATACGTTTTAAATTCAAACTGTAGCACTGACATGAGTAATTTTTTCTTATTAAACTTTAAGAAAAAACGTAGAAAGTTAGTTTAACTTTAATTATAAAATGTATCTAGTATATTGACTGTCAGTCACTTTATAGTAGGCAAGTAGGCATCACACAGACATACCAGAGTGTTTACATTTTCTAGACGCAGACATAATCGCATTTTATTGACAATATACCCTGAAGAACTGAACAGTCTTTCGCACGGAACAGATACACAAAGAATTGTCTGCACAAAACTGCTTAGGACAGGAAAACGATTGGTTATTTTTGCCCCCTTCCCCTGATGGAGCCTGATGCATCCTCCTGCTCCACAGATGCAAAGGCACCTCAATCCAATGGGTGCAGTTTGCTCGCATCCAGCATGGTAAGTCTCGCTGTCCAGGCTGTCCGGTGACGTCAAGAATTTTGAACGATCAAAAAAATTAAAGATTAATCGAGGAATTAATCTTTAATTTCCCCAGCCCTAATTTATTTGGTGTAAAATCTTCTTTTATATATATTATTTTTTAAATGGGTTATACATTGGTTTTTTTTTGCACTACAATTCCTTAAATATATATATATATATATATATATATATATATATATATATATATATGTGTGTGCGTGCCTGGCGGGCGCGATGAACGACGTGCACCTGCGATCGCTCGTGACAGAGTGAGAACTGGGATCTGTGTGTGTGTGTTTAAACAAACAGATCCCAGGTCTGTCAGGGGAGAGGAGACAGATTGTGTTTTTATACAAAGGAACCAGCAATCTGTCTCCTCCTCTAGTCAGCCAAATTTCTCCCCACAGTTAGAACCCAGGGAACACATTTAACCCCTTGATCGTCCCCTTGTGTTAACCCCTTCTCTGCCAGTGACATTTATACAGTAATCAGTGGCTATTTATCGCACCGATCGCTATATTGGGCCAGATTCAGGTAGATGGGAGCATCTTTAATCTGGAGTAACGTTTCTCATTTACGTTACTCTGGCGAAATTTTAGGAGCAAGTGCTGTTATTCATGAAGCACTTGCTCCTAAAGTTGCGGCAGCGTATCGAAAATGAGCCGGCGGAATTCAAATTGGGCGGGTACGGGGCGTGTATTATTTAAACTAAGCGCGATCCCGCGGCGAACGTACTGCGCATGCGTCGACTGTCAATGCATCCCAGTGTGCATGCTCCAAATTCTGTCAGTGAACGTCAATGACGTCAAATCCCCATTCATGGACGTTTTACGCAAGCAACGCAATTTTTTTTTTTTTTCGACGCGATGACGACGGCTATACTTAACATAGGATATTCCAACAGGGGGCTGCTTTATCTTTACGCCGCGTATCTCTTACGGAAACGTCGGAAAGTCACTGCGTCGCGCCCGAATACGATCGTGAATTGCCGATTCCCGCTGATTAACATATTTTTTCGGCGCCATTTTTAAATTAAAGTTGCGATGCGATGGCGAAATTCAATTACGCTGCTCGCATCGGAACTCCAACCCGGCGTTTCTTGTTTTCTGGTTACAGAAAACAAAAACGCCGGCTTAAAGTGACAGTTAGGCTGGAGTATCACTGATACTCCAGCCTAACTCTACCTGAATCTGGCCCATAAATGTGAATGGTCCCAAAAAAGTGTCAAAAGTGTCGGACGCAATTTTGCAGTCCCCATAAAAATTGCAGATCGCCGCCATTACTAGTAGAAAAAAAATGATTAATAAAAAAATCCACAAAACTACCCCCTATTTTGTAGACGCTATGGGCCAGATTCAGGTAGAGTTAGGCTGGAGTATCAGTGATACTCCAGCCTAACTCTCACTTTGAGTGGGCGTTTCTGTTTTCTGTAGTCAGAAAACAAGAAACGCCGGGTTGGAGTTCCTATACGAGCGGCGTAATTGTATATCGCCGTCGTATCGGAACTGCAATTTTAAAAATGGCGCTCGGGCGTTCCCGCTGATTAACGCCGAGAATATGTTAATCAGCGAGAATCGGCAATTCACGATCGTATTCGGGCCCGATGCAGTGACTTTCCGACGTTTGAGTAAGCGATACGCGGCGTAAAGATAAAGCAGCCCCCTAGTGGAGTATCCTATGTTAAGTATGGCCGTCGTCATGGCGTCGAATTAAAAAATTTTTGCGTCGTTTGCGTAAAACGTCCATGAATGGGGATTGACGTCATTGATGTTCACTGACAGAATTTGGAGCATGCGCACTGACAGTCAACGCATGCACAGTGCGTTCACCGCGGGATCGCGCCTAGTTTAAATAATACACGCCCCCTACCCGCCCAATTTGAATTCCGCCGGCTCATTTTCGCTACGCCGCCGCAACTTTAGGAGCAAGTGCTATGTGAATAACAGTACTTGCTCCTAAAGTTTTGGCGGAGTAACGTAAATGAGAAACGTTACTCCAAAATAAAGATTCGCCCATCTACCTGAATCTGGCCCTATAACTTTTGCATAAATCAGTATAAGCTTATTGCGATTTTTGTTTCTTTTTTTTTTTTTTACCAGAAATATGTAGAAGAATACACATCGGCCTAAACTGAGAATTTTTTTGTTGCTGTTATTTTTTGGAGAGATAAAATAAAAAAAACATTTTTTTTCAAAATTTACGCTCTATTTTTGTTTATGGCGCAAGAAATAAAACCCGCAGAGGTGATCAAATACCACCAAAAGAAAGCTCTATTTGTGGGGAAAAAAGGACGTAATTTTTGTTTGGGTACAACGTCGCACGACCGCGCAATTGTCTATTAAAGCGACGCTGTGCCGAATCGCAAAAAAATGGCCCGGACAGGATGGGGGGTAAATTCTTCCGGGGCTGAAGTGGTTAAAGTGCTCGTCCCCCCCCATCCCCGCGAGCTTGAAAGAAAACGCATGCGTAAGTCGCGCCCGCATATGTAAGCGGTGTTCAAACCACACATGGGAGGTATCGCCGCGATCGTCAGAGCGAGAGCAATAATTCTAGTAAAAGATCTCCCCTGTAACTCTAACCTGGTAACCGTAAAAAAAAAAAATGAAAGCGTCACATTTTTAGGTACCGTAACTTGTCGCCTTTCTACTAGCGGGCACAATTTCAAGGCATGACATGTTAGGTATCTATTTTCTCGGCGTAACATCATCTTTCACATTATACAAACAAACTGGGCAAATTTTACTGTTTTTTTTCTTCTATAATTCTTTTTTTTTTTTTCTTAAAAAGTGCGTTTGAAAGACCGCTGCGCAAATACCGTTTGCCGTAAAATATTGCACCATTTTGTTCACTAGGGTCTCTGCTAAATATATATATATATATATATTTATATAAAAATAAATAAAATGTTTGGGGGTTCTAAGTAATTATGTAGCAAAAAAAAATTTTTTTTAACTTGTAAGCGACAAATGTCAGAAATAGGCTAATGCCACGTATAAACGATCCGAATATTGTACGTAAAATGTTGTCCGAGGAAGAATGGTCCGATAATCGGATCGTTAGTACAGGGCTTCCTTAAGCCGATTATGACAGTTCATCCGATATTATTTTGTTGGACATGCACGAAAATTTTCCTCGTACAATACCAGATCGTGCGATTTTTCGTTTGGTCAGTACAGTTGTCGTCCGAAGATACAACACAAATACATAACAACACGTGACATCACTTCCGATTTGTTTGTTTTTTATGACATACGAGAATTTTACGTGACTTTAGTAACATATTTAATTTCTACTTGCGACTAGTAAACGGAAAAAGTCGGACGATCTGTCATCCGATTTACGGATCATGTGTACGTGGCATTAGGCATGAGAGGATTCAAAATAAATAGCCAGAGACCTTCACCAGTAACTAATAACTGACATTAAACAAACAAATCTGCAGATCACACGGGACACGTTAATAATTCACAAATCCTCAAACAATAAAACAACTCGAATGCCTCGTACACACGATCATTTTTCAGCATGGAAAAAAAAAAAAAGTTTTTCCAACACATCATCGCTTTTAAAAAATGATGAGCAAAGCGCGGTGACGTACAACGGCACTCTAAGGCTGCATTCACATCTGAGCGTTTTGTTGCCTGAAACGCGACACTCAAAGACGCTAGAGGGGAAAAATAACATTATTCTCTATGGAGATGGTTCACATCTCCAACGCAAAATGTTGTACGCCGAAAGAACGCCGAACGCCTGAATTTCAAACAAGTCCCGGACCCTTTTTTTTACGTGCAAATCGGGCGGCTTGGGCTTTTACATTGATGCCAATGACCTGTACAAAACCGCGGGGAAAAACGCAGCGTTTTGTCGCGGCAAATCGCGGGGAAAAACTTTGCAATTTGTCGCGGCAAATCGCGGTAAAAACCGCCGCAAATCGACTACGCTAAGGTGTGAATGCAGCCTTAAGGGGCAGTTTCATTCACCTTTGGGCTGCTTTTAGCTGATTCCGTGTTAGAGCCCTTTCACACTTGTGCGTTTTTGCGGTAAAAATAGCGCTATTAAAACGCTCATAATACGCCCCCCATGCCCCTCTCCATTGAAATGAATTTAAAAACGCTGTAAAAACGCTGTAAAATCGCGGTAAAAACGGAGCGTTAAAACACTGCGAGTTTACCGCGATTTTACCACGTTTTTAATTAATTTCAATGGAGAGGGGCATGGGGAGCATTTTAATAGCGCTATTTTTACCACGAAAACGTGGCAAAAACGCCGCAAAAACGCGCCAGTGTGAAAGGGCTCTAAGTAAAACACGATTTGTGCTTTTCGGTCTGTTACAGCGTGATGAATGTGCTCACTCCATTACGAACGCCACTTTTACCACAACGAGCGCTCCGGTCTCATAACTTGCTTCTGAGCATGCGCGGGTTTTAAAACGTCGTTTTAGCCCACGCACGATCGTTTTTTACAACCCGAAAAACGACATCGTTTAAAACAACGTGAAAAAATGCAGCATGTTCGAAAAAAAATGTTGTCGTTTTTCAGAACCTGAGCCCACACACCATCATTTTAAATGACGTTTTTCATTTTTTTCCATGCTGAAAAATGATCGTGTGTACGCGGCATAAGAACTCCAACTTGGAAATCAAAAGCTTTGAGTGGTGGAAACGTTTTGCTTGTTACCCTATTGTTCAATCTATCCAGCGATACGGATACCAGCCTGACACCACAAGTCACAGCTTACGGTGTCCTTGCTTAACTACCTGCTGTCCGGGGCAGTGTTTACATTTTTCACTCACATGTTAACCACTTACAGACCGGAAGGATTCGCCCCCCTTAATGACCGGGCCATTTTTATGCAATACGGCACTGCGTCACCTTAACTGACAATTGCGCGGTCGTGCGACGTGGCACCCAAACAAAATTGGCGTCCTTTTTTTCCCCCACAAATAGAGCTTTCTTTTGGTGGTATTTGATCACCTCTGCGGTTTTTATTTTATGCGCTATAAACAAAAAAAAAAGAGCGACAATTTAAAAAATATATAAATATATATTTTTTACTTTTTGCAATAATAAATATCCCCAAAATGTTTTTAAAAAACAAATTTCTTCATCAGTTTAGGCCGATATATATTCTTGGTAAAAAAAAGAACGCAATAAGCGTATGTTAATTGGTTTGCGCAAAGGTTATAGCGTTTACAACCTATGGGAAATAGTTACGGCATTTTTAATTAGTAATGGCAGTGATCTGTGATTTTTAGCGGTACTGTGACATTGCGGCGGACAGATCGGACACTTTTGAGTGAATAACTTGTATAGCGCTACACATGCGAACTAAATCGCCTCAAGGCGCTTTTCCATCCGGTGTCATAGTTATCCTTCAGTAGAGGTGGGTCTTAAGTTTTTTTTCCTGAAGGCCCGATGGTTTTCTTCCATGTGGATGTCCGCACACATTTTGACACTATTTTGGGACCATTGACATTTATACAGCTATCAGTGCCATAAAAATGCACTAATTCTTGTGTAAATGTCACTGGCAGGGGAAGGTGTTAACACTAGGGGGCGATCAAGGGGTTAAGTGTGTTCCCTAGGTGTGTTTCTAACTGTATGGGGGTGGGGCTGACTGGGGGAGGAGACAAATCGTTTGTTCCTACTTAGAAGGAACAAACGATATGTCTCCTCTCCCCTGACAGAATAGGGATTGGGTGTTTACACCCAAAGCCCTGTTCCTGCTCTCGTGCACGCAATCGCGCCCACGACGGGCACACACATCGGGCTCCCTGCGGGGAACCTGATGTGGCTGGCTATCGCCCTTTAAAAAAAAAGGTACAGACCTAGCCATACGGCGACAGATGACCACGAGCATCGGGCTCCCTGCCGTGCACTGGGTGCACGCTGCACAGCGGGGAACCCGATGCGCGTGGCCTGCTATCGCTCTTAAAAGGGACAGACGTACCCAATACGGCGATTCCACTTTGCCGCCGTATATATTGGCGTGAGCCGGTCGGCAAGTGGTTAAAATAAAAAAAAATTGTGTGCTTAGAACCCCCAAACATCAGATATTTTCTGAAAACGGAGGCCCTGCGTAAATTTGGCGGCTGTATGTCGCGCGATATTTGCACAGCTGTTTATCAAAACTCAAATTTATAAGAAAAAAAAAAAAAGGAGATTAAAGTGTAACTCCACTTTTTATTTCTTTACATTCTATATTTTATTATAAGCAATTTTTATACAAACAAACATGCGCATCACAAACATAACATGTCACAGATCAATTCTATTATAGATGAATATACAAATTCTATAACCAGTTAAGGACCGCCTCCTGCACATATACGTATGCAGAATGGCAAGGCTGGGCACAGGCACGTACAGGTTAGTGCCCAGCCGTGGGTCACGCGCTCACGCGACCCAGTCCAAAGCTCCGTGACCGCGGCCATGGGACCCGATCGCCTTTGGGTGTCTTGCTATCGGTCTCAGGAGCTGAAGAACGTGTAGAGGTGAGTGTAAACATACCTTCTCCTTTCTTCACAGTGGCAGTGTCACTGATCGTCTGTTCCCTGATATAGGGAAAGCCGATCAATGAGGTCACACGTCCAGCCCCGCCCCCCTACAGTTAGAAACACATATGAGGTCACACTTAACCCCTACAGCGCCCCCTAGTGGTTAACTCATAAACTGCAATAGTCATTTTCACAGTAATCTGTGCATTTTTATAGCACTTTTTGCTGTGAAAATGACAATGGTCCCAAAAATGTGTCAAAAGTGTCCGATGTGTCCGCCATAATGTCGCAGTCACGAAAAAAAATCGCTGGTCGCCGCCATTGGTAGAAAAAAAAAATATAATAAAAATGCCATAAAACTATCCCCTATTTTGTAAACGCTAAAACTTTTGCGCAAACCAATCGTTAAACGCTTATTGCGATTTTTTTTTTTTTTTACAAAAAATATGTAGAAGAATACGTATCGGCCTAAAGCGAGGAAAAAATATTTCTTTATATATCTTTTTGGGGATATTTATTATAGCAAAAGGTATAAAATATAGATTTTTTTTCAAAATCGGCGCTCTGTTTTTGTTTATAGCGTAAAAAATAAAAACCGCAGAGGTGATCAAATACCACCAAAATAAAGCTCTATTTGTGGGGGGAAAAGGACGCCAATTTTGTTTGGGAGCCACGTCGCACGACCGCGCAATTATCAGTTAAAGCGACGCAGCGCCGATTCGCAAAAAGGGACAAGGTCCTTTAGCTGCAAAACGGTCCGGGGCTTAAGTGGTTAAAGTCACAATTCTAATTTTATAAATCTAATGGCGTTATAGACTTTGACCTCCGGCGTCCTGCCTGTTTACCCAAAAAGTTAATATAAACCACACATGAAAAAAAATAATTAAAAAAAGAGAAGAAAAAAAAAAAAAAGAGAAAAAAAAAAAAAAAAAAATTATATAAAAAATAAATAAAAAAACTCTGAAAAAAAAAAAAAAAACATTCCCCTCTGGGTGATCCCTGTGCATTGCAAGGATTATAACAAAACTTTGTTGCAGATTTCTACCTTTTGTTATTCTGAAGAAATCCCTGTGTGTTTCTCTGTGTCCATGTGGGAAAGAGAGTCTAATGGGAGGGGTTTCATAAATTATGAATGAATGAATGAAAACTTATATAGCGCGGCACATGCAAACTGAAATCGCCTCTGCGCCTAGCTGCTGCATCTGCAGGGCTGGGCCTGCATCCATTTAGATGTGATTTCCTATTGGGAGTATCTCATCGAAAATGAAATTTTTGTTGCAGGGGATGCCTGAAAATCTGACTTGTAACTTAGTGTAGACTTCAAAAATCAGTGAGCCGATCACACAAGCAGGAAATTAAATCCCCCCCCCACAAAAGTGGTGTACCCTTTTAATGAATTGCACACAAACACAATATAATATCTGTCTTTATTTCTGTAAAATATGGGCATATGATGATGCGTGGAATAAATAGATACCAAACATGTCAAGTCTCAAAACGCACACAGGAAAGAGCGACAAACTACGGTACAAACATTTTTTCAGGGTTAATCTTTTAAACCTTTTTTGCTAGAAATTTACTTAGAACCCCCCTGAACATTGCGGCCCGGATTCACGTAGGACATACGCCGTCGTAAGTACAAATGTGCGCCGTCCTATCTCTGCGCCGATTCCCAAAGCTAGATACGTCGAAAAACAAGGCTTCAGCCGTCCGATGTAACTTGCCTACGCCGCCGTATCGTGGGCGCATAGTTACGCTGTGGACGCATTCGGCGTTTCCATTTTAAATATGCAAATGAGGGAGATTTGCGCCCGG
Organism: Rana kukunoris; assembly: GCA_029574335.1. Classification (NCBI taxonomy): domain Eukaryota; kingdom Metazoa; phylum Chordata; class Amphibia; order Anura; family Ranidae; genus Rana; species Rana kukunoris. The sequence goes on from CM056056.1 coordinate 12,954,386, forward strand.
CGCATGTTTTTAAGCGATTTGCGTAAGGGTTACGTCCGGCGTAACGTTATTCCTCATATAGGAGGCGCAACCCATGCAAAGTTATGGGCCAGGGAACGGACGCCGACGATTTTTACGTTGTACGTGAATAGGGCTGGGCGTAGGTCACGTTCACGTCGTAAGCAGTGTATTGACTTATCTTACGCAGTTATTTGGACGTGACTGTGAGCGTGCGCACTGGGATGCGTCCAAGATACGACGCATGCGCAGTTTGTTTTTTGAAGCTCAGCCCATCATTTGCATGGGGTCACGCTTCATTTAAATATATCACGCCCACTTCCACCTACCTTGACTTACGTCGGCTTACGCCGACAACTATACGCTACGCCGGCGCGACGTTGAGCGCATATTCTTTGTGAATACCAAACCGCATTACAAGTCGCACCCTATTGGAACTGTTCAAATCAGTGCGACGCCGATTTGTGTCCAATCACAGGGGGAGCAGGTCGCTGGCGCCGCGCGTGTGCCCTAGACCTGGAAGTGTCAGATTATGTATTAGGTACGTGATCTGGCACAGAGCTGCCGCCAGTGGCGGCCCATCTATTAAGGGCGCACTGACGCCACCCCCCCCCCCCCCCCCCATCCATGTGTCCGGCCTCCTAAACTACATGCGGGGGGGCGGACACATGGATTCCAATGGGTTTTTTTTTTTTTTTTGAAGCACGTGATTGGAGCCTTAGGTTCAAAAAGGGTGGTCTTTGGGGCGCAGAGCACTGCGCCCTGAGTACACCCAGTTGTGTGACATTAGCGAATGAATACTCGCTATTGTCATACTGATTCTCCTCCCGACCATTCAGGAAGCGGGTCCTGAGACCAGTTTGCCGATTGGCTGAATGGAGAAGCGATCCTATTAGCCTAGGAGGAGACGCAGGGGAAGACCGACCCACCAGCCACCGCTGCCTCCAGGGTTGGCTCAGCCACATCCAGCACTCCCCGGATTGGACAGGGGAGGACGGGAGATTGTTGTGTCATTCCAGGCAGGACATCTGTCACCTAAGGTGAGGAGGCCTTCCACCTTCCCGTCCATCCGTCTCCCGTGGGGGGGTGTTGCTGGTGTTCCCCGCCTTGATGTACGCAAGGATGGGGGTGGCATTGATTTGTCTCCAATCAGCTCTCGCTGAGCTCTGCTGCAGTGCGTAACTTCAGCTCTCCGCCTCCTCTTTTCTGAAAGCTCAGGCGAGCTGTATAAATTCTGTCATTTTAACAGATGTCGAGAAGAGAAGACTGCAGATAAACAGGTACAACTTGTGTGGTTTCATCTCTGTGTATGATCTGAGGAAACTGGGTAGATGGAGGATTTACAACGGCTTTAAGGGCCCATTTACACCAGAATACAGTGTGGGGAAACCCACCATCCCTGTGCGCTTCCTCACCGCGTTCCAAAACGCACTGCCCTCTGATGTTAAGTTAAGGACTCCCCACAGTGCGCTTAGCCTGCACCGGGCCACTCGGTACAAAAAAGGACCACGTGATCCAGTTGCCGCGCGTTTTCCAGGAACGGGCTGCTCTGCCCACGCAAACACGACCTACAATAGCGTGAACCTACCTAGCCTTGGATCAAATCCTACTGATTATATAAACTGCAGTGAGAAATCAATCATTTACACAAAGGGGGTTCATAAAACATTTGTTGTACGAATGACAGAAACATTTGAACAAAAAAATTTCACTGCAGCGCCCCCTCTGGTGGCCAAAACGTGGTATCGTTTCCTGAAACGTCTGAGTGAGAAAGCATTCTGCATTTCGGCCACTAGATGGCGCAGATGATACAGGAGTTCCCATTGTGTGAAATTTGGTTCAGTTTGCACAAAACATTTCTGAACGATTGTTCTACAGCTGAACCTCGGATTACGAGAATAATCCGTTCCAGGAGAAGGCTTGTAATCCAAAGCACTCGCATATCAAAGCCAGTTTCGCCATAGAAGTCAATGAAAAGTAAGATAATTCGTTCCACGTTGACTTCTAATGCATGCAATACCGCATGTGGCCAGAGGTGGAAGGGGGCGCCGGATGTGTTCACTAACAAGCAAATTTAAATGGAAATTCCAATACCTATAATTTAATAGTTATTTATTTTGATCAGAATTTCAAATTTTTGGGTTTTTTGGATTTTTTAATTCTCTAATTTTCTAATTTAGTTAACCACCTCCATACCGGGTTTTTATACCCACCTCCATACCGGGCATTTATACCCACCTCCAACCGGGCTTTTATACCCACCTCCATACCGGGCTTTTATACCCACCTCCATACCAGGCTTTTATACCCACCTCCATACCAGGCTTTTATACCCACCTCCAACCGGGCTTTTATACCCACCTCTAACAGGGCTTTTATACCCACCTCTAACAGGGCTTTTATACCCACCTCCAACCGAGCTTTTATACACACCTCCGTACCGGGCTTTTATACACACCTCCGTACCGGGCTTTTATACACACCTCCATACCGGGCTTTTATACCCACCTCTAACAGGGCTTTTATACCCACCTCCAACCGGGCTTTTATACCCACCTCCGTACCGGGCTTTTATACACACCTCCAACCGGGCTTTTATACCCACCTCCATACCAGGCTTTTATACCCACCTCTAACAGGGCTTTTATACCCACCTCCAAACGGGCTTTTTATACCCACCTCCGTACCGGGCTTTTATACCCACCTCCGTACCGGGCTTTTATACACACCTCCGTACCGGGCTTTTATACCCACCTCCATACCGGGCTTTTATACCCACCTCCATACCGAGCTTTTATAGCCACCTCCATACCGGGCTTTTATACCCACCTCCAACCGGGCTTTTATACCCACCTCCATACCAGGCTTTTATACACACCTCCGTACCGGGCTTTTATACCCACCTCCATACCGAGCTTTTATACCTACCTCCATACCGGGCTTTTATACCCACCTCCGTACCGAGCTTTTATACCCACCTCTATACCGGGCTTTTATACCCACCTCCATACCGGGCTTTTATACCCACCTCCGTACCGAGCTTTTATACCCACCTCTATACCGGGCTTTTATACCCACCTCCATACCGGGCTTTTATACCCACCTCCATACCGGACCTATTCTGGCCCTTCTCGCCTACATGTACAAATCATCATTTTTTTTGCTAGAAAATTACTCAGAACCCCCAAACATTATATATGGGTTTTTTTTAGCAGACACCCTAGGGAATAAAACGACGGTCATTGCAACTTTTTTATCTCGCACGGTATTTGCGCAATAATTTTTCAAACGCCTTTTTTTTGGCAAAAAATCGTTTCATGAATTAAAAAAAAACAAAAAAAAACAGTAAAGTCAGCCCAATTGTTTTGTAAAATAAGAAAGACGATGTTACACCGAGTAAATAGATACCTAACATGTCACGCTTTAAAATTGCGCACGCTCACGGAATGGCGCCAAACTTCGGTACTTAAAATTCTCCATAGGCGACGCTTTAAAAATGTTTACAGGTTACCAGTTTAGATTTACAGAGGAGGTCTAGTGCTAGAAATGTTGCACGCGCTCTAACGCACGCGGTGACACCTCACATATGTGGTTTAAACGGCGTTTACTCATGTCGGCGGGACTTGCGTGTGCGTTCGCTTCTGCACGCAAGCTACTACGGACAGGGGCGTTTTTGTTTTTTTTTTACATTTTTTTTTACACTTTTTTTTTTAATCACTTTTATTCCTATTACAAGGAATGTAAACATCCCTTATAATAGGAATAGTGTGTGACAGGTCCTCTTTATGGAGAGATGCGGGGTCAATAAGACCTTCCCCGCCCCCCACATCTCTCCTCCAGGCTGGAAACCATGAGATCGGTGAAAAAAAAATTCACCTATCTATCTATCTCATGATCCGTGTTGCTTAGTAGCCGCAATTGCGGCTTTGTCTACTTACAGGGACCCGGGCGTGACGTCATCTTATCGCGCCCGGGTCCTCCGACAGTCATAGAGATGACTGGTGACCATCTGGTCATCAGTCATCTCTATGGTTCCTGCCTGCGCCGGACGATTCTTTCTCCGGGCCCCCGATGGCACGGGAGAGCCCGGAGAAGCACCAGATGGCCGCGAGGAGGGGGGATGTCCCCTCCCGCCCCCTATAAGAACGATCAAGAGGCAGAACCGCCGCTATGATCGTTCTTATGTTGCACAGAATCGCCGGCAGAAGAGATGGATATCTGGATGATGCCTCTCGCTGCCCCCATCATTCAGATATCACCGCACAAAGCCCAGGACGTCATATGACGTCCACCCAGGATGGGAGATCCCCTCTGTGGACGTCATATGACAATGGGCGGGTATTGAAGTGGTTAAACAGGTTTTTGTTGATTCGGTTGTTGCGAATTAACGAATTTGACGAAATGCGTTAAAAACTAAATTTGAAAGGAAATTGATTTTGCACGTGTCTTAAACAGAGAAGATTCGTCGTCTCCCACATAAAATACGTGAATTAAACATTTTATTATTCAATCAGATAAGAAAAACTTACAGATGGCGGCTATGCTCCGGGAATCCCGCGGCACGGCTGTCCAATCATGTCTGTGGTGAATAAAGAGAGAACTGTAAGTGGTTGGCTATATAAACGAATGTCTGGGTCTGAGCCAATCACAGACCGCCTAGAACAGTGATGGCGAACCTTGGCACCCCAGATGTTTTGGAACTACATTTCCCATGATGCTCATCTGCACTGCAGAGTGAATAAGCATCATGGGAAATGTAGTTCCAAAACATCTGAGGTGCCAAGGTTCGCCATCACTGGTCTAGAACAATGTCCTCGAAGCTTCGGGTGAATAATGAGAGTCTCTGGTGTGCCGCCCCCCAAAAATTCATTTATTTTTTTCTTTTTACTAGACTTCAGCATAACGTATTTTTATGTTTGTTATTTAATAATAAAATCCTTTCCTGTGAGGAGATTCAAAAGCCCTGAAACTGGTGATGGCCCTGCAGCCTGGATGTGATGTCAGCAGCCCCAGTACACTGACATCACATCCAAGAGAGCACAACCACACCCTAACCTCCTATGGTGACCCCCCCCACCCCTGACCTCCCATAGTCTGCTAGAGAACCTTCAGCCCTCCATAGTGTACCGGCCTCCAACAGGGTCCCACAATGGCCCCCAGCCTGCTGCAGGACCTCTATAAAGCCCCCAGCCCCCAACAGGGTCCCACAGTGGCCCCCAGCCTGCTGCAGGACCTCTATAAAGCCCCCAACAGGGTCCCACAGTGACCCCCAGCCTGCTGCAGGACCTTCATAAAGCCCCCAGCCCCCAACAGAGTCCCACAGTGCCCCCCAGCCTCCGGCAGAGCTGCTAGTCCTCCATTGTAAACTCAGCCTCCAACAGGGTCCCACAATGGCCCCCAGCCCCCAACAGGGTCCCACAGTGGCCCCCAGCCTGCTGCAGGACCTCTATAAAGCCCCCAACAGGGTCCCACAGTGACCCCCAGCTTGCTGCAGGACCTTCATAAAGCCCCCAGCCCCCAACAGAGTCCCACAGTGCCCCCCAGCCTCCGGCAGAGCTGCCAGTCCTCCATTGTAAACTCAGCCTTCAACAGGGTCCCACAGTGGCCCCCAGCCTGCTGCAGGACCTTCATAAAGCCCCCAGCCCCCAACAGGGTCCCACAGTGGCCCCCCAGCCTGCTGCAGGACCTCTATAAAGCCCCCAGCCACCAACAGGGTCCCACAGTGCCCCCCAGGCTCCGGCAGAGCTGCTAGTCCTCCATTGTAAACTCAGCCTTCAACAGGGTCCCACAGTGCCCCCCAGCCTGCTACAAAACCTCCAGTTCTCCATAGTGCCCCCAGCCCCCAACAGTGTCCCGCAGTGCCCCCCCCCCAGCCTTCAGCACAGCTGCCAGACCTCCATAAAGCCCCCAGCCCCCAACAGGGTCCCACAGTGCCCCCCAGCCTGCTACAAATCCTCCAGTTCTCCATATTGCGCCCAGCCTCCAACAGGGTCCCACAGTGCCACCCAGCCCTCCATAGTGTCCCGGCCTCCAACAGGGTCCCACAGTGCCCCCCAGCCTGCTACAGAGCTGACAACCCTCCATAGAGCCCCTCTGCCCCCAACAGCACCCTACAGCCTTCTGCACAGCTGCTAGACCCCCATAGAGCCCCCAGCCCCAAAAAATGGCCCACTGTGCCCCCCAGCCTGCTACAGAACCTCCAGCCTTCCATATTACCCCCAGCCTTCTACAAAACTTCCAGCCCTCCCTTGTGCCCCCAGCCCCCCAACAGGGTCCCACAGTGCCAGGAAAAAAAAAAAAGATGGAGGGCGCACCGACCTAGTGTGATACTGCTAAATGAATTTTTATTAAAATATTTTTTAATAAATATTTTAATAAAAATATTTTAATATTTTAATAAAAATTAATTTAGCAGTATCACACTAGGTCGGTGCGCCCTCCATCTTTTTCTTTTTCCTTAGTCTTATGAATTCCCACGATTCTGAGGAGGGCTGCAAGACTCTGGAAGCTATTGTCTAAACGAACTCAACTCATAGCACCTTTCAAAAAAATACCGGAGCGCAGGAGATTTTTGTTTTTCGTTTCCCACAGTGCCACCCAGCCTGCTGCAGGACCTCCAGCCCTCCATAGTACCCACAGCCCCCAACAGGGTCCCACAGTGCCCCCCAGCCTGATAAAGAACCTCCAGCCCTCCACAGAGCCCCCAGTCTCCAACAGTGTCCCATAGTGCCCCCCCCCCCAGCCTTCTGCAAAGCTGCCAGACCCCCATAGAGCCCCCAGCCCCAAAAAGGGGCCCACAGTCCGTCCCCCCCAGCCTGCTACAGAACGTCCAGTTCTCCATAGTGCCCCCAGCCCCCAACAGTGTCCCGCAATGCCCCCCCCCCCCCCGGCCTTCAGCACAGCTGCTAGACTTCCATAAAGCCCCCAGCCCCCGACAGGGTCCCACAGTGCCCCCCAGCCTGCTACAGAGCTGCCAGACCTCCCTAGTACGCCCAGCCTCCAACAGGGTCCCATGGTGCCCCCCCCCCCAGCCTGCTGCAAGACCTCCAGCCCTTTATAGTTCCCCCCAGCCTCCAACGAAGACCTGCAGTGCCCCCCCCCCCCAGCCTGCTACAGAACCTCCAGCCCTCCATAGAACCCCCAGCCTCCAACAGGGTCCCACAGTGCCCCCCCCCAACCCCAAGCCTGCTACAGAACCTCCAGCCCTCCATAGAACCCCCAGCCCCCAACAGGATCCCACACTGCCCCCCAGCCTGCTACAGAACCTCCAGCCCTTCATAGTGCCCCCCAGCCTGCTATAGAACCTCCAGCCCTTCATCGTGCCCCAGTCTCCAACAGTGTCCCATAGTGCCCCCCCCCCCAGCCTTCTGCAAAGCTGCCAGACCCCCATAGAGCCCCCAGCCCCAAAAAGGGGCCCACAGTCCCCCCCCAGCCTGCTACAGAACCTCCAGTTCTCCATAGTGCCCCCAGCCCCCAACAGTGTCCCGCAATGCCCCCCCCCCCCCCGGCCTTCAGCACAGCTGCCAGACTTCCATAAAGCCCCCAGCCCCCGACAGGGTCCCACAGTGCCCCCCAGCCTGCTACAGAGCTGCCAGACCTCCCTAGTACCCCCAGCCTCCAACAGGGTCCCATAGTGCCCCCCCCCAGCCTGCTGCAAGACCTCCAGCCCTTTATAGTTCCCCCCAGCCTTCAACGAAGACCTGCAGTGCCCCCCCCCCCCCCAGCCTGCTACAGAACCTCCAGCCCTCCATAGAACCCCCAGCCTCCAACAGGGTCCCACAGTGCCCCCCCCCCAACCCCAAGCCTGCTACAGAACCTCCAGCCCTCCATAGAACCCCCCAGCCTCCAACAGGGTCCCACAGTGCCCCCCCCCCCAACCCCAAGCCTGCTACAGAACCTCCAGCCCTCCATAGAGCCCCAAGCCTCCAACAGGATCCCACAGTGCCCCCCCCCCCAGCCTGATAGAGAACCCCACGCCTTCCATAGTTCCCCCCAGCCCCCAACAGGATCCCACACTGCCCCCCAGCCTGCTACAGAACCTCCAGCCCTTCATAGTGCCCCCCAGCCTGCTATAGAACCTCCAGCCCTCCATAGAGCCCCCAGCCTCCAACAGGATCCCACAGTGCCCCCCAGCCTGCTACAGAACCTCCAGCCCTTCAGAGCCCCCAGCCTCCAACAGGATCCCACAGTGCCCCCCAGCCTTCTGCACAGCTGCCAGACTTCCATTGAGCCCCCAGCCTCCAACAGGGTCCCACAGTGCCCCCCCCCCCCAGCCTGATAGAGAACCTCCAGCCCTCCATAGTTCCCCCCAGCCCCCAACAGGGTCCAACAGTGCCCCCCCCCCCCCCAGCCTGATAGAGAACCTCCAGCCCTCCATAGTTCCCCCCAGCCCCCAACAGGATCCCACAGTGCCCCCCAGCCTGCTACAGAACCTCCAGCCCTCCATAGTTCCCCCCAGACCCCAACAGGATCCCACAGTGCCCCCCAGCCTGATAGAGAACCTCCAGCCCTCCATAGTGGCCCCCAGCCTCCAACAGAAACCTCATCCCCTACAGGGCCACCAACCTAAACTTTTTTCAGTATGGAGAGGAGAAAGGCGATCCCCAGTTGTCACCAAAACCAGCGTCCCAAGTTAAAAATGTCCCTTCATTTCCTGTGCCATAGCCAGAGCAGGAAGTGAGAAAAAAAATCCCTCCAAAGATGGGGGAATCCACTGTCGTCTCCAGAACTTGTGTCCCCATTTGAAGATTTCCGTTCACTTCATGTTCCATAGCAACACCAAGGAAGTGAGGGGAAATCCCTCCAAAGTGGGGGGAATCCCTGTGTGTCATCAGAACCAGTGTCCCCAATTGGAGTTGCCCCTTCATTTCCTGTCCTATATCCACAGCAGGAAGTTGGGCAATCCCCCATTTGTCACCAGAACTAGATTTCTCTTAATTTCCCGCCCCGTCACCACTGCAGAAAGCGAGGAAATCTCAAGTGAGAGGAAATCTATGGTTGTCACTAGAACCAGTGTCCCCATATGAAGATTTCCCTTCACATGGGGACATGGTGCCCCATGGTGCCCCCAGTCGAAGGCTTTTCTTCACTTCCTGTTCCATATCCAAAGCAGGAAGTGAGAAGAAATCCCCCAGGTCGTCACCAGAACTATTGTCCCTGTTTGAAGATTTCCCCTTCACTTCCTGTTTCATAGCAACAACAGAAAGTGAGAGGAAATCCCTCTAAAGTAGGGGAATCCCTGGTAGTCACTGGAACTTGTGTCCCCATTGGTAGATTTCTTCTCATTTCCTGACACTGTAGCCACAGCAGAAGGCAAGAAAATCTCCTCAAGTGAGAGGAAATCCTCAGTTGTCACCAGAACTACTGTCCCCATTAAAATATTTCCCTTCACTTCCTGTCTCATGGCCAAAACAGGAAGTGAGAGGGAATCTCTCCACAATGGAGGAATTCATATTTTTTTTTACCAGATCTGGTGTCCCCAGTCGACATTCATTTCCTGTCCTGTAACAGGAAGTGAAATTCCACCAAGCGAGAGGAAATCCCCGGTTGCCACCAGAACTAGTGTCCCCAGTCAAAGATTTTGCTTCACTTCCTGTTCCATATCCAAAGCAGGAAGTGAGAGGAAATCCCCCGGTCATGACCAGAACTATTGTCCCTATTTGAAGATTTCCCTTCACTTCCTGTTTCATTGGCCAAAACAGGAAGTGAGAGGAAATCTCTCCACAATGGGGGCTCTGGGACAGGAAGTGAAGCGAGGAAACCCCCAAGTGTCCCTATAGGAAGATTTTCCTTCACTTCCTGTCCTAGAGCCAAAACAGAATGTGAGAGAAAATCCCATCCAAAATGAGGGAATCCCGGCCTGTCACAAAGATTTCTCTTTATTTCCTGTCTCATAGCCAAAACAGGAAGTGAGAGGAAATCTCTCCACAATGGGGGGAATTCCTGGTTCTCACCAGATCTGGTGTCCCCAGTCAAAGGCTTTCCTTCATTTCCTGTCCTGTAACCGCAACAGGAAGTAAAATCCAACCAAGCGAAAGGAAATCCCTGGTTGTCACCAGAACTACTGTCCACATTCAAAGATTTCCCTTCACTTCCTGTCTCATGGCCAAAACAGGAAGTGAGAGGGAATCTCTCCACAATGGGGGAATTCCTGTTTTTTTACCAGATGTGGTGCCCCCAGTCGAAGGCTTTTCTTCACTTCCTGTTCCATATCCAAAGCAGGAAGTGAGAAGAAATCCCCAGGTCGTCACCAGAACTATTGTCCCTGTTTGAAGATTTCCCTTCACTTCCTGTTTCATAGCAACAACAGGAAGTGAGAGGAAATCCCTCCAAAGTAGGGGAATCCCTGGTAGTCACTGGAACTGGTGTCCCCATTGGTAGATTTCTTCTCATTTCCTGTCACTGCAGCCACAGCAGAAGAAAATCTCCTCAAGTGAGAGGAAATCCTCAGTTGTCACCAGAACTACTGTCCCCATTCAAATATTTCCCTTCACTTCCTGTCTCATAGCCAAAACAGGAAGTGAGAGGGAATCTCTCCACAATGGAGGAATTCCTGTTTTTTTTTTTTTTTTTACCAGATCTGGTGTCCCCAGTCGAAGGCTTTCCTTTATTTCCTGTCCTGTAACCGCAACAGGAAGTGAAATCCCACCAAGCGAGAGGAAATCCCCGGTTGCCACCAGAACTAGTGTCCCCAGTCAAAGATTTTGCTTCATTTCCTGTTCCATATCCAAAGCAGGAAGTGAGAGGAAATCCCCCGGTCATCACCAGAACTATTGTCCCTATTTGAAGATTTCCCTTCACTTCCTGTTTCATAGCAACAACAGGAAGAGAGAGGAAATCCCTCCAAAGTAGGGGAAGCCCTGGTAGTCGCTGGAACTGGTGTCCCCATTGGAAGATTTCCTCATATTTCCTGTCCCTGTAGCCACAGCAGAAGGCGAGAAAACTTCCTCAAGTGAGAGGAAATAACCCAGTTATCGCCATAACTACTGTCCCCATTTGAAGATTTCCCTTCACTTCCTGTCTCATGGCCAAAACAGGAAGTGAGAGGAAATTCCTGCAAAGTGGGGGGGAATTCCTGGTTCTCACCAGAACTAGTGTCCCTAGTCAAAGATTTTCCTTCACTTCCTGTCTTGTCACCGCAACAGGAAGTGAAAAAATCCCACCAAGTGAGAGGAAATCTCTGGTTGTCACCAGAACTTCCTGGCCCACAGCACTTTCTATCTTGTCATCGCAACAGGAATGTTCCAAGTGAGAGGAAATATTTGGTTGTCACCAAGATTACTTCCTGTTTCATAGCAACAACAGGACGTTAGAGGAAATCCCTCCAAAGTGAGGAAATTGGATATCCCTTCACTTCCTGTTCCACAGCAACAACAAGGAAGTGAATAAACCACTCCAAATGAGAAGAAATCCCTAGTTGTCACCAGAACAGGTGTCCCCGGTAGATTTTTCTTTAGCTCCTGTTCCATATCCAAAACAGGAAGTTGGAGGAAATCCCTCCAAAGTGAGAGAATCCCTGGGTGTCACCAGAATGAAGTTCCCCCTTCATTTCCTGACCTAGGAAAGCAGGAAGTGTGGAAATTCCTGACTGTCACCAGAACTTGTGTCCCCAGAGGAAAAAAAATCCTTCACTTCCTGTTTCATAGCAACAACAGGAAGTGAGAAAATCTCTCCAAAGTAAAAGGAAATCCCCAGTTGTCACCAGAACTAGTGTCCCCATAGGAAGTATTTCCTTCACTTCCTGTCCCATAGACAAAATGGGAAGTGAGGAAATCCCAGAGTCTTCCTTATCAAAGATCTCCCTTCATTTCCTGTCCCAACAGAAAGTTAAAACGTCTCCCCAAGTGAGAGAAAATTCCTGACTGTCACCAGAACCAGTGTACCCAAAGATTTTTCTTCACTTCCTGTTTCATATCTAAAACAGGAAGCTAGAGAAAATCCGGCCAAATTGAGGAAATCCTGGGGGTGTCACCAGAACTTGTGTCCCCATTGGAAGCTTTTCCTTCATGTCCCCTCCCATAGCCAAAACAGGAAGTGAGAAAGTCTCTCCAAAGTAAGAGGAAGTCCCCAGAACTAGTGTCCCCATAGGAAGATTTTCCTTCACTTCCTGTCCCATAACCAAAGCAGGAAGTGAGAGGAAATACTACCAAATTGGGGAAATCCTGGGGTGTCACCAGAACTAGTGTCCCCATCGAAGATTTTCCTTCACTTCCTGTAGCATAACCAAAACAGAGAGTGAGAGGAAATACTACCAAATTAGGGAAATCCATGGGTGTCACAAGAACTTGTGTCCCCATTGGGAGCTTTTCCTTCACGTCCTGTTCCATGGCAACAACAGGAAGTGAGAAAATCTCCCTAAGGGAGAGAAAATGCCTGTCATCGGTACTAGTGTCCCCATTTAAAGTTGTTCCCTCATTTCCTGTCATGTAGCCAGTGTGGAGGAGAGGAAATCTCTAGTTGTCACCAAAACTATTGTCCCCAGTTGAAGTTTTTTCTTCACTTCCTGTTCCATATCCAAAACAGGAAGTGGGAGGAGATCCTTCCAAAGTGAGAGAATTCCTGGGTGTAACCAGAACTTGTGTCCCCAGTGAACTTGTGTCCCTCACTTCCTGTTTCTTTGCAAAATAAAAAAGCAATCCATCCAAGGTGATTGTCGCCACAACTGGTGTCCCCGTAGGAAGATTTCTCTTAATTTCCTGTCACTTAGCCCCAGCAGGAAGTGAGAAAGTTTCCCCCAAGTGAGAGGAAATTCCTGGTTGTCACGAGAACCAGTGTACCCGTAGGAAGATTTCCCTTCACTTCCCGTCCCAGAGCCAAAACAGGAAGTAAAGGAAACCCCCAGGTGTCCCGAAAAGGAAGATTTTCCTTCCTGTTTTGGCTTTGGGACTGGAAGAGAAGGAAAATCTTCCTATGGGAAGGCCTGGGGGTTTCCTCACTTCCTGTTTTGGCTCTGGGACAGGAAGTGAAGTAAAAACTTCCTATGGGAACGCCTGGGGGTTTCCTCACTTCCTGTTTTGGCACTGGAACAGGAAGTGAAGGGAAATCTTCCTATGGGAACGCCTGGGGGTTTGCTCACTTCCTGTTTTGGCTCTGGGACAGGAAGTGAAGGAAAATCCTCCTATGGTGACACCTGGGGGTTTCCTCACTTCCTGTTTTGGCTCTGGGACAGGAAGTGAAGGAAAAACTTCCTATGGGAACGCCTGGAGGTTTCCTCACTTCCTGTTTTGGCACTGGGACAGGAAGTGAAATCTTCCTATGGGAACACCTGGGGGTTTCCTCACTTCCTGTTTTGGCTCTGGGACAGGAAGCGAAGGAAAAACTTCCTATGGGAACGCCTGGGGGTTTCCTCACTTCCTGTTTTGGCTCTGGGACAGGAAGTGAAGCAAAAACTTCCTATGGGAACGCCTGGGGGTTTCCTCACTTCCTGTTTTGGCACTGGGACAGGAAGTGAAGGAAAATCCTCCTATGGTGACACCTGGGGGTTTCCTCACTTCCTGTTTTGGCTCTGGGACAGGAAGTGAAGCAAAAACTTCCTATGGGAACGCCTGGGGGTTTGCTCACTTCCTGTTTTGGCACTGGGAAAGGAAGTGAAGGAAAAACTTCCTATGGGAACGCCTGGGGGTTTCCTCACTTCCTGTTTTGGCACTGGGACAGGAAGTGAAATCTTCCTATGGGAACACCTGGGGGTTTCCTCACTTCCTGTTTTGGCACTGGAACAGGAAGTGAAGGGAAATCTTCCTATGGGAACGCCTGGGGGTTTGCTCACTTCCTGTTTTGGCTCTGGGACAGGAAGTGAAGGAAAATCCTCCTATGGTGACACCTGGGGGTTTCCTCACTTCCTGTTTTGGCTCTGGGACAGGAAGTGAAGGAAAAACTTCCTATGGGAACGCCTGGGGGTTTCCTCACTTCCTGTTTTGGCTCTGGGACAGGAAGTGAAGCAAAAACTTCCTATGGGAACGCCTGGGGGTTTCCTCACTTCCTGTTTTGGCACTGGGACAGGAAGTGAAGGGAAATCCTCCTATGGTGACACCTGGGGGTTTCCTCACTTCCTGTTTTGGCACTGGGACAGGAAGTGAAGGAAAATCCTCCTATGGTGACACCTGGGGGTTTCCTCACTTCCTGTTTTGGCACTGGGACAGGAAGTGAAGGAAAATCCTCCTATGGGAACGCCTGGGGGTTTGCTCACTTCCTGTTTTGGCACTGGGAAAGGAAGTGAAGGAAAAACTTCCTATGGGAACGCCTGGGGGTTTCCTCACTTCCTGTTTTGGCACTGGGACAGGAAGTGAAGGAAAATCCTCCTATGGTGACACCTGGGGGTTTCCTCACTTCCTGTTTTGGCTCTGGGACAGGAAGTGAAGCAAAAACTTCCTATGGGAACGCCTGGGGGTTTGCTCACTTCCTGTTTTGGCACTGGGAAAGGAAGTGAAGGAAAAACTTCCTATGGGAACGCCTGGGAGTTTCCTCACTTCCTGTTTTGGCACTGGGACAGGAAGTGAAATCTTCCTATGGGAACACCTGGGGGTTTCCTCACTTCCTGTTTTGGCACTGGAACAGGAAGTGAAGGGAAATCTTCCTATCGGAACGCCTGGGGGTTTGCTCACTTCCTGTTTTGGCTCTGGGACAGGAAGTGAAGGAAAATCCTCCTATGGTGACACCTGGGGGTTTCCTCACTTCCTGTTTTGGCTCTGGGACAGGAAGTGAAGGAAAAACTTCTTATGGGAACGCCTGGGGGTTTCCTCACTTCCTGTTTTGGCTCTGGGACAGGAAGTGAAGCAAAAACTTCCTATGGAAACGCCTGGGGGTTTCCTCACTTCCTGTTTTGGCACTGGGACAGGAAGTGAAGGGAAATCCTCCTATGGTGACACCTGGGGGTTTCCTCACTTCCTGTTTTGGCACTGGGACAGGAAGTGAAGGAAAATCCTCCTATGGTGACACCTGGGGGTTTCCTCACTTCCTGTTTTGGCACTGGGACAGGAAGTGAAGGAAAATCCTCCTATGGGAACGCCTGGGGGTTTGCTCACTTCCTGTTTTGGCACTGGGAAAGGAAGTGAAGGAAAAACTTCCTATGGGAACGCCTGGGGTTTCCCTCACTTCCTGTTTTGGCACTGGGACAGGAAGTGAAGGAAAATCCTCCTATGGTGACACCTGGGGGTTTCCTCACTTCCTGTTTTGGCTCTGGGACAGGAAGTGAAGCAAAAACTTCCTATGGGAACGCCTGGGGGTTTGCTCACTTCCTGTTTTGGCACTGGGAAAGGAAGTGAAGGAAAAACTTCCTATGGGAACGCCTGGGGGTTTCCTCACTTCCTGTTTTGGCACTGGGACAGGAAGTGAAATCTTCCTATGGGAACAACTGGGGGTTTCCTCACTTCCTGTTTTGGCACTGGAACAGGAAGTGAAGGGAAATCTTCCTATGGGAACGCCTGGGGGTTTGCTCACTTCCTGTTTTGGCTCTGGGACAGGAAGTGAAGGAAAATCCTCCTATGGTGACACCTGGGGGTTTCCTCACTTCCTGTTTTGGCTCTGGGACAGGAAGTGAAGGAAAAACTTCTTATGGGAACGCCTGGGGGTTTCCTCACTTCCTGTTTTGGCACTGGGACAGGAAGTGAAATCTTCCTATGGGAACACCTGGGGGTTTCCTCACTTCCTGTTTTGGCTCTGGGACAGGAAGTGAAGGAAAAACTTCCTATGGGAACGCCTGGGGGTTTCCTCACTTCCTGTTTTGGCTCTGGGACAGGAAGTGAAGCAAAAACTTCCTATGGGAACGCCTGGGGGTTTCCTCACTTCCTGTTTTGGCACTGGGACAGGAAGTGAAGGAAAATCCTCCTATGGGAACGCCTGGGGGTTTGCTCACTTCCTGTTTTGGCTCTGG
The DNA here is from genome assembly GCA_029574335.1 of Rana kukunoris. Taxonomy (NCBI): domain Eukaryota; kingdom Metazoa; phylum Chordata; class Amphibia; order Anura; family Ranidae; genus Rana; species Rana kukunoris. The sequence goes on from CM056056.1 coordinate 12,970,251, forward strand.
GACAGGAAGTGAAGGAAAATCCTCCTATGGTGACACCTGGGGGTTTCCTCACTTCCTGTTTTGGCACTGGGACAGGAAGTGAAGGAAAATCCTCCTATGGTGACACCTGGGGGTTTCCTCACTTCCTGTTTTGGCTCTGGGACAGGAAGTGAAGGAAAATCCTCCTATGGTGACACCTGGGGGTTTCCTCACTTCCTGTTTTGGCACTGGGAAAGGAAGTGAAGGAAAATCCTCCTATGGTGACACCTGGGGGTTTCCTCACTTCCTGTTTTGGCTCTGGGACAGGAAGTGAAGGAAAATCCTCCTATGGTGACACCTGGGGGTTTCCTCACTTCCTGTTTTGGCACTGGGAAAGGAAGTGAAGGAAAATCCTCCTATGGTGACACCTGGGGGTTTCCTCACTTCCTGTTTGGGCACTGGAACAGGAAGTGAAGGGAAATCTTCCTATGGGAACGCCTGGGGGTTTGCTCACTTCCTGTTTTGGCTCTGGGACAGGAAGTGAAGGAAAATCCTCCTATGGTGACACCTGGGGGTTTCCTCACTTCCTGTTTTGGCTCTGGGACAGGAAGTGAAGGAAAAACTTCCTATGGGAACGCCTGGGGGTTTCCTCACTTCCTGTTTTGGCACTGGGACAGGAAGTGAAATCTTCCTATGGGAACACCTGGGGGTTTCCTCACTTCCTGTTTTGGCTCTGGGACAGGAAGTGAAGCAAAAACTTCCTATGGGAACGCCTGGGGGTTTCCTCACTTCCTGTTTTGGCACTGGGACAGGAAGTGAAGGAAAATCCTCCTATGGTGACACCTGGGGGTTTCCTCACTTCCTGTTTTGGCACTGGGACAGGAAGTGAAGGAAAATCCTCCTATGGTGACACCTGGAGGTTTCCTCACTTCCTGTTTTGGCACTGGGACAGGAAGTGAAGGAAAATCCTCCTATGGTGACACCTGGGGGTTTCCTCACTTCCTGTTTTGGCTCTGGGACAGGAAGTGAAGCGAGGAAACCCCCAGGTGTCCCCATAGGAAGATTTCCCTTCACTTCCTGTTCTATAGCCGGAACCCCTGGTAGTTTTGTGTGTCTGTGTGTGGGGGGGGGGTCGCACGCAGCATATTATCACCTCCAGCCCCCGGCGGTGACCCCGCACACACCGGCCGGCTCCTCGTCTGACTGGAAAAACGCTCTGAGGGGACACGGACACGCCCCTCTCCCCTCACACCTCCCGGTCACGTGGCCTTGCGCGTTCACAGCAGGCGGGAAGCCGCTCACCTCGCACGAGGCTCCTCGTGACGTCGGTCACGCCTCACCGCCACGTGGGCCTCGCAGAGTCCTCAGGGCCACGCCCGCCGAGGGCTCCGATTGGCCGGGGGCGTGTCCTGCGCGTCCCCTGAATGCAGAGAGCTGGTTAAGGGTCAGTCGGGGAGAAGGAGGAGGCGGGGCGATGCCCTCCGGGGGGGAGAGCGTGACCGGAGACGGGGACCCGCATGTACGGACAGGTCTGTGATCACCACTGTGACGTCATACGCCGGCCAAATGACGTCACATTATTGTATATCCCTCATAGGAATGTATTCATTGTCATTATATATATATATCTATATGTGTCATACGTGGAACGTCCTCATACTACGTCTGTGTGTCATACGTGGAACGTCCTCATACTACGTCTGTGTGTCATACGTGGAACGTCCTCATACTACGTCTGTGTCATACGTGGAACGTCCTCACACTACGTCTGTGTGTCATACCTGGAACGTCCTCACACTACGTCTGTGTGTCATACGTGGAACGTCCTCATACTACGTCTGTGTGTCATACCTGGAACGTCCTCATACTACGTCTGTGTGTCATACGTGGAACGTCCTCATACTACGTCTGTGTCATACGTGGAACGTCCTCATACTACGTCTGTGTGTCATACGTGGAACGTCCTCACACTACGTCTGTGTGTCATACGTGGAACGTCCTCACACTACGTCTGTGTGTCATACGTGGAACGTCCTCACACTACGTCTGTGTGTCATACGTGGAACGTCCTCATACTACGTCTGTGTGTCATACGTGGAACGTCCTCATACTACGTCTGTGTGTCATACGTGGAACGTCCTCACACTACGTCTGTGTGTCATACGTGGAACGTCCTCACACTACGTCTGTGTGTCATACGTGGAACGTCCTCACACTACGTCTGTGTGTCATACGTGGAACGTCCTCACACTACGTCTGTGTGTCATACCTGGAACGTCCTCACACTACGTCTGTGTGTCATACGTGGAACGTCCTCATACTACGTCTGTGTGTCATACGTGGAACGTCCTCACACTACGTCTGTGTGTCATACGTGGAACGTCCTCATACTACGTCTGTGTGTCATACGTGGAACGTCCTCATACTACGTCTGTGTCATACGTGGAACGTCCTCATACTACGTCTGTGTGTCATACGTGGAACGTCCTCATACTACGTCTGTGTGTCATACGTGGAACGTCCTCACACTACGTCTGTGTGTCATACATGGAACGTCCTCACACTACGTCTGTGTCATACGTGGAATGTCCTCACACTACGTCTGTGTGTCATACCTGGAACGTCCTCACACTACGTCTGTGTGTCATACCTGGAACGTCCTCACACTACGTCTGTGTCATAACGTGGAACGTCCTCATACTACTCGTGTGTGTCATACGTGGAACGTCCTCATATCTGACTTCTGTGGTGTCATACGTTGTGAACGTCCTCATACTACTTCTGTGTGTCATACGTGGAACGTCCTCCATACTA